>JBBBDQ010000217.1:1385000-1390000 GCA_037127315.1 Ascarosepion bandense
AAAATAAATGGTCAATAGTTTAAAAACTCTTTGTAGATGTGTTGGTATTAATGTGTGAAATTGCTAAAATAAATAGACTTGCTTCTGGAAAGTTTTATTGTTTACTGTTGAGAATACAGAATTACATATAGGAGATTCATGGTACCAATTATTATAACCAAATAATTCATTCGATAGAGAAAATCACTAAGAAGAATACAAACGGTCCAGCAGTGACAGACAGTTTAACCTCTTTGAGAATCTAGTTTGACGCTTGACCTTTCACAACTTATTGGTTTTGCTTCTCGTCTTTCATGCTAGAGGGCGCTCAGAATACAATCAGAATATTTGCAATCATGCCCCGTAAGAGAATAACACTCCAAGGAATCAGTTATTCTTCCAATAAATAAAAGTGGTTACTGTTTGCCGATAACCAGAGCTTGTGGTGCCTCTTTTATTCCAAAATGAATGCATCACCAGTTACAAGTTATATTGTCACTTAGAACAAATATAAATCCAATAATATCACTCCTCTCATGTAGCAGTGAATGCTGAACAATCACCCTTGCTGACGTAGAAGAGATTTCAATCAACAGACATGTGATTCTACAGTATGATGCTGAGAATATCGTGCATTCAACATGTGATCGACGGCGAAGTTTGTCATTTTAATGAAATATGCACACACACACACACACACACACACACACACACACACACACACACACATATATATATTTTTTTTTCTAGACATATGCTATTAAATATAAGAGACAATGAATGTCTATTATGTTTAATCATGAGCAGTTCTAAACGTCGTATTTTTGCTTTAATTTCAGTTGAAAATAAAGACAAAAATTCTCCAACATTTGGATAATCATTTATTGGTTTTTTTCTAAGCTTTCGGCTCACATGAGCCATCTTCAGAGAGGTAGTTTAAACTGAAATATTATAAAATCCACCATCACCGATATTTCAGTTGAAACTATCCTCTGAAGATGGCTCATGTGAGCCGAAAGCTTAGAAGAAAACCAATAAATGATTATCCAAATGTTGGAGAATTTTTGTCTTTATTTTCAACTGAAATTAAAGCAAAAATACGACGAGGTGTTAGAAAGAATGGCAACAAAAAGGAAATTGATGCTGAGCATCAGGAAGAGACAACTGAAGTTCCTGGGACATGCAATGAGGAAGGAGAGCCTGGAGAACCTGATACTGACTGGACAGATAGAAGGAAGGAGAGACAGAGGAAGGCAGCGGATAACAAATTTGCAGGGACTGATCAGCTGGATGACGGAACGGGGGTTGCCAGGATCAACAGGAGCAAACATACTAAGAGCCACAAGGGATAGGGAGACGTGGAGAGCCATGATCGCCTACGTCCTGAAGGGACAGGGCACATAGAAGAAGAAGAAACTTAATATCACTTAAAGTGTTACTGAACAATCTCCTTTGATGACGTAGAAGAGATTTCAAGCAGCAAACATGTAATTCTACGCAATGATGCTGAGAATACCGTGCGTTTAACATGTGACCGATGATGAAGTTTGAAAGGAAATGGAACCAAAACTGGCAGTTATACTTAACATCAAGGAGAGACATTTGAAATTTTTACGATACATAACGAGAAAAGATGTACTTGTCTTTATTAAGGACACATTGCTCAGTAGATATAGATGTTGGTTAGTTCCTGACTTGACTCTTAATGCCAGTTCAATACCAGGCTACAGCAGTGGTGAACAAGTAACTTGCAGGATTAGAGGGAAATAACTCATGATTTCCAATCGAGCTTTACGCAAGAAATGAGGATGATATACCCCAGTGATTGTAATAAAGGGTTCGGTTCGAAATTCTTAGCACCTGAAGAAGGCTGGAGCGTACAACGACCGAAACGTCGTACAGATGCCAACAAACACGAGGATAATAGTCCGAATAATGTAAATGCTGAGAAAAGATAACTGGGAAATTTTGATACTCACAGTATATTTGTAAGGCAATGTGGACAGAGGAAATACGAGCAAGTGAGCTAGAATATATGGATGGCGGAGCAAACATCAGGAAAAATAAAAAAAGACGAAAATCGAAAGACGAAATCATTAAAGTGTTACAAAAGCAGGAAATTTTGTAGTCATGAACGTCAATGTCGGGAAATAAACCAGCCCGTAGCGTAATATAATGTGAAGCGACAAAATATTGTTGAGACGGGAGTTGAAATAAGTAAACTTGATAAGATGCATATTAGATGTATTAGATGAACAAGTAAGATAAGTTTACTTTTAGCTCTACTTTTTAATTAGATGGATTAGGAAAAGATTGGCATAAATAAAGAAAATTTTGATTTTATAATTGCCACAGAAGAGCGACTTGCATAATGACAATAGGTTTTATAGAAGACAATTATGTCACTAAATATCGGTCGTCATAAGACGGACCACGATGTTGTACACGAATTAAGATAACTTTTAAATATCGAAAATTAATATAATAAGCAGAGATCTTTCTTACCGACGTGATGTGGCTGTCTTCTGTCTTTGTTTGCAAATATTTTCATGGCAACTACTCTGATAAACATTTTCATTGGTGCCCCGAATACATGAATTTAAATGTGTTACTAGATGTGCATTTATTGATCAAACAGCTAAATGTAACTGTCCATTCTACTCTTATAGTTTCTTTTCTCGCACTTCTCATCTGTTTATTTTTACGTCATAACAACAATATTCAAAAATTTAAACGCAAAATAAATTGCTGTCTTGTCTTACTGAATTCTTTTTCACCTTTAGTCTTTTCCTCGCTCCTTCCTATTTATAGTTTTCTTTCTCATTTCACTCCCTGTAACACTGTGCGTACTAGTAGCATTCCTGTCTTGGCTTGGATGAAATGAAATAAACTATAATATTTCAAATATTAATATAAAATCAAAATTTTCGTCATAGCATTTTTATTAACCAACCAAAACATTAATTTAAAACAGTGCTCGATATATAATATATAGAGCTGTGAATATTTATTATAAATTATATTTTAGAACATGTACAAATTTTTTAAATTCTTTATATATATAAAACAAAAATTAAATTTAAAAAAATTGTACATGTTCTAAAATATAATTTATATATATATATAAGTCACATGATACCGCAGCATTAAATGATCCTACGTTTAGAATGGCTCATGATTAAACATAATAGACATTCAGTGTCTCTTATATTTAACAGTATATGTTTAGAAAATCATTTGCTGCCTCGATACACTATATATATATATATATATATATATATATATATATATATATTCATGCAGCAATCTCTTTTATGCAGGTTTCATTAAAAATGACAGATAAAATATTATGCTAAGGTTTTTATGTAGATTTTCATGTGATCTTATGATATTTTTTGAGGAGATAAATTGCATAAAAATTGTCCAAATGCTTTGTTTATCATAGCGCTTTCATCTATACTTTTATCCATTATCGAGGATGGCTGCTTGTTTTTCTTTAATATCAATAATGACTCAATTATGTTAGTCTTCTTTTTGCATGTGGATGATAATAACAATAACATTCTGTCCACACCACCTGATGAGACATTGTAGTTTCAATGTCGAAACACATGGACGATTTGTAGTGGATATATAAAAACATTGTACATGTTCTAAAATATAATTTATAATAAATATTCACAGCTCTATATATTATATATCAAGCACTGTTTTAAGTTAATGTTTTGGACGTTGTAAAAAAGTTTTCTTCGTTCCTTATTCACTCGGATATATATATATATATATATATATATATATATATATATATATATATATATATATATATATGAACTTATTTATAAATGGAACTTTGTCTGTGTGTGTATGGCCGTTACCTACAGACTCCGAAACAGCTGAACCGATTTTCTTGAAAATGTACACAGTTGTACTATAAGCGCCTGCGAGTGTTCTTATCTACGTTTTGTGTCGAGGTACGCCCGATACAAATCGAAAATCGATAATCAAAAAAGTCAGGTTATAGAAGGAATGGTCCGATTTTAATCAAACTTGATACACTCATAGACAAAGACATAAGAAACGAAGTCCAGAAGTTTCAAGGTTGCAGTTCTTACAATAGTGTAGAAAATTTTATATCGATACCAGGAAATCAAAATTTGACTTACATCCATTCATTTTTCTTTCAGTCTACGGTTTCGCTTTAACTGGAAACAACTATTGCTTTTTAGTCTTTCGTGCCAACGTCCAATGAGTCTGAGCTCCCGGATCATGGATTAGTTTTAAAGCTTTCATTACACCCGAGCAACGCCCGGCTATACTGCTAGTATATATATATATATATATATATATATATATATATATATTCTAAACATATGCTATTAAATATAAGAGACAATGAATGTCTATTATGTTTAATCATGAGCCGTTCTAAACGTTCTAAACGTATTTTTGCTTTAATTTCAGTTGAAAATAAAGACAAAAATTCTCCAACATCTAGATAATCATTTATTGGTTTTCTTCTAAGCTTTCGGCTCATATGAGCCATCTTCAGAGAGGTAGTTTAAACTGAAATATTATAAAATCCACCATCACCGACGATTTTATTTTGTGTTGACATAAAACTCCGCTTGGCAACGGCAATAGTTACCAAAAATAATAAACGCAGTTCTTAAGTTTGCGATGCGGTTTTATGACGTCACACCGCGGGATAGCGCGAAATGACAACAAAACTATGTAGTCAAATGCAATGTAATATGTTATTTCCTGTTTTAAAGTTGATTTTATTGAGTGTTTATTGTTTTGATTTGATGTACATGGCCTCCAATATCTGCAGGTTCCTCTTACTGTGTGTATGAGTAAGGATCACCGTATTGTTGACCAAAATCTGTCTGATATTACCTACATGTTTATGTTTTTCAGAGAAATGTTGTTTAATAGTACTCTGATCAGAAAGATGACATGTAAGTCTACGGGAGAGCGTGGTTGTAGTAAAACCAATAATGTACTAGGTTTTTGATTAGTAT
>JBBBDQ010000217.1:1395000-1425000 GCA_037127315.1 Ascarosepion bandense
TAATACTTTAACCCATGTATAAGGTTATTTTTGTTTTGACACGTATCGAGCGCTTCTAATATGAACATTTTTTCTTTTTCTTTTTTTCTCCCCCTTGTTTCCTTTCTATTCTTCTCTTTCCTTGTCTCTAGTTTTCTTACCTCCCTACTTTCCCTTTCCTTTTTGCTTAACTCTATTCTCAATTTAATACCAGCCCTAACCCCTTTCCTTTGTAAGCCAGACAAATCCAAATTTTCCCTTTCTTCACTTACAACTCTATCTAAAAGTTAAAATCTAAAATTAGACATGAATTACTTTCGGATTTTTTTGTAACGCAAATTTCTCAAATCTTAACCGTCTACTTTTTTTATTTTTATTTTTAATTTTAATTTTTTTCTAACTGTTTTTTACCCTTTTTTCTCTCTCTTTTTATCCTTATTTTTTATTTTTTTCCATTTTGAAACACGGACGTTGCTGAGGAGACGTAATATCTCTCTTAGTGATTTTATGTCGAAATGTTCATTCAACATTTTTGAATTTTGAAAATTTATTTTATATATATATATATATATATATATATATATAAAAACTAAGACAACCTTTAAAGAACAGCATTATTAGTCAACAATTTTGTTCTTTAACAAAACAGTTTTTATGGAGAAGTGTTCTTAGAAGACAAATTTGAAAAAAAATTGTAGCACAAGATGAAATTTAAGATGCTATTACTGTCTACAGAGGATATATATCTATGAACTGTATATTTCATTATATTTCGTTACATTTTTATCTTTTATGCAATAGGAGTACGTCTGATTACAGTAAAGAAACTCAATAGCTATTTCTCGACTTTACAGTAAAATAATAGCTATTTTGAAACTTTCGTTGAGAACGGCTGAAGATGGACAAAGCAATATAACACATAATTTGAGCAATTCACTTTACAACTTTTATTTTATATTAAACAAACTTTTTTGATTCCAGGAGAAAACTCACTAAAAGGCACAACAGACATTCCGTGACCATACAATTTACCACACACAATCACAGATACACACAAAACACTCTTGTTTCCTCTTCAGGTTGTGGGTTCCGGTTTTTCTCTTCTCCAAAATTTTCACTCATTTTTTTATTTTTACTTTTTTCAATTGGAGTAGATAGTCTAAACTAGCGCCCGGTTCACACTCCACCCACGTCTATTGAACAGGTGAAGAGGCTTATCCCTTGTTTCCTGTTCAGCTTGTGGTTTCCGGTTTTTCTCTTCTCCAATCTTTTCACTTTTTTTGTTTCAATTGTAGTAGATAGTCTAAAATATCGCCCGGTTCACACTCCACCCACGTCTATTGAACAGGTGAAGAGGCTTATCCATGTTTCCTGTTTAGGTTGCGGTTTCCGGATTTTCTCTTTTCTAATCTTTTCACTCTTACGTAGCCCCCCGCGCATCAGTGGCGTTTTCGCCTTGCTTGGGGTGATATGATTATATATATATATATATATATATAGATATATGTATATATAATATATATATATATATACACATGACATTTTGTTTGTATAATATCTATCTATCTATCTATCTATCTATCTATCTATCTATCTATCTATCTATCTAGATAGATAGATAGATAGATAGATAGATAGATAGATATCGCCCGAGAAAGTGTGTGTCCGAGAAATATATATATATTTGAAGAAACAAATCAATACACATAATTATGTTTTTGCACGCGTACACATTTTAAAGGCAAGGCACGTGTTTCTCTCTCTCTCTCTCTCACACACACACACAAACACTCTCTCTATATATATATACATGTATATATAGAGAGATAGAGGTAATATGTGTGTACAATATAAATAGAAAAATAATTGGCATACCTATATTTATGCACGCATTCTCACATTGTATTTGTTCCATCTTCTCTCGTATCTCATTCTTTCTCTCTTTTCTCTCTCTCTTTCTCTCTCTCTCTATATATATATATGCATACATATATATATATATAAATATATTAGAACAATACAATATTTATTATATATTATATATTATATAAATTTTATATATTTTTATATATTTATTATATATTATATAATTATATATATATATATTATATATTTATATTTTAGAACATGTACAGAATTTTTTTATATATTTTTTTTGTATAAAAAATATATAAAAAATATAAAAATATAAAAAAAAATTCTGTACATGTTCTAAAATATAATTTATAATAAATATTCACAGCTCTATATATCTATATATTATGTATCGACCACTGTTTTAAATTAATGTTTTGAACGTTGTAAAAAAATTTTTCTTCGTTCTGTATTCACTCGTATATGTATATATATATATATATATATATATATATATATATATATATATATATATATATATCTGAAAGGCAATCTTTGAGTCTGTGTGTAACTGTTCCTTATGCACGCCTACATTGTTTAAGCTACGCCATTCAATTTTTCTGGGGACACATATCTACAGGGAAGCCAGGTCGGCATACATATTTTGAGTTTAGGTTCAGCAATTTTCCCTTTTGCACCTTTTTGCCCAACGGAGCCGATTGTTTACTTTTACTCCGTAAAATATCTAAGATCTAAGATGGTTTCTAAATTATGTCACAGAAATAAAATCACACGTGTCAAACGCGACTAAAATATTTTTTTATTAAAAAAAAATAATGAGCCTTTATATTTAATTTTTATTCCGACGTTTTAAAAATTCATTTTGTCAACAAAAATTTTTTCCCTGTAATTTTGAAACAAAAGAAATATCTAAAGAAAATAAAATTAAAAAAAATAAAGCTTTAACAAAATAAATAATTTTTGTTTTTATGTTAAATTTATTTAGTTAACAAATACACGGGCAACGCCAGTTTATGATGCTAGTATATATATATATATATATATATATATATATAAGTAAAACAAGTGTGAGAAATCCTAAACGTTTGATTAAAGTGTTGAATTATTGTTATTGTTATTTTTAATATTATTTATCTTTTGTATAATACATTAAGTGTCCATAATCATATTTGTGTCACTACACGTGTTTCGAGTCGAAAGTTGACTCTCTTCAGGCGAATAAATTTCTGACTTCACATATCGAAATCCGTTGGTGTTTCCGACGACCAAAAACACTGTGTGTATATATAGATAAGTGGTTGGTGAACAAGTCAGAAGGTGAGTGTTCGTTTGCTGATTATTTTCACACTGGATTGTTAATTTTTCTCGGTTTTGAGAATTACTCACTTTTCATTAACCAAAATTTTTTTCGCAATGACTCACGAAATTTGCTTTCGTCTTTTATCGTAAACATTTTTTCCGTTATTTTGATCCAGTTTTGCGTACGTGCAATTATACTTTGTGTGATAAGAAATATGACACTGGTCATAAAGTTCCGTTTGTTGTTTTCTGTCAAATCGAAATCCAGAATTATTATTTTTTGCAATGACTTGCAAAATTTGTTTTGGTCTTTTTTTTTCTTCAAAATGTTTTCAGCGATCTGATCCTTAATCTTTTGAATTTATTGTGTTTGTGTGTTTTTGTGTGTTTGTGTGTGTGTGTGTGTGTTTGTTTCTTCATGTTGTTTTGTTAAGAGAAGGCTTGTATATTTTATAAGTATTTCTTCCTGCCTTATGAGCCTGTCATAGTCTGAATTTTGTTAAATAGGCATTATTTTGAATTTACCTCCACTACATCGGTACAAGTTTTAGGAAACGTACAGTTTCCTGTTATTGTTACTGATGATGCAGAAAGAAATATCTATAAAAATATACAAGCCTTACTAGGCAGAAGAATTTCCTGCAGTAGGTTGCCATTACTTTCTGCAGTAGACTGGTTGCCATCCAAGGCATTAGAACCCAATCTGTCCTGCTATTCAACCCACAGTTGGAAGGAGAAGAGATGGATAAATATCTTTTCCAAGTATATTTGAGCGTAAGTGAATGAAACGAATTCGACTGGAATTCGAACTCGGCACTCCGATTTCTCATTTCGACGAAATATCCATTACTCCACAACGCTTATTACTCATTCATAATAAGTAAAATATCCTCTTTGTTAATTTTATGTAAATCTTTTTCAGAAATTAAATTAAAATGTTTTATATCCCTCAGACTGAACATGAAAAAAGAAGAGGTGCGTTTACTTTTTTCATGAGTATAATTTTGGTAATAATTCTTCTCAAACTTTTGACAATATCAACAGAGCATGAAATAAAGGATCCACTCATGATAGGACAGTATGGCGCCTGGTTCCTGAATTTCTGCAGTGGGGATATGTGTCTTGAAAATCAAGGTGGTAGGAGACGTCCATTTGCAATTGAAAATCAACATCTGAAAACACTAGTCGAACAAAACCCACGCCAAAGTGTCAAGAGAAATGTCTCTGACAATTAGGATCAGCATTTCAACAATATCGGACCACCTCAAGGATACTGGCAACGTGAAGAAACTCGATAAATGGATCCCTCTTGAACTCAGTGAAAGTCAAAGCGCTCGGCGTTTTTGTGTGCATTCGATGCTACACCTGCGAAATTCGAATGCTCCATTTCTGGATCAAATCATGACTTGTAATCAGAAATGGAGCCTTTATGACAACCGTAACCAATCGATTCACTTGATTGATCGTGACGAAGCATCCAAACGCTAAAGATATATATATAAGAAAAAACTATAGATAAATCAGATGTTTATCTTTAACCTGAATAAAGTCGGAGCGTCTAAAGGACTAAACTTCGAGAAAATGGCAATGCAAATGAAGACAGCCATCGGATCGATGTAAATAGTGTAAATCTATCATCTTAATATTTAAACTAAGCCGCCACATAAAAATGCTAATCATTGAATCCCCATAAATCTCAAACTTGTTAAAATCGAGTTTTATAATGAAAAGCTTAAAACGTTTTTAGTTAAGAGTTTTTAATATAGAATATATTTGAAATTAATTTAGATTCAGTGTTTATCAATATTTTTAAACAATTACACTCGTATAAATGTGTGTCATATAATTACGAGTTATGTAAGACAATAAAACTTGTCTGAAAATATATATAGAGATATATACCTGAAGTTCAGAACTGAGAGACTGTTATAAATATCCCTGATATTTGAACAATTATCACCATCATTGTTGTTAGTATCAAACTATTCTGATAGTTTAGTTTTTAGTAATTTGTCATAGCACTGATTGAAAGAATATTGTGCAAAAATTCCGGCGGAAATATGAGTGACTAAGTTGTATATTTGTGCCAAGTTTTTTGTTAACTCTTAGGGCCGTAAGGGCACCACATGTACTGCATTATAGCTAGTTTTAAAATCAGAAACTTTCTTTTTCCTAAAATGATTTCAACTTCAGGATAAAATAAATCTATTTCACTTATGGCTGGAGGAAGCAGAGTAAGTAGAGTGGGAATTGAACTCGGCACGCCGATTTTACTATCCACACCTGCAATATATATTTGTCAAATAATTTGATTGACAAACACGAAATCATTTATTTTATTGGTATTTTAAAGTTGATTTCTTTTATTCCCCAAAGTTAGCCAAAACATCTCCGAGGCAAAAGACAACCAGGTATTAGCAGGTTTCTTTTCTCTGTTCCTTGATTACATACAAAAGCGTTATTTTCCCTCGATTCTTACAGCAAATCTTCGTAATATACCTTAGTCAATGACGTATATTTTATTACTGTACGATATATATATATATTTTTTTTTCACTTCTTAAGGCTATATATATATATATATATATATATATATATATATATATATATATATATATGGCCTTAAGAAGCGAATTACGATGAAAGAAGGTTTTATCGGAAAACAAATCTAACGAATAAAAATTAGATTTTTTGGCATTTCCGATATATATATATATATATATATATATATATATATATATATATATATATATATATATATATATATATATATATATATATATATATATATCACAAGCCAATTGCGACTAAAGAAGACATTATCGGAAAACCAAGGGAATGTATTTGCGAACAAAATTTACGAATAAAAATTGGATTTTTAGCATTCTTCATAATATAACTCCTGTTATAAAAACAAATATATTCTTGGCCACTGGGACTAGAAAAATTTGTCTTTAATAAACATTACCTCAAGGGGCTACATTATCAACGTCAAAGCAATTTGGAAAATTTCGCTGTTTTCCTTTCTGAAGCAAAAGTTAGTTTAGCTGATTCAGTTATTCTAATCTTTTATTAGTCTCTATCCTTATTTACTTATATTTTTTTCCTTTTAAACGCTATGCCTCTGTATTTGCCGGTCTGAGTAATGTTAGCTTTTATGCAGAACATTTCATAGTAAAGAATTTTGATCGTTTTTTATAATAGTTTTACGGCCACTGTGATAGACGATTGCTATTTGCGTATCTATAAAACAAAACTCGATCGCACAGTTATCTGCATTAAAATATCGTTGTGTATACTTATTTACAAATACGTAAACACACGTATACAATGATTTACGCACAAATATACCTATTTGTGCTTGAAAGCATGTACCTTTATTCAAGAATCTATCTATCTATCTATCTATCTATCTATCTATCTATCTATCTATCTATCTATCTCAATCTGTTCATATCTATCTATCTATCTATCTATCTATCTATCTATCTATCAATCTATCTATCTCAATCTGTTCATATCTATCTATCTATCTATCTATCTATCTATCTATCTATCTCAATCTGCTCATATCTATCTATCTATCTATCTATCTATCTATCTATCTATCTATCTCAATCTGTTCATATCTATCTATCTATCTATCTATCTATCTATCTATCTATCTATCTATCTATCTCAATCTGTTCATATCATATCTATCTATCTATCTATCTATCTATCAATCTCAATCAGTACATATCTATCTATCTATCTATCTATCTATCTATCTATCTCAATCTGTTCATATCTATCTATCTATTTATCTATCTATCTCAATCTGCTCATATCTATCTATCTATCTATCTATCTATCTATCTATCTATCTATCTATCTTTATCTATCTATCTATATCTATCTATCTATCTATCTATCTATCTATCTATCTATCTATCTATCTCAATCTCTCATATCTATCTATCTATCTATCTATCTATCTATCTATCTATCTATCTATCTATCTATCTCTATCTATCTATCTAGGTTTATTCCTTATCTATTTATCTATGCTTTTTCATTATTAATCTATGCTTATTAATTATTTATCTACCCATACGTTTTCATTATCGTATATGCTTTTTCATTATCTATCTCTCCATGCTTTATTCATTATCTGTTTATGCTTTTACATTATTTATCTATGCTTATTAATTAACTATCTAATTATGCTTTTTCATTACCTATACTTTTTCCATCTATGCTTATTCATTATCTATTTATCCATGATTTTTCATTATCTGTTTATGCTTTTTCATTATTTATCTATCCTTATTAATTAACTATCTATTTATGCTTTGTCATTATCTATGCTTATTCATTATCTATCTATCTATCCATGATTTTTCATTATCTATCTATGCTTTTTCCCTCCATATCTATCCTTATTAATTATCTATCTATGCTTTTTCATTATCTATGATTATTCATTATCTAAATTACTGGTGCCCCCTAGATGTGAATTTTCACGAGATACTAGATTGGCAACTAGGTCCCACCCTTTTACAGTGAAACCGATGAAATGTAACCGCAATTTCTACTCCAACAGCTTCTTTCCTCGCATCTGTGGAATTCCCTACGGCATGCTTGCTTCTCCGACGGCTACAACCTCCAGGAGTTTAAATTTAAGGTCAATAGACACCTCCTAACACACTAACTCACACCCACTCTCTCCAACTCTCTCCCTATGTAGATCCTAAGTCGTCTATCACCCTCCTTATGACATTTCCTATACCCAATCCCTCTATGTAACCTCCTGCGCTATAGTGGCAGTGTAATGCCTTGCTTGGGGTGACACGATTAAAAAAAAATCTATTCATGCTTTTTCATTATCTATCCATGCTATTTCATTACCTATTCATGCTTTTTCATTATTTATCTATCCTTATTAATTAACTATCTATTTATGCTTTGTCATTATCTATGTTTTTTCATTATCTATTCATTCATGCTTTTTCGTTATCCGTCTGTGCTTTTTCATTATTTATCTATGTATGCTTTTTCATTATCTACTAGCACTATAGCCCTGCGTTGCTCGGGTGTAATGAAAACTTTAAAACTAATCCATGGTCCGGGAGCTCAGACTCTTTGGACGTTGGCACGAAAGACTAAAAAGCAATAGTTGTTTCCAGTTAAAGCGAAACCGTAGACTGAATGAAAAATGAATGGATGTAAGTCAAATTTTGATTTCCTGGTATCGATTTAAATTTTTTTGCACTATTGTAAGAACTGCAACTTAGAAACTTCTGAATATCGTTTCTTATGTCTTTGTCTATGAGTGTATCAAATTTGATTAAAATCGGACCACTCCTTCTATGACCCGATTTTTTCGATTATAGATTTTCGATAATTATTGGGGGTACCTCGACACAAAACCTAGCTAAAAACACTCGCAGACGCTTATAGTACAACTGTGTAAATTTTCAAGAAAATCAGCTCAGCCGTTTCGGAGTCTATAGGTAACGGACACACACACAGACACCCCCCCCACACACACACACAAAGTTCCATTTATAAATAAGTTTAGATCTGTGCTTCTTGATTATCTATGTGTTGGCGATCACTCCTATTTGTATATAAAAATGGACTTGCCTGATGGGTACATATAATTCGGCCTATACAGAGTACGGCAGGGGTTGAGTACTTGTACTTTACTATAACACTGTCAGCACTCAGCCTTCGGGTAGAGGGCGCTCTCTGCTTCCTAGCAGAGAGCAATAACCCAGTCGTGGTTCCGCCGAAGGGTAGAAGCACGACTGGGGAAAATAGACACACATTTTTTGACCGGGCCATATAGCCCGAAAATCCCAGTCATAACTGACCATGTGTCACATGTTGCCCTTACTGGGAGGGACAACTAAATATAGTTGAGTAGTTGTACCACCGCTAGTTGGTCAGTAAGGATATAGACTCATTATCCGGAGACACTTCTTCACTACAAGATTGTATATATTGATTCCTACTAACAGTACTTCTAGTATTCCTGAAATGACTAACCAGTGTGCCAGTTTGTATATTTTTGTGCAATATAACTTACATTTTCTATCCACATATCTGTTTTGTTATTTATTATTTTGTGTGGTTTCTCAACAAGAATCCACAACACTATGCTTTTTCATTATTTATCTATGCTTATTAATTAACTATCGATTTTTGCTTTTTCATTATCTATGCTTTTCATTATCCATCTATAGTTATTCATTATCTATTCATTCATGATTTTTCATTATCTATCTATGCTTTTTCATTATTTATCTATCTATGCTTTTTCATTATTTATCTAGCTATGCTTTTTAATTATCTATATATCCATTATTTTTCATTATCTTTCTATTCTTTTTCATTATTTATCTATCCTTATTAATTATTTATCTATGCTTTTTTCATTATCTATCTATCTATCTATCTATCTATCTATCTTAAGATAACATGAAGATAAATTTATAACCCCGATAAAAAGTTATTTAATTTTAACTTAGAGTATCATCTTACCTAAATGGGGATCAAGCTCTTTAAACTAGCGTGTTAGATGAGTTACCAACTCTGCTGAGGCTGACAAAGTGAACCTCGTTGCTGAGTTTGAAAAGAAATTCCAATCTGTGGTGGACTGAAATAAGAAACAGCTCGTGAATTTTAATGCTTCCAAAACGAAGCTGCTATCTGTTAACCATCACAGACAATCGCTCCTACCTCCCCCCATTAGCATGGATCAGGCTAGTCTCCCTGAAAGCAAAACTGCGCCTCTTCGGCTAAACTCTCTCAGCAGATCTCAAGTGGAACGACTATGTCGAATCCATAGCTAAATCCGCTGCTAAGGACGTCGGTTCATTGTTTAGGCTCAGGAATGTTTTCCCGTCTGAATTTATCCTGCACATATATAAATCTACCATCCGCCCAAGTATTGAATACTGTTACCACATCTGGTCGGGTGCTCCTGCTATTCACCTCGGGGTTCTAGAAAACATCCAAAGGAAAATTTGTAATGTGATCGATCCCGACGTGTCAGCTCAGCTGCAGTCACTTTCTCACCGGCGTAATGTTGCTTCCCTATGTCTTCTAATTTCACGGTTTTGGCTCAAATGAACTTAGCTCACAGATGCCCCCTATGTATGAATTGACCTGAGCTACTAGACTTGCAATTAGGTCCTACCCTTTTACAAGGAAACCAATAAAATTTAAGTCAACTTCTACTCTAACACCTTCTTTTCTCGCACTTCCCGCCTGTGGAATTCCTTTCCCCATACTTGCTTCCCCGACAGGTGCAATCTCCAAGAATTAGATGTTAGGTCAATAGACATCTCTTATCTCACTGACTCGCATCCTTTCTCTCGTGCTCTTTTTTCCGTCCTCTCCACTCTCATCACAAACGTTTTCTCATCCTTACCACTTCCTTAGACTCTCTATAAACTGTCACTCTTTCTCATTACTTTCTTTATATGTTACCCCCCCCCCTGCGCATCAGTGGCAGTAAAACTGCCTTGCTTGGGTTGAAATGTTTAAAAAAGGTCGCTTGATACCATGAATATAAGGCATATACAGTTATTTTTTATATGTATATTAATAATTTGAACCAAGAAAATTACTAAGCTGCATTCTCCTGTAGGCTCGGGCTTCAGAATACGCTGACTGCACCTCTGCAGAGATGTAAAACCCCTACCCAATGTGGTGCGCTTTGAGTATAATAGTAAACTACATCCAGGTCCTGGGTTTGACGATAAACTTCATCCGGAAATAAGGTCTCTAAATGAAAGGTTTTGAGGGGCATGGAACCACCTCTTAATTCCTTAAGTCCACCCTGACCCGGGATAGTAGTTTCTGTTGTGGGTCTCAGGTATGGGCAGATAGTTAACATTCAAGTTGGGGCCAAAACACTATGAAAGTATAAAAATAGAGTAAAAATTTCAGGAAGACATTTTTCTATTTGTTTCTACTACTATATCAAAATCTAGTTTTTAAATAGTTTGAAAAGTTATTTCCTTATTTTCTCTTTTGTTGTCTGCTGATATCATTAATCCGTCATCTCTATATAATCCGTGGTTGTCTATATGTATTATTTTGTTGATTTTATTTAAAATGTATATGCCCATCAAATAGCGAATAGCAAAACAAAACACTATAAGAGTATAAAAATACATTTCTTAGTAAAAATACCAGCAATACATTTTATAGTAAAAGACTAACAATATCTATTTATAGCAAAATGACCAGCAATACATTTTATCTTCAGTCGAAATCATGTAACTGCGTTCAAAATATATATTTAGTTTAAACCATAAATTTGTGTTGAAAATATTTTGATTTTAGCCTTAAATAACTAATAGAGGTGTTCATATGCCGCAAAAATAACCAAGCACCAAGGAGTCTTTTATGACAATAATTCATATAAATATTCTATAATCTGTTAAAGAAATCAAAGTGTATACCAGAACATAACTTTAACAAAATTACAAGATAAAACACACATATCACTGCCTCTTGATTTTATAAAAGAAAAAAATGTAAGACAATTAGAAAAACTAAAAAAAAAGTGTCTACGTTGCAGCTGGTCGAGCATTTAATCCTTCATTACGTTTTAAGAATGCTAAAGGAATAGTCAGTCGGTGCCATAAATTATACACGCTTGGGCGATCATGTCTCTTTCAATCCATGGTTATCTTAGACATCGGAGTAGGTTGCAATTTCTTTCTGCGGTAAACCTGTTGACAACCAAGTCTATAGAACCTAATCTTCTCTGCTTGTTAACCCATAGCTGGATGAGAAGCGATGGATTTATATCTTAACCCTGGGTTTTTAACTCTTATGTAAATGGAACAAATTCAAATGGAATTCGAACTCGGCACCGTGATTTCTCATCCCGAGCCGATATCTTCTCCACTACAACGAACATCCAAATATCCATTCTCAGACTGGAATAATATCTTGCCGATCCCGCCACACACACATTACCTTTCCTCCTTAGAGCCACCTTTTAAGGACGGCTGCAGAGATGTGCCCTAATCAATTACCTACCCTTTGCGACGAACATTGCTGTGTATAACTAATTTTTCATAACCTATCATATCTTTAAAGTACGGGCACACTCGTAATTACAAGTGTTTTCCAAAACAGAAATAACATGACTCAAGCTAATATTTTTTCAAGTAATTTTTATCTCAGTGTTCACGACAGGCTCCAAATGAGAATCTGTAATGTGATTGGTCTCGATGTGGCAGATCGATTACAGCCTCTTTCTCACTGGTGTGGTGTGGCTTTCCTCTGTCTCTACTACTAATATTTTCATTGCTTCTGCTCTATAAGAAGTTACTCGAGCAGCCAGACTAGCAAAAAGTTCCTACCCTCTTACAGTTAAATCAACCAAATTTTTATTTATTTAAATTTTTTTTTTTAATCATATCACCCCGAGCAAGGCAGTAACGCCATTGATGTGCAGGGGGCCACGTAAGAGTGGAAAGAGAGAAAGCCGGAAACCACATCCTAAACAGGGAATAAGGGATGAGCCTCTACACCTGTTCAATAGACGGGGGTGGAGTGTGAACCGGGCGATAGTTTAAACTATCTACTCCAATTGAAAAAAAAAAAAGAAAAGTGAAAAGATTGGAAAAGAGAAAGCCGGAAACCACATCCTAAACAGGGAACAAGGGATGAGCCTCTACACCTGTTCAATAGACGGGGGTGGAGTGTGAACAGGGCGATAGTTTAGACTATCTACTCCCATTGAAAAAAAAAAGAAAAATGAAAAGATTGGAAAAGAGAAAGCCAGAAACCACATTCTAAACAGGGAACAAGGGATGAGCCTCTACACCTGTTCAATAGGCGGGGCCAGTATCGTCTTTTCTCGCACTTCTCGCCTGTTGAAGCCCCTTCCGTATACTTGCTTTTCTGACGGCTACAACCACCAGGAATTTAAATGCAATGCCAATTCCCATATCTTATCCCCTTCACTCCAGTCCTTCCCTCTTCCTTTCTACATTATCCCGTGTATCTTGTTCTTTTCCTTTCTCTCTGCCTTCGCAACTGTCTCCACATCTCTGTCACCCCTTGTAAATGGTTCGTCTTTCTCACTTCTCTCCTATGTAGCTCCCTGCACATCAGTAGCGGTACCACCTTGCTTGGGATGAAATGATCGCTTTTTGTCTATGCTCTATGTTCCTTTAGGATATAGACGTCCATGCAGCTTCACAACGTTTTATCTCGTGTTACTCCCAACTACTTTTCCTCCTTCATCTACTCACCCAAATTTATCTGGTTAATGCATGGTTATATAGGAGCATTGGAAGGGCGTTCATAGGTATTAAATCTTTAAAAAAATTTTATGGTAGATTTTAACAAATACTTTTTCTAGCTTGAAAAGCATCTTGCATTTGTTGATGTATTACTTAGCCCATCCCTCACCATCGCATTCTGTTCTGGACTGGTTCGTCGTTGTCGTCGAAGCTTTTGTAACTTTTTCTTGTTTTACACGTTGGGGTGTTGATCCAACGCAAACCCCTTTATATTCCGGGTGAGGTTATCCACAATCATCTGACCTCTACCTGAACCAGCTAGCTATGCCAGCTAGAACCTGGCATAGCTCGCTGGTTCACAGAGGTCATCAATCCGCGTCATGGGATGGACAGTGTGACGAAACTGGTTAATATATGCAGTGTAATATTTAACCAATGAAATGCTTGATCGCATGTTTCATTAGTGACCAGGCCATAAATTTTACAGCTTGTCTTGAATGTTTTCTCTCATTCATCGATTACATCAGATATTGTACATTTCGATTAGCATTTAATCTAGTTCCTATAAAAGTCTTTTAATTAAACATTTTAAAAGAAACCTAAAGTTTCCTTAAAAATTTCAGAAGAAGTATAATTTTTCTTATAACATGCTCTTGTTAGAGAATCGTTTTTTTATTTAGCGTAATATTTTTTAGTAAGATACTGAACATTTTCAAATCACATACGTTTAACTGTTTAGGCAGGTTAAAATCGATGTTTTATAATTGAAAATAAGAATTCCTTTCAGACTAAAAGTGGTCATTTGATGTTCAGAAGGTAATTTCAAAGTTACTTAGTCGCTCAAGCCTGCATCATGCCTGGCACCTGAGGAAAGAAAAAAGGCAATTTTTCAGAAAACCATTGGTATTAGACACCTTATGAAAATCGAATTCACTTGTGTAAGACTGTACTCGTAAACAGTATCCCATAGAGAGGTGACCTCGCGAAGACAGTATTAAAAAAGTTGTTACCCACAGTGTTACCTTTGTCACAAGGTTTATATTTACATGTTCTTTGTTCGGCGAGAAGTGGATATTGAAAGATAAACACGGTAAAAATATATTCATTTTAGTTTGATTTGTATCTTTGTGTGAACACAATTGCATCTGAGATGCCACCTCAGAAAGAAGTTTTTATTCGGTGACGTGTATTAACTCTTTGAATTAAATAGCTTATGATCACATCACGTTAAAACGACCGTTCTCGTACAATTACCCAAGTTTCTTTTTTTTCTTTTTTTAATCATATCACCCCGAGCAAGGCGGTAACGCCACTGATGTGCAGGGGGCTACATAAGAGTAAAAGCACTAGATAGAAGATAGTGAAGAGAAGGACAAACCATTTAGAAAGGAGCAAGAAAAGGGAGGGAATACAGGTATGAAGACAGGTGCAGAGGTGGAGAAAAAGGAAAGGATATGCAGGGTGGTGAGGAAAGAACTAGAGTCAAGTGGTTCAGAGATGAGTATTGACCTTGTATTTGAATTCCTGGAGGTTGTAGCCGTCAGGAAAGCAAGAATAAGGAAGCGAGTTCCACAGGCGGGAGGTGCGAAGAAAGAAGCTGCAGGAGTATAATTATCGTCTGCATTTGGTTGGTCTCACTGTGAATGGGTGAGACCCAGTTACCAGTCTGGTTGCATGAGTAAACACCTGTTGCAGAGGCACCAGTGACTTAAGTTCAGACGCCATGAAAGTATTTATAGAACAGACAAAGGGAAGTCACCTCCTGTCGGTGGGAAAGTGGCTGCAGTCGTGCCGCCAAGTCGGTACCTATCACATTACTGATTTTCCTTTGGAGCCTGTCAAGAACAGCGAGGTGAACAGCGGGAGCACCTGATCCTGTATGGCAGTAGTACTCCTTGCATAGACGAATGGTTGATTTGTATATATGCAGGATGGTTTCAGGCGGGAAAAACATCCTGGCCCGACATAGTGATCCAACCTTCCTGTTTAATCAACGTCGAGTGTATTCAATACCTAGATGGGCGACCGCTGGTAAATGCTACCTCATGTAAGCTTGAATGTACAGGTGGTTTAATGGATAAAGACTAGAAATTTAAAATCGAAGAGACGACTTCCAATCCCAGTCGTGTTCATTATATTCACTTACTTGCAAATTAAGGAAAAGGTAGGAATCTACCTCTTCTTCTCCCAGGTAGAATTTGTATCAGTAATTTATTTTTATCTTTGAAAATCTTAAAGTATCTTCTGTTGAAGGATTATAAACCGTGAACCGTCTTGAATATGGCGACAATAATGAGGATGACAGTCCGCATATTGTAAATAGTGTAAATAATTCCAGTACCTCATCTCAGAAATATAGACAAACATTTCTACTGTTTTGGATAATATCCCTGCCAATTCTAATTAAACACAGGGAACATTGTAAGAACTTCAAGTAAAAATTGACATCCAACTTCTAACCCCGTTTAGCAATTTTTTTATTTTTCTTATTTTCTAACCTTAAAAATGTACAAGGCCAAAGACCCACATAATGAATCGGGTGAGGAGTGAGTTTATTTTATGTGAAAGAAAAACTCAAAAGGCTTTTTATAAGGTCGTGTAGAATAGATCTTGGACCCTCGACTTAAAGAGACCAAGATTGTAGCCGTCAAAGGGCATAATTTCGGGACATTGATAATAACATTCATTCCTTAAGATAACAGTTATTGGGAAGAAGATGTCTGCGCGGAACTTGTTCCTTATCAAAGGAACACGAAAGTAATTAGGATGACTTTATTCCATGAAAATGACATAATGGATCCTAGCTGTGAAGGTCTGAGCTGGTAGAACTATCTCGACTGAAAATCTTCCATAGTAATATCGATCAATTTGTGGATAGATAGCTACGTTTCGTCTGTGGCATAAATCTTGCAGTGTGGAGAATAATTCATCACCCGCAAGATTGCATAGTCACTTTTGAATTCTGTCAAGGCTTGATAGAGAGCAGCGCTAGACTAGATATGACTGCAGTACTTCTTTCTTGATCTGATTTGATTTTTGTCAAGAAAAAGCATGGCAAAATCTTTTGGAGTGATTCAAAGCAACGACCATTCTTCTAGAACTTTTGCCGATAGGTCGGGACTAAGAAGGCAATCGAGGCAATGATCCTCTTGGAGGTCACGTACTTAGGATTAATACAGGTTTAGGGTCTGCTTGATTGTAATGAAATGTAACGAGTTTAGGTTTTGGATATATCAAATGATACTAGCGAGACCTTTCCCTGTTAAGCTATGAGAATTAAGTCAGAGGAGAGATTAGCTGCCAGGCATTGATCATCCAGTTAATTGAAAGTTTAGAAATACGGCATAAATATTTACTCTGGAGAAGTAAATATCATACTTTAAAAAGTTTGCATCTAATTTAATCTTTTCAGGAACTTTCTGGAAGCCTCTATATGTGATCGTTACTTCAAATAAAGAAGAGAAAGGTCAGTTCCGTTTTTCTTTGCGTGAAGCAAAGTAAATTGAATATATATATATATATATATATATATATATATATATATATATATATATATAGCATTTCGTCCCATGAGCTTTCAACGTGTAATTGCAACACCATTCGAGTTATGATTGAGTTGCTACAACCTTTCCAGCGGCGAACGGTTATTAACAATCTTGTGATGATTATGATTAGGTTTACTTTTGTCGGTCAGGCGAGCTATGGAGACCTTTGCTATTAGTCGACGAAAAATTCTCAATTAATAACCAAGAGTCTATATAATAATAAAGAAGCCCCCCAAAAGAGTTTACATTAACGTTTTATAGCGAAATGAAAAAAAAGCCGCGCAGTAAGTTCGTCAGTTTTAATTAGTTTAACTCTTTTTCTAATAATCAGATACCCAGAGTTGTGTCAGGTGCGTAATAATTGACCTTGATTGAAGATGGGTTGTCTTTTGTTGATTTATGATTGGTAAATTAAAGGCTGAAGAAAATCGATAGTTATGCTTAATTTGAATCGGCGTAAATTAATGAATCCTTTTTTTTTGAAACCAGCGGAAAGTTCCGCAGGAATATCACTGATATACGAGACGGAATAGATAATTCCCCCTTGTGGACATATGGTCCAGTGAATAAAACCGTTGGTTGATTTATCAAGATGTGACTATTTGTGAGTTCGATACCTGGCCACAGTAAAGGGGGCAAACACTTAAGAGTCTTGAGTTAACAAAAGTAATTAATTAAAACTGATACATCAAAAGACATGGCACGTTGAATCAGAGCACTCTCCTTGAATAGACGAAATAAAGGTTAGGTTAGAAATTCCCAGCAATATCACATGAAGAAGCCCGGAGCTTAAATCGGCCGAAAGGTTGTGAATAAGTCAATGAAGATGAGGAAAACAGTCCCAATAATATCAACAGTGCAAATAGTTACAATCTATCTATCTATCTATCTATCTTGGTTTATTCAGTATCTATCTATCTTGGTTTATTCAGTATCTATATATCTTGGTTTATTCAGTATCTATCTATCTTGGTTTATTCAGTATCTATCTATCTATCTATCTATCTATCTATCTATCTATCTATCTATCTAGGTTTATTCAGTATCTATCTATCTATCTATCTATCTATCTATCTATCTATCTATCTATCTATCTTGGTCTATTCAGTATCTATCTATCTATCTATCTATCTATCTATCTATCTATCTTGGTCTATTCAGTATCTATCTATCTATCTATCTATCTATCTATCTATCTATCTAGCTAGCTAGCTAGCTAGCTAGCTAGCTAGCTATCTCAGTTCTTGACGAATTATAAACAAATTATAATGACAATAAATCCAAGAAAACTGAAAAGAGTAACATATATAATAATTAGAAATATCCTTGAAATTAAGTCGTGGAAATATGTATAAATAATGATAACAATGATACAACAGTAGTTTTAAAGAAATCAAAAGATATTACATTACATATCCTATGTAGGCTTTAATTTTCATAAATTTGCATTAGCGCTGCTGTATTTACACACACACACACACACACACACACACACACACACACACACACACACATATATATATATATATATATATAAAACTGTATAATGGCAATTAACTGATCGGCGTCAACATACAAAGTTCGGGAACAAATGAGAATGCATTCACTCATCATAATTTGACGAAACTTCTAAGTTGGCATGACGAAAGTGACACCGATCATGACAGTGACAGTTCAGTCTCTATATTAATTCTATTAATAATCTATCTCCATCTCTAATATCGAGCACTTTATTAAAAAACCTGATTATCTTAAATGCCTTCTTACCAGTAAACCACCAACGTCGTCAGTTTTGGCTCGCAACAGTCTTTGAACGTAACACTAATATATATATATATATATATATATATATATATATATATATATTGTAACGTGAATTAATAAAGATATTAATATTTAATATTCATAATTAATATTACTACTAATAAAGTAATAAGTATTTTAAAATTTCATGAGGTCTATTTCGGCAACAGTAAGCCGCAATAATTCTTAAAAAAATGTTTCGTTAAATAATATGAAAAATTTCTATGTATCAATGTATATCATTTTTTCAAATGACCGGATTAGTTGTTTTATCTTATTGGTACATTTTTCAGTGCTTATATTTATTTTTATTTATATTATTTTTTCCGAGTACTTTCGAAATTTACTACGTTCTTTTTCAATAATTGTTCTGCACTTCTGACATTCTCTCGTTTGATGGAATCAATTTTAAGTCACTAAAGGTGACGCCAAATAAAAGGTAGTGCTGAAATTGTTGTGTGTGTGTTTTTAACACACTTCAATAAATGGTCCCCTATGGAGAAAAATACCGTATTTAATGTTGGTTGCTTCTCTTTTATTACGACATTTGTCTTCTTGTGTCCATGATATATTTTATTCATAAAAGCAATGCAAAGATTTTCTAAGTAAATAATGTCTTTGTTTTATTTCATTTATTATTTTACGATTCAGAGCAGATATTTTGTCACTGGGGTCATTTTTTTCTAAGGAAAAATAATGGCTTAAATTATCCAATAAGTTCCGCTTGCAGCTGATATATACATTAAGCCGTACAAAAATGTATTTCTCAAAATGTATAAGAGAGAAAGAGAGAGAGAAAGAGAGAGAGAGAGATAGAGAGAAGAGAAAGAGAGAGAGAGAGAAGAAAAGAACCGTTTTGTCCTTGGATTTAGACAACGGACATTAATTTCTGCCAATATATTAACTTTGCCGCTTTTAGTCAATTTTTTGTACAATTAAGCAAATTAAAAGTACAATTAATCAAATTAAAATTACAATTAAGCAAATTAAAATAGACTTACAAAATTTAAAACTTATGACGTGAAGTAAAATTACATCTAGTATATATATATATATATATATTTGATTGATTGATTTGATTTTCGTTTACGGTATACCAACCCATTATGTGAGCAGAAACATATTTCACATTGTTAAAATGTTTCTTTTTCCTTCGAGAGGAAATATTTGTTTTAGAATAACAATGTTTTTTTTTTCAGATACACGTTCTACTATTTAAGGCATAGCCGTGAAGAAAAAGGTGGAACTTTCAAGTAAAAAAAAATAAACAAAAATTAACGTGCAGATATTTGGATGGGAATAGGCAAATATTACTTAAAGAATAAATTTTTATGGCCGACTTAAAATTAAGCTCCACATATATTGTTGCATACAGGTCAGTATTTGTATGGCATTAACCCAATTTCATTGCGTCAACCATTGCACAGTGTTACAGAAATCTTAGAGATCTCTTTCAAGTTTACTTAGATCTTTATTGATCGTGCATTCACACACATATAGTATGTTGTTTATAACCCTTAGGGCAAATTCTAAAGCGAAGAAAGTGAGACTGAAGAAACGAAGATCAATCGGCTTTTAAACGAAAGTATTTCTTTTAATACCCAGCGCAGATGGAGTCAAGTTAAGACGAGTTAGTCACGAAGGGGTTAAATCAATTTGATCAAGCTTCGGGTCAAAACAGTTAGTAAGCAGTTGGAAAGCGGTTTTAAATGAGGTAAGTACCAGGCAAAAGTTTGTCATGGGGATATGTACGCAAACAAGTCTGAAATGACATGATTCAAAGTCGCAAAGAATGCAGGATAAGGAAGTAATTCTTACAGACACAGCTGATTAAAAAACAAAATACTGTAACAATATTTTACCTTGTTTGGATATTCAATAGAAACGTTTTTTTTTTCGTGGGCACACTGGTTTAAGCTTATAACTCAACTAGCAGCTTAGCCCGGTTTCACTTGGGTAGTTTAAGGAATAATAAGAATAAAAACATATGATGAATTTACATAGCAAATACTTACACAACGTCTACCCTCGTCACTTTTACAGATATAGACTAGCAGTTTAGCCCGGTTTCACTCGGGTAGTTCAAGGAATAATAAGAATAAAAAACATATGATGAATTTACATAGCAAATACTTACACAACGTCTACGCTCATAACTTTTATTGATATAGACTACCAGTCTCGCCTGGTTTCACTCGGGTAGTTTAAGGAATAATAAGAATAAAAACATATGATGAATTTACATAGCAAATACTTACACAACGTCCACCCTCGTCACTTTTATAAATATAGATAACAATGTAGAATGTCTCTATTGGATTAGGGTGGGGGAAGGAGGTGCAACATATATAGATAATATAAAGTGGGGTGAGCTATTCTATATTATAATCAATACGTAACCTGATCCGTGATTTTGTGGGGTGAAATATATATTTTTTTACCCCTAATTTTGGCTTTCTGAAAAAAGTCAATGTGTCGTCAGTGTTCTAAGATTTTGATCTACATCTGAGCGCAACTCCCGTCGAGACAGACTGCAAAATGCAGACGCTAAGTCGAATCTATCAAACAAACAAATACTTACACAACGTCCATTTTCGTCACTTTTATAGATATAGGTTTTGATTTAATTAAACAGTGAAATAAATACAAACTAACAGTAAAGACATGAGACACAGTTTATGGAGATATATTGAGAAGAAACCCGTTAATCCTAATCTTTAACATTTTAAAATTATAGTGATCGGGGTAGCATCCTCAAAGTAGCGCTTTGTGGGAAGAAGCCGGTTGAGTGGAATTTAGATCTTGCCATTATAATACGAATAAAAGTGGTTCGATACAGTGTATTTAGCATGGCGAGTCTTAGCTGTGAAGATCATAATTGGTGGAAGTAAGTAATGTAGATAATCTGAACACTTTCCATTGGAATAGTGATAGAGCAGCGAGATGCTTGTGACTTTACGTCTGTGGTAAAGGTGTTGTAGGGTGAAAAATAATTTGTCACCCATAATCGACCTAATCTGGCTCTTGTAAAGGTAGAGGATAGCAAGAGGCGCCATATCCTGACAGAAGCATTACAGGAAATTGACCATTAATTCAGTGTTTTCAGCGATGAATCGTATATACTCGAGGTTTGCAGTGAACTTCAGTCCCAATAGGCGTTTGAGACACTCGTCGAGAAACTCCTCGAGTGAACATCTGTTCATCACGAAAATTCAAAAGTGTATATATATATATATATATATATATATATATATATATATATATATATATATATATTATGAGGAAGTAAAAGAATAGATAAAAAAATTACTGTTCATGCATTTACTTGTATAAAGGGTGCTCAAAATAGAGTAGAACTTAATTTGCAATTTTGTAATTACAATTCTCTATAAAAGCATTATATCACTACAACAAACTTTTCATATTTCAGAACAATATAGTTCTTCTTTAGGTGATATTTTTAAAATAAAATTTAATTTTTAAAATATCACCTGAAGAAGAACAATATTGTTCTGAATCATGAAGATTTTTGCGTAGTGATGTCATGCGTTTATATATAATTCTGTGACGCCCAAGAGTCCTACTAAAATAACCATACATTGACCAATCAAAACCAAATTTATGGAAAAGTAAAATCAGATAATGGTTTCATTAATTCTTTGAAAAAATAGATGTTTTATTGCTTAACATACAAAATAATGCCACTATTTAAAAAAACAATTTAATATATATATAAATATACTTATTTAATAAAAATGTAATATTGTTTTTTGTTTATCTTTTCTAAAATGTTTATATATACCAAAATCCAGTTTCCAATTCGCTTTTCGTTTGCAAAACCTATAAACAAATCACGTTTAAACATTTAAAATGTTAGAAATTGGCCCTAGAAAGAAATATTTAGTCAAGATCTGCATGAGTAAGAGTTAGAAATCCTAATTAGTGTTCTTCGCTGTTAAAAATATAAAACAAAAAATTCTTTAAAAAAATATTGTTTACCATGAAGTCTTGTAAAATTAATTTAAATTAAAGAAATCAATTTAAATTAAGAAAATTATTAAATTGTGAACTACGTGCTTTTCCAAACAAATCAGATTATTCAAAGTTCATCGTTTGGTTTGCGAAATTGAACGATGATGTAGCGTGTAAATCTTGAGAATAAATGTTATTGATAACTTAAACAATACTAAATACAGTGTGGATTTTAACGGGGGTTAGCGTGTTTGGAAAAATTCTAGTTTATTTATAAAGCTATAAAGATTAATCATGGTGACACCGTCTTGTACTTTAATTTCAAATCCATACCCTTTTGCTTTTTATAGTACATATTGATTCGTTTCTTTTGGAATCTTTCAATAACAAAACCTGCTGGAACCTTTCCAATAAGAAAATATGTTAGTGAACAAACACAGTACTCTAATATCGATAAAGTTCTATTGATTTCATGTGGAATAATATACAGAGCCGTTCCTATATTCTGAGTTTACAGTTGAACAAATGTTTTTATTCTATTTCTAATATATAAATGTTAAGCGTGTTCACTTAGCGCATATCCTGACCAATGAGGAAAGCTAATTAATAAACTTTTGATCTATTAGTAGCATTTTCCAGAGTTCACTTTCTCAACTTTAGAGATCGCAGTAATTAGACAAGGCTAATGAATAGCTCTGTTCCACTTTGTCTAATATTTGCAGGAAGTTCACTCCAGTCAGATTTTGACAAGTGTTTTTATAATTTAATTGGCGTTTCATTTACTTCAAAATGAGGTTCTGGATAAAATAATCGAATTTTAATGAAGTTTGATATTTAGAAGGTCGTTTGCTGAAATACAGAAAGTCAATTTGGGTAATTCAAATTGTTAACATTTTATTAAAATATTTTTTTTGATTAAATCTCGTTAATTAATTTTATTTAGAAATAATGCATGAAAGAAATACATGAAGAAACCATGCAAGAAGGAAACGATCAAAACAAGAGAAAGAAAGCAAAGTAGGAAGCATTTTGTCAAGCAAGAAAGCAAGAAAAAGGCAGAAAGAGAGAAATCAAGAACGTGAAAAGAAAGAAAGAAAATTAGGAAGAAAGAAAGCCATGAAAAAGTAAGCCCTTGATAACTAAAAAAAGAAAGAAAGAAAGGCAGAAAGATATACTCGAAGAAAACATGCAAGAAAAAAAGAATCCAGAAAGAAAAAATATATGAGGGAAGAATGCAAGAAAGAAAGAAAATAGGAAAAAAAACATAAGGAGACCATAACACAAAAAATAAGAAAGAAAACAAAAGAAAGCTAAGCAAACAAAATGAAAGAGAGAAAGCCAAGAAGAAAGAAATCCTCAAGAAGACAAGAAGAATAAAAAGCAGATTGAAAGAAAACCAGGAAGAAAGACAGCCTTCAAAAAGAAGTGATATTGAGAAAGAAACCCGGGAAGAAAGAAAGTAATGAAGAAAGCATCAGATAAAGCAAGACAGAAACAAGCAAGGAAAAACAGAAACAAAAAAATTAGAAAGTAAAAAAGAAGTAAGAACAAAAAGAAATAACAAAGAAAGAAAGAAAGTCGTCAAGCAAGCAAGAAGAATGAAAATCAGAAGGAATTCAAACAAGAAAGCATTTCAGAAAAAAAAAGCAAGCAAAAAAAAAAAATAAATAAAATAAACAAACGAATAAAACAAAACAAATAAAAAGAAAGTTATAAATGCAAGGAAAAAGAAAGTAAGCTGGAAAAAAGTGTAGAGAAAGACGGTTTTTTTTATTAAAACCCTATTTTTAGCTCGATTATATCACGTCAATTGATTTTATTTAGAAAAAAAAGAAAGAAAGAAATACTAGAAAAAATCAGGGGAAAAGCAAGCTATGAAGAAAGGATTCGATAAAGGAACGATGAAACAAAAAAAAAAGAAAGGTAAGAAGGAAACAATCTGTTAATCAAGAAGCAAGAAAGAGAAAAAAATCAAGAAAGGGAAAGAGAAAAAAAAGCAAATGAGGAAGAAAGAAAGTCATGAAGAAAGGAAGAAGAATGAAAATCATAAAGAAGGGAAAACAGGAATAAAGAAAAAGCAGGAAAAAATGTTATTGAGAAAGAAAGAAAGAAAGAAAGAAAGAAGAAAGAAAGCTAAAATAAAAGAAAGATATGAAGAAATCATGTAATAAAAAAAATTAAAGAAACAAAGGAAGCCATGTAGAAAACATTTAGTCAAGCAAGAAAACACCCAAACAAGAAACAGAGAAAACAAGAAACAAGAAAGAAACAAAATAAGAACACAAGGAAGAAAGAAATTCACCAATTAAGCGAGGGGAATTAAAATAAAACACAAAAAGAATAAAGACAAAATAAAAGACAAAAAGAATAAAGAAAGACAGAAAAAAGAAACAAAAAAAAGCAACCAAACAAACAAATAAACAAAGAAAGAGAAAGAAAGATAAGAAATACGAACGATAGAAATGCAAGAAGAAAATAAGTAAACCAGAAGAATGGCATAGAGAAAAGAAAGAATTGATGTCTAAATCACAGCAATTGCAGTATCAATCAAATTCGCGTGCACATGTTAAACCGTTAACAAGTCGGTAAAATATTAACAGAACGGCTACGTATTACATATACGTAGCCGTTTTCAATGCGGAAACATACCCGAATTAGTTATTATTATATCGATATGTTAGTGTCGAGATAATAGTATTGCATATAACCTAAAGCGAAAAACATTAAATTACTGCTCGAGGTGTTAATAATGAGAAATGAAAGAGGCAGGACAGAAGATGAACAAGAGTACGCAATTAAAAAACGAGATTGGAGACAAGATTTGAAAGGAAAATTACTTTGACAAAAATGTCTTCAATGTTTCAATTAAAGAAAAGAGACAATAGTTGTTTTCTTTCTAAAATGTAACCAATTTTATGTAACCATTTTGTAAAAGTTAGATAAGTTATTTTAAAAAGGTGCGTAGTTAGTTCCCTGGGGTGCAGTTTTAGATCTAAGGATAATTTTAGCCGTGTGAGAAATAGTGTATCGAATAAAATAGAAGCTTAATTATTAATTTAAAAGGGGATTACTGTTCACTTAATTGTATTTTATCAAGTAATTAAGTTTCATAGATTCAGTCAGTTAAATGCCATACGTAATACACGCTTGGGCGATCATGTCTTGAAAGAGACATAACTAACTTGGCAGAAGATTATCCCACAGTAGGTTGCCATTACTTTCTGAGGTAGACTGGTTGCCAACCAAGGCTATAGAACCTAGTCTGTCCCGTTATTTAACCCATAACTGGAGGAAAGAGACGGATTAATACATTTCCTAAGGGTATTTTTGCGTAAGTGAATGCAAGGAATGTAACTGGAATTCGAACTCGGCTCCCCGATTTCGCGTTCTGCGCCAATAACCACTGCACCACAACGAACATTCATGGATTGCTTCACGTAATTACAACAGTTATAAGCATGAGTTGTGGTGTAACGACTCGAAATGAAAAATTGGAGAACCAAATTTGAAATCGAGTCGAGTTCGTTGTTAATTGCTTCACGTAATTACAACAGATATAAACATGAGTTGTGGTGTAACTTATAACGATTCGAAATGAGAAATTGGAGAACCAAATTTGAGATCCAGTCGAGTTCGTTGTTAAATAGAAAATATAAACCACGAAGCAAAGCTATTTTTGTTGGGAGTGAGGAACAACCCTCGATAACTTTGCACTTAACCAGGTGATTGTAATCTTTGAAAAGGCATGAATTTATCACTGTAATTTTTATGAAATATATGAATCCATCTCTTCTCTCCGTAGCTATGGGTTGAACAGCAGCACAGACTGCGTAATATAACCTTGATTGGCAACCATGAAAATAAAATGGCTCTTTTGTTATTATTATTTTGCAAAATTTTACAAGGCAAGGAAGCAAAGATGAACTCGTCCGAATCGCCCTAAATTTTCTTCATCCTTTCATTGATGAAACTGCAATATAGGTAATTATTAAATATTTATATATTCATATGATCAACATGTTATTGTGAAGTATTAACAAAAGAACTATTCTATTTTCCTTTACAGTTATTTACTTGGCAATAAATACTAAAAAATAGTACGAAATACATAATTTTTGTAAAACACTGGAGTGGTCTAATAATTATGGCTGGTAATGTATATATTCACAAATTATGACAAATAATAACTGGACTGTTATCTGATGTCAGCGATGAACGAAAGGCTTCAAGCAAGAGAAATATGATTCTACAAAAGGATGTTGCGGATACCATGGACCGAATATGTGAGCAACGATGAGGTTTTTGAAGAGAATGGTAAAGAAAAGGAAACACATACTTAACATCAGCAATGGATACCTGAAATTTCTCAGACACTCATTGAGGAAGGAGGACTTGGAGAGTCTGATAACCACAGGGTGGATAGATGAAAAGAAAGACGGGAAAACATACTTCATGGGCTTAAAAAATGGATGGTAAAGCAGGGATTGTGAGAAACAACAGAACAGCGTATTTGGAGCAATAAGAGTAAGAAAGTGGTGAGGGCCAAGGTCGGTTACCTCCTGAAGGGACACGACATATAAAAGCAGAAAGAAGGTGCCTATATACCGTAAGATTTCTACCTTTCTTGAGGAACTTGCATTTTTGGCTTTACTCTTGAATATCATGAAAAGTGTTTTCTTGGAAATATTGTAACTCATGAATTTCATTTCCCGAGCGATTCATTCTTTCCCATGACAGTTTATTTTGTTTTCCTTCATATGAAACTGTGACGCATGCGTAGACTATTTATGATAACACGTATTAAGACAGAATGGCATTAAAATCATAAGACAAGTGTTACTCGACGTTTACGCAGAAAAAAGTCTAGTTTTCAAGCTATGAAGTCCCTCTCTGTGTTGATTATTTCCGCAATGTTGGTGCTGTACATTTTTCTTGGTATTTTTTCCGAGCATATGTTTGCACCACACTAAACGGTGTTTCATAAATTTCAGGATTATTTGTAAGATTCATGATTTACGCCCCTTTGATTTCTTCTCCCTGAATTTTATTATTTGTTTTATATATTTATTGTTATTTTAATTTTAAATTTTAATTCTAAATTTTTATACACGTGAAACCGTAGAATATTTAAATTTTAATCTTGTTATTAAAGAGCAGTAACATAACTTTATAAGATTTGATCCCCATGAACATCGTGTGAACTTAAATTTAAAACTATTTATTAAACAGTAAGTTTGAAATATGCTCCTGATGATTGAATAACCCATGAAAGTTCGAGTCGTACCATCGTCGTAGGATAATATGTATGTTTATTATACATATCATACAGCTCTGTTCATACATTGAACACTATTTTATCAATAACAGAATAATAATACTTTACATATGTACACCCACCTCATTTGATTAATTTACGTCACTATATATATATATATATATATATATATATATATTAATGACAGAAATGAAAGATATTCAAGAGATCAAAATCAACAATAATAATGATAATATAATTAAAAATATCATAATAAAGATAATATTCTTATTTATTCTAAAATCTTAATGAGATACAAGAAATATCATTATTTTAATATCATAATATTATTGCAGCTTCTAAGCTTGTAATTTCTTTCATCGGTCTACTATGCCTACGTAAAAGAAGTATACATGGACTATCTTTCATTACTATCATATATATATATGTATACATTAATAGGAACAGATTTTGATAGATAGATAGATAGATAGATAGATAGATAGATAGATAGACAGACAGATAGATAGATAGATATGAAGAGATTGCGATAGATAGATGGATAGATAGATATGAAGAGATTGCGTAGATAGATAGATAGATAGATAGATAGATAGATAGATAGATAGATAGATGTGAAGAGATTGAGATAGTTAGATATGGATTGAGATAGGGTGATATATGTGAATATATATATATATATATATAGAGAGAGAGAGAGAGAAAATGAGAAAGAAATAGAGGGAGGGATATAAACAGATTGATATATATATATATATATATAGATAGATAGATAGATATGAACTCTGAGATAGATATATATTAACAGATTGATATTGATAAATATGAACAGATTGCAAGCTAAAACGTCTTCGAAATACACCTTGGAAATATTAATATCATCGGTCAGAGGTAATAGTCCAATCGTATGACCCTACAAGAAATTAACATAGAAAGCATACAACGGTTTACGAAAGCCATGCTAGTTAAATTGCATCGATTAAACTGTTCGTACGTTGTCGATGGTTGCTATAATACGAAGAAACAAGTCATCGTAAATTGAGATTCAAGTGTACTGGTCTTGTTCAAATATTAAACGTTTCAAGGCATGTGCTATCCCCAAGAACCTGTAACTAAGGACCCTCAAACCATCAACGACATTCCCCTTACATCAGTTCCCAGCTGGTTATTTAAATTGATGACACAATTATTTACTCCTGTCATAATAGAGAGTCCGATATGTCTGACAAAGTAAAAACTAGAAACTGCTTTTGTAGAGTACCAGCAGTCAGTGGTTAAATAGAGCAAGGAATGGCTTGTAAATTTTAACAACTCCGAAAAATATCTGCTTTCATTTAATCCTCATAGAGAATCTTATCTGACCGTCATCACATGACTGTTGCTAAACTCCAGGAAAGGAACACTTTGGAAACACGTTTTCTCCTCACAGAAAGTGGAGTGCCTATATTCAATCAATTACTCGGTCTACTGTTAAGAATATGCGTTGCGGTGCATTAGCTATCGACTCGGAACGACAAATCGGCGAAGCGAGTTCAAATTCCAATCGAATTTCTTGCACTCACTTACGCACAAATACCCTTGGGGAAGGTGATAATCCACCTTTTCCCTCCAGTTATAGGTTAAATAATAAGCCAGATTGGGTTCTATAGCCTTGGCTGGAAACCAGTCTACCGCAGAAAGCAATGGCTACCTACTGCGGGATAGTCTTCTGCCCAGTCAGTCATGTCTCTTTCGAGACATGATCGCCCAAACGTGTATCACGTATGGCACTTTACTGACTGACGGTTAGGAAAGTTCATTCAATGTGTCGTGCCAAACAATTTTTCCCGTCAGAATCTATTTTGTACATTTATGAATTTAGCATTTGTCTTCGCATTGCATATTGAAACCTTATCTTGTCTAATGCTCTTAGTATATATCTCGAGATTATTCAAAAAAATTAAAGTGTCTGTAATGTGATCGTTATCTAACATATGATCTCCAGTAATTTTTG
>JBBBDQ010000217.1:2175000-2517500 GCA_037127315.1 Ascarosepion bandense
ATGAAAAAAAAAATTACCAATTACTTCTCGTTACCTACCTTGGCATTCAAGTCACCCATTATGATTCTAATTTTTGAATAAAAAAAATATTAACAGCAATATATTTTTGAAGAAAGAATATATATATCAGTAATACATCTGACTCTCAACAAAACCCTATTTACAAATATACGTGAATAAAACCTGATCTACAAACTGATGTTTTTGCAAAGAATACATATACTATTAATATGACTCTTTTTGAAAATCTTGTTGGCATAATGCAGTTGATATGTCATAAAAGCTATAAGAAAAACGAAATTTGACATCGGAAAAAACAACTGAAATTTCTCGGGCACATAAAGAGGAATTATAATACTCACAGGACATATGAAGGCAATCTTGTTAGGTAAATGTTAGTCACTTTCTCTCTCTGTCTCACTTGATTTCGGTATGTTCTGTGAGTGTCAACTTCTCCACGCCCTTTACTCGTTTTTATCCTCGGAATTTCAAATTTTTTTTCTATTCTAAGTGTTCTTTTCTCTTCCATTTTCTTTAAAAAACTTCTTCGTGGCTCGTATGCACCGTCTACGGTTTTTTGAGCAGCATTTTGTAGAATCATATCTATTTTTACAGTTTTCATATTTGAGATTGTCCAGCATTCATCTCCGAATAGGAAGATCGATATTGCATAACAGCTCAATACACTTTTCTTTATTTCTAACGAAATGTTCCCGTTTCTTAATACATTACTTAGCTTTTGGTATGCATCACTAATTATTCCACTGTGTCTTTAGATTTATATATCTCATTTTCTATTATGACACTTTGCAGGCAGTTCAGAGTTTGCTTCATATTTACGCCAACAATTCGTAGCTTGCATTTTTGATTGCTTCTCTTACTAACAACTATACATTATATTTTCTTACAATTGATATTTAGTCCATCCTTCGCATTTTCCTTTACTATTTTGTTTAAAAGTTCTGACTGCAATTTTGTTTTTTTTTTCTCGATTTTAATTAAGTATACAAAAACACTGATGACAAAAATATTTAACTGTTAAAAGATATCAGATAATTTCTGTGACCACATAACCCCTTACATCTGTAAAAATGAAATAACTTGCCTTCTAACATGGCTGCCTTCGTTTTATCCCCTTGAATATATCCTTGAATATCTACCTCATTCATAGGAGAGTATCTAATTCAGCAGGTGGGTTAGTCTACTATACTATAATGCCCAACACATTTGCATGAGTGGATTCTAGTTACTCAGATAAATCTCTTTGTTAGACCACTCAAAATTATTTTTTCATGAGAGTGACAACCTGTGTGTCAAATCACTTGCTATTAACCAATATCCAACAACATCTGGCTATCTATCTCCCCAGACTGCTACCCACTTGATTATTATGTGATTTTATGTCATTTTGGTAAAAGTATTTGTTAAAATGAGATGTCAGTGTTATTTTCATTTTTGCGTAATTTTTTGCAGACAATTTATCCTTTGCACCGCATATATATATATATATATATATATATATATATGTGTGTGTGTGTGTGTGTGTGTGTGTGTGTGTGTGCGTATGCTTCTGTATGGATATTCCTGCGCTTATTTGCGTATGTTTATGCCAGAAGTAGGTATAAGTATTTTAATGTATGTGGTTATATTTTTTATTTTGTATATGATGATCTGTGGAGTTTTTAATCGTGTACTTTTTTTTGTTTTTAGCATGTGTATTTGCGTGAGTATATATCTAATTATGTTTATGTGTTCATGCACTGAAATATAATTGTGTTTGCCCTGACCTCATTCATTCAAGGCTATTGTCATCTTACGAATTCGCTTTTACATGTATCCAATACTGTGGCCAGTACTGTCTATTTTGCAACAATGCATATTGAGTGCGTTCATGTCTTTCCTTCGTTTAATATATTAATGAATTTCTAAATCTAATAATTTTTTGCTAAACTTAGAATTTAAAATTTGCAATAAAAATAAAGTGAATCTAATATTCGATTTATAATGCTGATCTCTATTTAATCAAATATTAATATTAATACCCCCCAAAATTCTTTTTTAGTCTGCTCACATACTCTTCAAATTGGAAGTTACTTTATTCTGATTGGTCCACACGGTCGAGGCAACGATGCCTCCCTGATTAAGGAGGTTTGGCTTGTTTTTAACCTTTTAAAGCCCTTCAACTTCAAATAAACCTCATCACATAAATATGTGTGTGTATGTGTATGTGTGTATGTGTGTGTGTGAGTGAGAGAGAGAGAGAGAGAGAGAGGGAGAGAGAATGGCAACCCATAAAGACAGAGAGGATAATGCAAAGATTTTATCTAATTGATATGATTTATCAATTAGATAGAACTAGAGAGCTCAGTTGATATTATCTAGACCAAATATATTGAGAAGAAAACTCTACACATAATTAAATGGTTAAATTGTGTTGATTATTCCTATCAGTATATATATATATATATATATATATATATATATATCAATGTATAGATAGATAGATAGATAGATAGATAGATAGATAGATAGATAGATATTGTTCTCGGTTGTGTGCGGAATATTAATTTTTACAGATGAGTCTATATCGTTATTTCAGTTTTCACCATATGCAGTGGAAACTCAGCCTTACTGAATTTTTCATAGTGATAGATTCTCTAAATTTCAACTGTCACCTCTTATATTATGTAATATAATTCAAAAATTTTATATTTGTTTGCCATTTCGTATATTTTATAGCGCAAGGCATCTATTTTGCAGATCTAAATCTGTGAGAAAATGTCAGTTAAAGATGACGTTAGATGAAATTCCATTTGATTGAAATTCAAGCTTGAAAATTTAAAAAAGGTTCTTGCTTTACGGCTGAGGATGTCAAAATCAATTCTATTGCGTTTCGGAAATCTTAATCCTTACATTCTAAAAGACGTTGGAGAAAAAATAATTGTCTTCTGTGGTCAAAGAGATCAAACATGTTTCCTTTTAGTTTTTACCTAATAAATCTCTTTTTGAATGACGGTTCCTTTAATAAATCATCGTCACCAACATCGTCGTTTACTATTGGATGTGTGGTTGATGCGCAGCTGAACAATTCCCTCCACGTATCTGTTGAAAAAGGGATAGCTATTCATTCATGCGTAGCGTGTCTTGCGTAAGTCGATATGACAAATCTTACCATTCTCCTGGCTAGACTACAACCAATGTTTTTCACTTTTAGAATTCGTCTTGGCCATTGATTTCATGGTACTGGACTGCTATGTGATGTCGTTCTTCAATATGGAAAAACCTGAAGCAACTGAAATGTGGATCTACAGAAGGATGCTGCGGATATCATGGATCAATCATATGAGCAATTTATTACATATATTGTATGGTCATTTCATCGAGTATACCTCGCTTCTTCAGCAACAAATTGTTTATTATTCAAATATGGGCTCAGTACATAGATAACACTATTTAGATCGTGCGCTCTAACTGGATTATTTTGAATATTAATACGGTTAATTTTAATAGGATCTGTTTTAGGATTTTACCTACACGTCATTTTTGTTTTGGATATATATATATATATATATATATATATATATATATATATATATGAAGGATTGATTTATTCTTGAACTGACAATCTCATTACTTCGAACGTTATTATAAAGGTTATATTGTATTTGAAATAGAAGCCCTATTTTGATTTATTAAACAGAGTGAAATACGTCTACTGAACTGCGCATTTGAAAAATCCTAGTAAAGAAAAGGCTAACGGCTATAGGGTGACCATATGTCATATCTCTTATCTAATTCCTACGATATTTTTGAGTAAAAATAAAGAACGTTAGTGGTATAATAATTATTAGCTTGCTTATCTTGGAGGAGAAACCTTTTTTCTGGGTTGACGAATAGTGTAAACCAGCGAGTCTCAAAGTTTTGACCCATGTGAAACCCTTGAAAAAGTTTTCATGTCTCAGGGAACTCCTGCATAAAAATAATTATATACTATTATTAATATATATCTCTATTATATTTGTTTAACATAGTCCACGTGGCAAACGTGTGGGTCCCTCAAGGATACACGAATCCGCCAAATACAGGTCTTATCCACAAACCAATGAAGGCGGTTTCACGCTCATTTTTTTGAAATGCCGTGTCCTTTCATGACTTAGGCAATCATGGCCTTCCCCATCTCTACCTATCCCTGGTAGCTCTTAACACTCCTTCTCTTATTACCCCTCCCAAACCCTGCTCCGTCCTCTATGCTAAAGCCTATCAAGTACGTCCAGCCTTGCTTTTCCTTGTCTTTCCCTCACTCTATCCGCCTCGTGAGTATCAGATTCTCTAAGCCCTCATGCCTCACTAAATTTCACAGAAACTTCAGCTGTCTTTTCTTGATGTTAAGTAACATCGGAACCCTATGTTTCCAAGGAACACCGGTTGAGAAACATTGGTGTAGAAAATAAAGTTTTTACAACAGCCAATTCTTCTATCATACAAGTACTAGCAGTAGCATTAGAAGGAAAAAAACACAAAAATACACGCCATTGTTTGTGCTTGTGGAAGGGAGCACTTTATTCGTACGGAAAACTGAGAGAAACGAAGTCGAAAAGATAAAAATTTCTTTATCATCAATCGTTTGAATCGAATAAGGGAGCTTCCTTTTTTTCAATCCATTTGTTCATTTTGAACAATTTTGTCTTACAGCCACATATACTACGCAAGTTGCAGAAGCGGGGGGCACTAGAAAAAGAAAAAAGTGCATGAAATAAACTACACGGGAATGTTCATTAGTTGCTTTATAAATTGATTCTTTGGTCGAATGAACATTAGTAAGTGCTCTTATTTGGTCACGCGATTCACGACGTGTCGTAATTTCATTTAATACCGCTATGAAAGACGTGCGCTTTGATTACGCGAATCGCATTGTTGAGTGAATTTCCTTTTGCCAAAACAAATATACTGCAGAAAACTTCGAAACATAAAGGCTTGAAATCCAAATACGTTTTACAAACAAATAATAATAATAATAATAAAAACAATTTAAAAAAGGGTCAACATTGAGATTACATTAATACTTATAAACAATTTGGATTAACGGAAATTCTACGAGTGTTACCAAATTCGCCATCAAGAAATGGAGTTCAAGATCATTTAAGGTCTGAAATTGCCCTGATAGTAGTGATCTTGAATCCACCAGAAACATTCAGGTTGTACAAATAATAAAGGTAATCCTAAATTTAAGTGGCTTAAATAAACTGCTAACTCTGAACGGCGAAAAATGAATAAGACCCGGGTATATGCATCTATTAAAATTAAAAATTATTGCAACGTTGTGGTGCAGTAGATATCGGCTCGGAACGAAAACTCGGAGAGCCGAGTTCGAATTCCAGTTGAATTCGTTGCATTCACTTACGCACAAATACCCGTGTGAAAGGTATTAATCCGAAGCTTCTCCCTCGAGCTATAGTTTAAATAGCAGGACAGTTCTATAGCCTCGGTTGGCAACCAGTCTATAACAAAAAGTAATGACAACCTACTGCCTAGTCAGTCATGGATCGAAGGAGACATGAAAGAGACATGATCTTCTAAGCATGTATCACGTATGGCACTTATTATGACTGAATATCTATCTATCTATCTATCTCGACTTGGTAATATCTACCTAATGCGTGAAAATTTTCTGCCTAGTCAATCATGTCACGAAAGCGACTGAATAGTGGACTACGCAGCAAATAAATTCTAAAAACACGGGAAATATGTATATAATACCAGCTAAAACAGCTTGGAGACATTTAGCCCAAATGACCGGTTGCAACGTATGCTGTTTCGAATGAGACATCCTCGTTAACCAACGCTGCAATGTCATAGGCTCCCTCAAAGGATTGTGGAGTACCAATAAATACTATTGTTTTAATCTCTGATTGACTGTCAGAGAACAGTGTGATTGTTGTTATATGAAAGCTGTGTAGCGGCTTTTTATGTTATATTTAGACTCTTGTCGACTTTGGTATTGAGCCCTCAATTTATTTTAGATTTTCAGCTTTTAGCTCATTTTAACCTTTAGCTTTTATTTTTACTATATATATATATATATATATATATATATACACGACATTTTACGAAATCCGTTTCGAAATGGATTAACATATTTTTAAATTTATTTGTTTAAACATTATTTCTGATGGATACACGCACTTTTTTTTCTTTTTTAAATAATTAAACAGTATATTTATTGACATTTCCTGGCCTGAATAATCAAGAAATCGATTTAAAAAATATGCGTTCTCCGGTAGAATTCGAAACTTCGTCCCTTAGAGACCGTCAGTTGATTTGGCTTATCTTAGACCGCTTGACTAGCACACACTTTCCTGATTTTTCGTAATATTAATATCTGCTCTGCTTTCGTATTATAATCCGGCCATTCCTTTCAAATCGCGTAATGTAGGAGTTCTTGACAAAATTCAACGGATAATCTGCAATGGGAGCGATCCCGACTTGGTAGCTTAGCTGCAGTCACTTTTTCACTGGCGTAATATGGCTTTCCTCTGTCTTTTCTACAAATATTTTCACGGCTTCTGCTCCAATGAACTTAGCTCCCTAGTGCCCCCTCTGCATGAATTTACTCGAGCTACTAGACTAGCAACTAGGTCTACCATTTTACAGTGAAACCAATAAAATGTAACCGCAACTTCTACTCTATCAGCTTATTTTCTCGCATTTCCCACCTGTGAAATTCCCTTCCGTATACTTGCTTACCTGAGAGTTTCAGTAAAACTGCCTTGCTTGGAATGAAATGATTATAAAAAATGTAACAAATGCAAACAAGGACAATTTATGTACGAAGTTTGACGAAACCCTTTACGAAATGAATTAACTCTGGTGTATTTGTAATTCATTTGGTTAAACATTAATCTTAATGGATACTCGTATTTGAGTAGATACACTGTTTATATATATCGTTCATTCAGCAATAAATTAGAACATTCTCAGCTTTTGGGTGTGTATAATGATAATATACACGCTAAAAAGTCTGCCTCCATCTACTGAGCGCCCATAGCTCAGAGATAGAATAGCTGACTGACGCCAATTCGGTCGGGTTTCAATCCTGGGTAAAAAGCAATCGGATGTCTAACCGTACTGATGAGCTGTGATACAGAGAAACAGATCTGTCTGCAGATGACAATATATATATATATATATATATATATATATATATATATATATATTGTAATAGTTGTTATAATGGTTTATAAAAGCATATCACTACACGAAAATTCTCATGTTTTGGAGCACAACCACTCCTCTTTTGGTGATTTGTGGAACTGAAAATAAATGGTAGAAACGATTTATTTTTGGGAATGTGATATGTAGGTGATGTGGGAGATGGGAATTTAGAATGTCTAAGCTCTGGTCTTTTGACTTTCTTTGGTTCTATCAAATTCATACTGATACGGTAACCAAAGAAAGTCAAAAGACCTCTGCAATCTGTCGAATATGCATGTTAGTTCTTGTGACTACTGGTAATGTATGCTGATCGTAATTACTGCTGTGAGGTTTTTAGAATTTAGACTAGTTAAAGAAAATGTTCGTTAATTTATGCTATGTATATTTTATTACATATATTTTTTTTCAGAATGACAATATTTTGAATTTTTTTTCCTTTTGTCTGTAGCTACCATAAAAAAAAATAGGATTCTAGAGAATTGAAAATGAATTTTTTTCTCTCTCCGTTCTCAGTCTAAAAAAAAAGTTAGCGTCCTTTCGCTCCTACCAATCCTTTTACCTCCCCCTTCCTCCCCCCCCAAAAAAACCGCACACGTGTTCTTACCATTACCGTATCAGTATGAATTTGATAGAACCAAAGAAAGTCAAAAAACCTCTGCAATCTGTCGAATATGCATGTTATTTCTTGTGACTACTGGTAACGTATGCTGATCGTAATTACTGCTGTGAGGTTCTTAGAATTTAGACTAGTTTGTATCTGTTTTCTTCTAACCATTTACTTGTGTTTTATAAAAATATACTAAACTTTTCGGTTGTCTGAAGGCCGTTTCGACTTTTACTAAGTTAAAACTTAGTATTTGGTTTGTGTTTTTTTTTTTTTTTTTGCATCAATTATATGTGCATTTCATTGGGACGTTAGCATCCCTGTAGGTCCAAAAAATATAAACCTACAAAGGGCGGAAGAACTCTCAAAGAGTCAACGGTCAGCTAACTAGAGGTGAGGACTCAATAAACCATCGTGGAGAAGGCAACAGGATACCACTCCACTATCTACCCCGGCTCAATCATGGATAGTTACAACAAATATATTAAAGCCAACAGCGTGAAGGGGGTTGCTTCCCAAGGAAGCAACTCCTCGCTCGGTAAGGACCGGCATGGGCAACAGGTGCCACCTGACCGTCATCCGGCGACTGTTAGCACCAACGGCGTAAAGGGGACATTTTACTCCAAAATTTGTCCCTCGCCCGGGAAAGAACGACATGAGCAACAGGTGTCTCTGGACCGTTACCCTGCAACTGTGCGTATCAAAGACAAACTCACTATAGGAACATGGAACGTCAGGACACTGAACTGTGGACAACTAGAGAATGTCAAACAGGAGATGAACAGACTGAATATCAGCATCCTAGGCATATGTGAAACAAGATGGCCTAATAACGGAGATTTCAGTAGCGACACCCACAGGATAATATATGCAGGAGGTAAAAAACACGAAAAAGGGGTCGCTTTAATACTAAACCAACAAGTGAAGAGATGTGTACTTGGCTACTGGCAACTGTCAGAGAGAGTCCTCTTGGTTAAACTGCGTGGAAGGCCCCTCAATATAGCTATTATAGTAGTTTATGCGCCAACAACTCAAAGTTCGGAGGACGAAATAGAATCTTTCTATTCAATACTGGACAGTGCTAAGGCTCAGTGCAAAAGCCAAGAAGTTAGGATAATAATGGGGGACTTAAATGCAAAGGTAGGTAAAGATAGAGAAGGAGACACGAACGGCAAATTCGGACTAGGAGAGCGCAACGAAAGAGGAGAAAAATGGATCCAATGGTGGTCAGCCAATGACCAGGTCATTACTAACACCTGGTTCCAAGAACACCCACGGCGTTTATGGACATGGAGAAGTCCAGGAGGTGACACGAAGAACCAAATAGATTATATAACGATAAACAAGAGATTCAGGAATGCAGTAGTCCAATGCAAAACATACCCAGGTGCTGACTGCGGAAGTGACCACGTCCCAGTCATCTGCAAACTAAAAGTGAAACTCCGAAGACTGAAGAAGCCCAGCATATCACCAAGGCTGCAATACGACACGCTAGAGGACGATCTCACCCTGCAGAAAGAATATAATAACAGCGTGAGGAACAAATATGAAGAAAAAATTGGAAAAGGATACTCAAAATGGGATTCACTAAAAGAAGCGATGGTGATCTCAGCGAACAACATAGCCCCAAAGGAAATCAGACGCAGAAGAAAAAACGAGTGGATGACCGAAGAGATTCTCCACATGATGCAAAGGAGACAAAAAATAACGCCAAGACACGGAGCAGAGTACAAAAAACTTCACAAGGAGATAAGAAGAAATGCAGACAAGCCAAAGAGGAATGGCTCAACAACAAATGTGCAGAAGTAGAGAGACTGAGCAGGAACAACAAAGCAGAGATGCATAAAGAGATAAGAGAACTGACAGGACAAAAAACCTGCTCCTCAACAGGATGCATAAAATCCAAGGAAAGGACAATCATATTAGAGAAAGAGGAAATACTCCAGCGATGGGAAGAATATATAAAGGATCTCTTTTGCGACAAGAGAGAACAACCGAGAATACACAAGGAGATGGATGGACCGGAAATACTAAAATCCGTAGTGGAAGCTGCAATGGCCAAAATGAACAGAAACAAAGCACCTGGCCCAGATGGCATAGTGATAGAGCTGCTGACAGCCTTAGAAGAATATGGCATAGAAAAGATTACCGACATAATAAACGAAATTTATAGCAGCGGAATAATACCAGACGACCTATGCAAGTCGATATTTATAGCGCTGCCGAAGAAACCTGGTGCAAACGAGTGCGAACTACACAGAACTATCAGCTTAATGAGTCACATTACAAAACTGATTGTCAGAATCCTGATGAATAGAGCGAGAAGCAGAATCAGGCCAGAGATAGGGTTCGTCAAGGACACTGGAACAAGGAACGCCATATTCATGATTAGGATGCTCTCTGAAAGGGCATTACAAATGAAGAAAGACTCGTACCTGTGCTTCATTGATTACGCGAAGGCGTTCGACAAAATACGACACAAAGAATTGATGGAGATGCTGGGCAATCTCGACATTTTCGGCAAAGACATAAGAATAATCAAGAATCTCTACTGGCAGCAAACGGCCTGCATACGGACAGGTAACGACCTCAGTAGATACACAAAGATAGAAAAAGGCGTAAGACAAGGATGTGTCTTTTCACCGGATTTGTTCAACCTATACAGCGAGAATATTTTGAGGACCCTAGATGACACGCCAGGATTTGTTATTGGAGGCCACAACCTGAACAACATAAGATATGCGGACGATACAGTGCTGATTGCGGACATGGAAATGAAACTACAAGACCTCATACAGAAAGTAGCAGTAGAGAGTGACAAGAAGGGACTACAAATAAACTTTAAGAAAACTGAATGCATGGTGATCAGCAAAAGATACAATCCAAAATGCCAAATACAGGTGGAGAATAACAGAATCAAACAAGTACAAGAATTTAAGTACCTAGGAAGTGTTCTAACAGGAGATGGAAAGTGCGACACGGAGATCCGAAGGCGAATTGGCATGGCAAAGGACGCGTTCCAGAAGATGAGCAAAATACTAACACACAGGAAAATCTCAATAGAAACGAAGAAAAGAGTTCTAGACTGCTACGTGATGTCAGTTCTTCAATACGGCTGTGAATACTGGACAATATCATCGAAAATGAGGACAAAACTGGAAGCGGCCGAAATGTGGTTCTACAGAAGGATGCTACGGATATCGTGGACTGAGCATACAAGCAACGACGAGGTGTTAGAAAGAATGGCAACAAAAAGGAAATTGATGCTGAGCATCAGGAAGAGACAACTGAAGTTCCTGGGACATGCAATGAGGAAGGAGAGCCTGGAGAACCTGATACTGACTGGACAGATAGAAGGAAGGAGAGACAGATGAAGGCAGCGGATAACATATTTGCAGGGACTGATCAGGTGGATGACGGAACGGGGGTTGCCAGGAGCAACAGGAGCAAACATACTAAGAACCACAAGGGATAGGGAGACGTTGAGAGCCATGATCGCCTACGTCCTGAAGGGACAGGGCACATAGAAGAAGAAGAAGAAGCTCTGGTCCGTCGGCAGTTTGTAACTATAGAGATACAGATTTCGGTTAGGAGAGGGGAGGCGAGGTCGCTTATTTATGGACAGGTCACTTTGTAGTTTTGTCTGAGTAATTCGCATAGTGAGACCGAAGATTTTTAAATGGGTAGACACTTTTTATTTGACTACTATCTATGAATGGATGAAATAGAAGGACTTTTTAGGATTGTATGTTTTTTGGAAAATCCTGGAAAAAACTAGAATCTGTAACTCGTTTAACGACATCTGCCCTTTATGCTTGAGTAAAAAGCTGCACATTCTAAGGTACCCCAACAATAGTAAACTATTGAACCGTAGGAATGAATTAACAGTGTTATGTAAATATCGAAAATATTTTTCCTTAAAATTTAATTAATCAAAAGGTATCAGTTATAATTCGTGCTCTAATATAAAAAAAATCAACTTACAGTTAAAATTATTTACCTATTTGAAATATTATGTGGCCCCACTAGATACCTTACTCAGATAAAATAACCCTTTCCAAAAGTTAATTAACATCCATGTTTCATCCACAAAATAAAAAAACAAATATTATATTAATAAAATAAAATAAAATAAACCCATACATCACCTACATATCACATTCCCAAAAATAAATCGTTTCCACCATTTATTTTCAGTTCAACATATCACCCGAAGAGGAGCGGCTGTGCTCTAAAACATGAGAAATTTTGTGTAGTGATACTATGCTTTTATAAACCATTGTATCATCTGTTACAATATAAAGCTCTACTCTGTATCGAACAATCTTTATAAAAGTAAATGCTTGAATAGTGGGTTTAAAATCTACGTGTTTTGTCACTTTCTTACAATATATATAAAGAGGTAGAATCGCCGACAGACGCCAATTCGGTCGAGTTTCAATCCTGGGTTAAAAGCAATCGGACGTCTAACCGTACTGATGAGCTGTGATACAGCGAAACAGATCTGTCTGCGGATGACTCTATACATATATATATATATATATATATATATATATATATATATATATATATATATAAATTTGAACCTGCGTCCCCCAGGCTTTGCCTAACTGCAGGTCTTTCATGGCATGGTCGAGCAGTCTAAGATACGTCAGATCAATTGACCATTTTTTCTAGGAGACTCAGGTTCGAATCTTGTCGGAGGACGCTTTTTTTTTCTAACAAGATTTCTTGATTAATCAGGCCGATAGATATAAATAACTATATTGTTTGATTGCAAAGAATAGAATATCTACACAAATACGAGTACCCATTAAAAACAATGTTTAACGAACTATATATATATATATATATATAAGGTGAGGAAAAGATTGAAAGAAGAAGAGAAGGAAGGAAAACGAAAATATAACAGAGTATGAGAGAGAAATAAATAAGAATATACAAAGAAATAAGAATAAAATAACAACAATAATATAAAAATATGTCAAAATATACAGTTTAGCATATATCAAATGTGTTACACTATTTGATTGCTAGTAATTAATAATAATTTTTTATTTAGATATAAAAAGAATTATAATCATAAACCTCTCATAAGAAGTGTTATGTTGGGTATAACGAGAATTATAGTGATAAACCTCACATGAAAAGGGTTAAATATATAATGAATGACATAATTCGTTTTCAGAAGTTGAAAATTATAAAAATGAACCAGATGTCTGGCGGGTGAAAATGTCTAATTTGTACAACGGACAAGGTGTTGACAGTTGATTGATAAAACTGTAAAATCTGAAGTGCCAATTAAGAGGTGAAAAAGATACTTAACGAATATTCATGTATCTCTAGTACTTAACTCTAGACAGAGAGAAAGTATACAGCTAGTTATTTGTTTTAGTAAAAAGCAAATTGTGAGATTTTTACAACTTGTTGAATGATGTTCGCCTTGAGAAAGCCACTTCATTGTATTCACATTTCAAACCTGAAAAGATAAATAAAAGTGCGTGTGAATCGATGGAGATAGATTAAGAAAGAGTGGGGAGACTAGTTGCGCCTACTAAAGAGCAGTGGGTACAGGTGGCCTACCATTAAAGTGTGTCGGTAGGAGATGGTAGGAAGAGGAAGAAATTGTGGGTGGATTAATGTTTACAACCGTAACCCGAGGAGGAAGCTACTAAGTTTGGAAAATAATTTTTTCTCAGGGCCGAATGCAGTGAAGACAACTGGTGGGGAAATACCAATTCCCCAGCTACCTCACATCCCACTCAAGTTTTTAGCAGACACCAATAAAAATGAATGCACGAAATGAATTCGGATATAGAGATCGCACAGAAGACTTTAAGATGAAGACTAACTGCCAAAGCATAACCCCGACATCAGCCTTGAGCCAAACGTATTAAACCAACTAAACAAACTTCTTTAAATACACAAGCCAACCCTTACCAGTTTAACCAAGTGTCGCGTCCGATATGGGAAACACTTATGTTGACATTCCTGAATGTAAACAGCTGCTAAAAACTACTGTATGCAATGCTCGATATAATTAGTAATATTGTTTTTTTCTTCATATTAATGTTCATTTTATTACTGTACATCTTTGCTTTATTATGAGCATCCCGGTGCAGGAATACTGACGAATTGAATCAAATCTTGGACTATTTACGATCAATCTAATCCCTACGTGGTGGTAAGGCAAGTCAGGATTCGAAAAATTCAATTCATCGATCAACCGCAATATTGAACATTTTGGACGACCGGAAGGATAAGAAAGCAATATGTGGTTCTCGTGAACCATAGACTGATAAAGAACGCGTCACAAATGGTATAGAACCTCTCTCAACAATTTATACAAAATAAGACTAGACTGATTATCATTATTGTTATAAATAAGTAAAATAGTCAATACTTCTCGAATGTCAATAAAGTGTTTAGTTTTATTTGAATAACTCATATAATAAAAATGTAGTTTGAAGTTATGGTATATTTATGGGTAAAAGTGCTCAACGTCATTGATAGAGCGTATGTACTAATAAAAGTGGATAGTGAGTTTTTAAGTATGAAATGAATACCAGTTGAAGAGATTCGAAAAAAATAGTCCCCATTAAGACCTACTCGTTTCATTCGCTCGAAGAATGGGTGATCTTATTGGAATGCACTATGATTTCATCATTGACCACTGATAAATGCATCCCAAGATCTCGCAGAACTTCTGCCTTGATGGCATCTCAACATGTGAGAAAGATTTTTCTCAGTAGTCATCTGTCTGAATCATGGACGGTAGCTTGGAACTTTTCAGAAAAATATAGTGTTGAAAAATTAGTTTTCATGCATTTTGTTAGCCATTGCATTCAGTTTCCTTTCAGGTAACTATTGAAGGAATACGAGTGTTCGATCTCACATATTTTTTGGACATGATTAATAATACGGCATCTTGTTGGATGGATGTTGAAAACTTGTCATTTTATGTGGGACAGATCAACAACATAAATTCTTTAACTTGATCTAATCTGCACTGGAGTCGTCCAAGTTGTTCACCGATATTTTATTTTTTCATTTCCTGCATCATAATTTTAAAACGTATAACGTTATTAAAAATTTGACTTTATCCGTTAACAATTTATTTTACAAAATGACCTTTAATTTGAATTTTCGAAATTCAAGACATTGAATATAAATGACCGCCATTTTACATTTTTTTAAAAATCAGTTTACTCCAAACGAGGCGATAATGCCATTATGATTCAAGGGGCTATTGGAAGTGAAAGAAGAAAAAAATCTTTAGAAAACGCAATCCTAAATTGGAAACTAGGGATAAACCTATACTCCTACCCAAAGATAATATGCGCAGAACGAATAGGCTTTCAATCTAACTGCGCAGATAGATGCTGCGTTCATTCAGCAAATAAACTTTCAGATATCAATAAGTATTTATTCTATAAATCGATATAAATTGAAGTGGCAATAATGTATGATGCAATGCATGTGTGCATAAATATAATCGCATGAGGAGCCCAAAATGCCAATTACAGGTTGGGGATACTAAAACCAAGCAAATACAAAAATTTAAGTACCTGTTAAGTGTTCTAACGGAAGACGGAAAGTGCGACACTGAGATCCAAAAGTGAATTGGAATGGTTAAGGACACATTCCAGAAACTGAGCAGAGTATTAAGAGACAGGAAAATTTCGCTAGAAAGAAGAGAATACTGGATTGCTCTGTTTATCAGTATGGCAATGAATGCTGGACAATATCATCAAATATGAAGGAAAAATTTGAAGCAACTGAAATGTGGTTCTACAGAAGGATGCTGCGGATATCATGGATCGAGCATGGGAACAATGATGAGGTTTTAGAAAGGGTAGAAACAAACAGGAAATTAATACTGAGCACCAGGAAAAGAGAGCTAGAGTTCCTGGTACATGTGACGGGGAAAGAAGTTTTGGAGATTCTGATACTCACTGGTCAGACAGAAGGAAACAGAGACAGAAGAAAGCAGCGGATAATATATTTGAAGGGCCTAAGCAGATGAATAGCAGAGCGGGGTTTGGGTGGGGTAACAGGAGAAATCGTACTAAGAGCTACAAGAGATAGAGAGACGTGGAGGGCCATGATCGCCTACGTCCTGCAGGGATATGACACATAGAAGAAAAAGAAATAATGTTGTTACTTTCTTTTCTATTTTTTACTGACTTTAAATCACGCTAATATTGATAAATTATTGTCATTTTTTTTTCAATGTCGTTTTATTTATGGTTTTATACGGTTTTTTTCTAACTTTAATTTTTATTATTTGCGACTTATCGGTTGTGCAATCATCGAGTCTCTTTCTTAAGTATAATTGTCCAATGTGGACATCACCCCCAAAAGCCAAAACAATTATGAAAATAGAAAAAAAAGCAAGGAAAATTAAAAGCGAATTGAAATTAAGACGAAAGAAAAGATGTTATCAAACCAAATCAAATAGCATTAAAGGCAATTCTTTGATCCAGTCGATTTAGCCGTTTTGATGCTTTATCTCACATTTCAATTTCACCGTTGCTTTTAGATAATTCATAAAATAAAGATAGATTTTTTCCGTTTCAGAAATGTCACTGGTTGAGTTTATTTCAAGCTATCTCATTTTCCGGATTCCTAACACTTTCTCTCTCTAAGTCTGTCTAAGTCTCTCTCTCTCTCTGTCTCAGTTTGTTTCCTTCTCACTCGTTCTCATTCACATCCCCCCATACAAACAGACGTCACAGGAAAATATCCACATACACTACACACATTACAAACATACTCGAACATTCGTCGATACTTACAAGTGAGAACGCATTTACCATTTTACGCATTTTACGCACACATACTCAAATACATACGAAAATACAGATATACATGCACACATAACAAAAGAACTTGAACATTCAGAAGCACCTATATATGCAAATATTATCAAACATTACCAAACACGACAAGAATAGAAGCATATTAAGAAGCAAACACAAACAGCCACATGTATAAATATGGAAAAATAACGTAACTTATATATATATATATATATATATATATATCTTTTAAAATATGTTGTGTTTATGGGGAGAAAAGCTATACATTGGAGAGAAAGGTTTATATATATATATATATATATATATATATATATATATATGTAAACACTGCACGTTGACTACCAGTTTCTCGCCTGGTCGCTTAAGATATGACACCGCCAGTCACTATACAATATTATTTTCTAACTTTAATTATATGTATATTGGGTTGGAACAAAATCTCATAGCCTTTTACAATAAACAGAGTTTAAATAAGTGATAGAAAATCGATCACTGAATTTTAAGCAACGTCAAGCCTTGATACTATCTTCCTGGGTGACTATTTGGGAATAGCAGGTGCTGTAAGCTTTGATGTGCGTGTGGTGTAATGGATAACGGCTCGAAATTTTTAATTGGAGAGTAGAGTTCAAATTCATCTTGGGTTAGTTATGTTCACTTACGCGCAAATACTCTAAATCTATATAGTGAATTAGTATGATTCATTATTATCTAAAAAAAAATTCATATAGTTTAAAAATATTTTCTGGTTTGAATAACCTTTAAAATGTTGATAAGCAGTAATGAATCAATCAATCAATCGGAATGTGATATTTTTATATAGCCGTGTGTGGATTGTGAATTATATGTTTTCTTTTTTATGTTAAAAGTGAAAATAGACGAAAACGTAATGCATTTTCATCAAGGAGCATTGCCTTTTTTATTTCGAGAAAGGGATTTTTTATAGAAACACCAAAAGAAAACCATGACACGTTCATGGAGATACTGTTCCTAAGTGAAAATTTTGATCTGTGACACCAAGAACATTCCTGCATTCATGCAGTCGTTGATAAAAAAAGTAAAATAAAAATTCTAATAAAAAACGGTCCAGCTGATATGACACAGGACATCGCAGATATACTCCACATATCTCATATGGGTGTTGTAACGTATTTGAAGAAAATTTGAATACATGATTCTTTACTATTTCTGTGTGGATTTCTGCCCAAAGAAGATGCAAAACAACTCATAGACGATGAAAAATGGATTGTTTAAAACAATGTGGAGTAGAAATGAATCATCATTAACCATTTCAAAAGGCACGTATGCATCCAAAGAAGGTGAATACCGTTTATCTAGTTAAACTGGAAGAGCATTATGCATTATGAGCTATTTCCACTTAATTAGACTGTCTAAGAGAAGCGACTAATGAAAAGTGTTTGGAAGTAACACATCGGATAGGTATCATCTGCCATCAAGACATTCGATTTCGCATTTATTTACAGCCCTGACAGAAATTGGTACAGCTTGGTATAATTCTTGACAGAACACGCTGTACTCACCGAAACTTGTACTTTCAGATTATCATTTATTTCAATACCTATACCATTCTTTTGATGGGAAAAACTTCAATTCTCTGGAAGCTTGTAAAATCGACTTAAACTGGTTCATCACTCAGAAATATGACAAGTTCAGGGAGAATCAAACAAGGAGTCTTCCTCAAAGAAAACCAATATACTAAAACTCCATCATATATATATATATATGGTGGAATAGATTTATGTAAAAATACAAAGGCACGGTGGAGTAATAGCAGCTTGGACTGAGGAATCAAAGAGCCAATGTTGAGTTCTTGTCGAGATCATTGCATTCACTTATGTGCAAATACTCTTGAATCCCTCTCATTCTGGTAAACAGTCTAGGAGAAGGAAAACACTAAATTGAAACCAACTTGTCTTGATGATATATATATATAAGTAAGTAGCTAACCTAGAGCCAATGGACCTGCCTAGGTTTGACCTAATGGATCAAGAGCCAACTTGCCCTGATGATCCATTCGATGAAACCTAGGTAGGTCTGTTGGCTCTAGGTTGGCTACTTACTTATTTATTTGCTCTGCTATTGTATTGAGCGCTTTACGTGTCAGGGTTCTCGTCTCGGGTTTTTTTTCTTTCGATTAGTACTTTGACTAATGTTCAAGTGCTTAGTTCGTTTCTTTTTTGTTTCCATTTTTCCCCTCCGCGTTTATACTCGATAGGTTTTTCGGGACGTGTTTAAAGATAAATTTACAATTATATATATATATATATATATATATATATATACACTGGAAGGCAGAAATTCAATTATCTTTTCTAATAGGTATCATAATTAAGCTCACTGTTTTTCCCCTTCGCGTTTATACTCGGTGGGGTTTTAGCGACGTGTTTGAAGATAAATTTACAGTTATATATATATATATATATATATGTGTGTGTGTGTGTGTGTGTGTGTGTGTGTGTGTGTGTGTGTGTGTGTGTGTGTGAGTGTAAATTTATTTCTTATTTAATATTAATTTGTAGTGCAAAAAGCAAACTTCTACGTTTCGAGATTTTAGACCATCATCCGGCAATGTTGACAAATTGTTATAAAAATGATTTACCTCTGAATGCACAAAACAATATGCTTGTTATTTAAAGAGTTGATATGGATGCAGAAAGACAGGAAAATTTATAAGTGCATGTTTAACTAATCAGAATGAAGTACAACTTTTAAATTTAAAAGTATAGGCTACATGTTTGGGAAATACATATTTTCTTCTTTCAATCATAACACAAAAGTATCAGTCTATTGAGCCACCAGCTAGATTGCTCTCTTCCGGTGTGATGTATTCCTTTTTGTTACAAGATTATTGTCTTAGTTTTCTCTGTATCCCAGCATTTTTTAAAAACAAAAAGAAAGAAGTAAAACATTTTATATCTTTGATCTGACTTAAAGGGACCTTTGAGTGTGATTATACTATTTTTATTTCGGTTCAGAGTGCATTTTTTCCTAATTATTTCCTAAACTCTTAATTTGTAAAAATGTTAATATCTACTTAATTAATATTATTATTTTTTTTTTACTTATAGTATTATATAAGTGTATTATTTTAATGTAAGAAAATTTTCAATAGGTTCTATGCATTATTATCTTTTATTTTATTTTTGCAATTTTCATCTATTATTGTTATACTATTTTTCTTTATTATTAGTATCTGTATTATTATTATTTTTATTATTTTAATATTTTAAGGTTTTTAAATATTAGTTTCTTTATTATCATGTTATTATTACTACCACAAAGTTTTATGTAATAATATAATAGTATTAGTATTTTGGTTAGAATTAATAAGAAAAACTAACTAGATTCAACCCCTAATTTTAATTTTTAATGTCATACATCTTAAAATAGTCAACTGAAAATCCAAGTCAAGATTTAATGACCTCCATAACTATGGTCATTGTAAATTTAGGCCAAGGTCATCTTGTTGTCTAGATATAATATAGACGCTAATATCTGACACTATTAACCTCCCTTCTCCCATTTTTTTCTTCTTTACTTGACTTTTTTCTGGATAATTTTAACCCATTCATTGTTGTATGAATTTGGTCTGAGAAGCAGTCTATAAAAGAGCCATGAAATATTATATTACCAATGAGTTTATAAAAACATCCAGCTCATGTTCATTAAATATATATACACGTACTGCTTATTCTATAAATTAGAACACTCTGGTTATTGGGCATGTATAATGATAAAATACATGCTAAAAAAGACTGCCTTCTTCTACTGAGCACCCATTGCTCAGAGGTAGAGTCACTGACTGACGCCACTTCAGTCAGGTTTCAATCCTGGGTAAAAAGCAATCGAATGTCTAACCGTACTGATGAGCTGTGATACAGTGAAACAGATCTGTCTGCGGATGACTATATATATATATATATATATGTGTGTATGTATATATATATGTGTGTGTGTGTGTATTTATATATATGTGTATGTACATATATATGTGTGTATATATATATGTATGTGTATATATACATGTGTGTATATATATGTGTATAGATATATATATGTGTATAGATATATATATACATACATGTATATATATAATGTGTATATATATATATACATCTATATATATAATGTGTATATATATATGTGTGCATATATATATATTTATGTGCATATATATATATATGTATATATACATGTTATATATATATGTATATATATACATGTTATATATATATATATATATATATATACAACATAGAGATTTGGGTTTTAAGTTAAAAAGATGAATATGATACAAGAATTTAGAATGTTAGCTTTTATTCCTCTGCTGTTCCAATACTTTGGGAGAAACTATATATATATATATATATATATATATATATATAAACACACACACACATACATGTATATATGTATGTGTGTGTGTGTGCATAAGAAGAATATTTCTTTACTGAATTTTATCCTGTCATTACCATGAAAATAAATATCTGTTCATTTTTAAAGAATCAGTTTTAAATTAAAGAATTTCGTGATTCTTGTTTCCAATAAAATGAATTTCACTTCTAATTTGCACATTAGAATAATCCGCTTGTAGCATGACTGAATGAATTAAATTTAAAATGAATGTAAATATTTATTTTGTCACATTTGATAACTTTGTTCATTTTATATTTTTAAGAATACTGATGCAATCAAGTGGTAACAAATTTTTGAAGTATGCTTTCTTTTTCTTTTTTTTAAACATTGATTATAAGTTACACAGCTGATACAGTAGAGGTATTTTTATTAATTTTTTTTTTAATTGTGAGATAACATGGTGCCATTAATAAAAATAATTTTGTTTTCTCCTTCATTCCTTAATTAGCACGTACATTACACATTGTAACAGCCTGCCTTTCCCCTGCTCACAAATTTCAAATAAACAATGAACCTTTCATGTTCGATTGTGAGGATAGACAGAAGGAAAGAAATATCATAAGTGCTGATTGCTTTCAAGCAAAAAGAAAAGAAAAAGAAAGGAAAGATAATGCTCTCATGTATTTAATGTCTGCTTTGGTGAATTGGAAAACCTTGTCTACTTTAAATCTTTTTATTTTTGTCCTTCTATTTCTTTAAAGGGCAACTCAGCATGGTGTAATGGTTAGCAACCTCATCTCGCTAGAATCATTATAACTGAGTAGTGAGTTGGATCCTCACTAGGTACCCCCTACTTTCGACCATGTGTCACATCTAAGCTACGCTTAGAAAATCACTTTCCTCCAGGTTTGGGGGTTGGGTGCAGGGCTAACAAGTCTGCCCCATAAAAAAACAGCTTGTTGCAGAAACAGCAAAAACGCTGCCCTACACACAATTGGGTGTAACGGAAAAAAACATTTCTTTAAAAAACTGACCTGCATTTATTTTTCTGATTGTTGTTATGATATTTGGTTAAAGCTATTAAGCTCAAATATTTAACAAGGGAACAGGGAAATTCTCATTTGGAACTTCTTGTTATTCTAAAACTTGTAAGAAGCTTGTTTAATTGACAACTTAAGAATTCAGATATACCAGAAAATTCACATAGGAAAACCATGCAATTTTCATGATTTTTTTTTTAATCATTTCACCCCAAGCAAGGCATTCCACTGCCACTATTGTGCATGGGGTTACATAGGAGAAGGTGAAGAGAAGGGGTGGTCAGATATAGGAAATGTCAGAAGGAGGGTGATAGATGGGTAAGGATACCGAGGCTGGGGGTTGGGCAGATGGGAAGAGTGTTTTAAAGATGGTTAGTGTGTTAGGAGGTGTCTATTGACCTTACATTTAAAATCCTGGAGATTGTAGCTGTCGGGGAAGCAATCATGAGGAAGGGAATTCCACAGTTGGGAAGTGCGAGAGAAGAAACTGTTGGAGTAGAAATTGCAGTTGCATTTTATCGGTTTCACTGTAAAAGGGTGGGATCTAGTTGCTAATCTCATACAATCTCATACAAATTCGTACCTAGGGGGCACCAGTGATCTAAGTTCATCGGAGCAGAAGCCGTGAAAGTATTTATAGAAGAGACACAGGAAGCCACGTCATGCCGGTGAGAGAGAGACTGCAGCCGGTCTGCCAAGTCGGTATCGATCACATTACAGATTCTCCGTTGGATTTTGTCAAGAACCCCGAGGAGAATAACTGGGGCACCCGACCAGATGTGACAGCAGTATTCAATGCACGGGTGGATGGTAGATTTATATATTTGCAGGATAGTTGCAGACAGAAAAAACTTCCGGACTCTGCACAGAGAACCGATTTTCATAGCAGCGGATTTAGCAATGGATTCGATATAGTCATTCCACTTGAAGTCCGCTGAAAGTGTGAGACCAAGGAGGCATAGTGCTTTACTCTCTGGGGGGGCAAATTGCTAATAATAATAAATTATAAAAATAAATAAATAATGCTTGGATATTGCTAATAAATAAAGAAGTAGAATTAATGTTTTTAACCTGAGTATTATAACAGTGTGGTAAAAATGACAAAAAAAATGCAAAGGCAAAAAAACAGGCCAGAGTCATCTCTTTTGTTTCCTCTTCTTCGTCGTCTCCTTCTTCTTCTCTCGAACAACCCGAGCAAAGTCAAAAAATGCACTCCCCGGTTTGCAAAAAAATGGCTTGCTTTATATAGTTAAGGACCAACCATAATTTGCATGCAAATGACGAGACAATGAGATTTCACATTAACTGTCTAAGACCACCTGGCATAAAATATGGGTGTTGCTATTTTATTTTTTTTTTACCATGGAGCAGCTGGATTTTACATATGCACAGACTTGTTGGCATTTCCAAGGTAAGCCAATTTCTCAGTTTTCTCCACAAACAGTCCCTGTTTAAAATTATAATAAACAGAATTGTATGTAACCTTAACCATATAAAAGAGATCAAATGCAGCAAAATAGCAAAATCAAATCGAAAACATCTAAAAAAATTTTCTCTATAACTTTGACAAGTATTATTGATGTACCTAACATCATTCAGATGCAAAAATCTTTTCTTTGTACATTTTCTATATACATCTCTTGTAATGACCTTCCTATGCTTATATCTGCTACCTTTATTTTTGTCCACAAAATGTAAACAAAACAATTCCTTAGCAATTAATAGACTTTTTTTACTTTTCTATTATAATAATGTCAGATTCAAAGTGAAAAGTCTATTAAGCTTTTAGAAATTGTTTTGTGTTTTGGGCATGAAAATAAAGTGATCAGGTATAAATTTAGAAAGATCCTAAATATCTGATGTGCAATTTTTTATATAGGGTAATCAAGTTTTGCTTTGTGTGAAAGCTTCATATGACTCACTTGCAAAGAACACTTGACTTGAAACTGGTTTCTTAAAAAAGATCATTGAGTCTTGCACTGTTGTGATGGCTTACCATAACTGAAGTTTCCTATTGTTTATACAACATTTTGGCTAACATGTTCCTCAGCCCACACATTTCTAGTGATAAAATGTTTCTTTTCTTCTCATAGATAGGATTTGGTGAAAACCTAGTTATGGATGCCTAGGTATGGACAGCTGTTAACAATAGTGTCATATGTAATACACGCTTTGGGCGATCATGTCTCTTTTGAGACATGACTGACTGGGCAGAAGATTATCTTGCAGTAGGTTGCCATTGCTTTCTCTGGTGGACTTGTTGCCAGCCAAGGCTATAGAACCCATTCTGTTCTATTATTTAACCCATAACTTGAGGGAAGAGATGGATTAATACCTTTCCCAAGGGTATTTGTGCATAAGAGAATGCAAGGAATTCAACTGGAATTCACACAACAGTAAATAGAAGAAAAGCTGAAGAAGAATTTCTAAACAATGTTGGAACTTATAAAACTGTACTTTATGATGAGTTTGAGCTTTGTTTAAGGACATATCAATCTCTGTGGATTATCCAATGCCAAAAAGGTGGGGTTTTAAGGTATTGTTTTAATATTCAGTTATTGTGAGAAGATTGATTTAGTTGAATTTTAATGAAAATTTCTTTTTAATTCTTTTTTATTTTAGAAAGTTGAAAATGTTTTCTAGTTTTGTATTCAAAAATATTTTGCTGAGAATATTTGTTTTTTGCTTCGAAAATGTATATGTTTCTATAAAAGTCTATTTTTATGCATATATTCCTATAAAAGTTTATTTTCATATTTTCATAGTGTTTTGACCCCAGTTTGGTGGTTAACTATTTGCCCATAGCTGGGACCCTGACAGGTACTACCACTCCGGGTCAGAGTGGACTTGAGAACAACAGCAATTAAGAAGTGGTCTCATGCTCCTCACAACCTCCTAATCAGAGGCCTTGCTGCCAGATGCAGTTTACCGTCATGCCCAGGACCAACTTTCTGATGAGCCTACAAAAAATAGTGTAATAATGAACAACAAATGAATCGATAAATTCAAAACAGGAATAAAATATTAAAAAAATTAAGTTATCAAAATCAATATAATTTCAGATTCAAAAGGTCTTCTTGAAATGACTTACTTATCTTTAATGTACTTCTACACTTTCTTATCTGTTCTCTGAGTTCAGGTGTTTTGACTGATCAATTATTGCAAACAAAGAGATAAAATAAAAGAGAGAGAAATGTCATGATGTCAATATGATGGCTGATGAAAATGAGAATTCAAGACAAGAAAGGGTAAAATTTCAGACAAACCCATCAACATTGGTGTGACTTTAAAGACATCAATTAGAACAGGAGTAGGCACAACAAAACAGTATTTTTCAAATGTCTATTAGCAAGTTTTAATATTTCTTTGGTTACTAGTTGCACAAAATAGTAATCTATTCATAACTGGAACAAAATCAGAAACCAAGTAGTGAACTTCAGTCATCAGGAAACTCACTTTCTAAAAAATCATATTATATACTACAGGCTTGTAAATCAAAACAATCTACACTCTGCTAGTGTCAATACTCAATCATATACTAAGATCTAGGTGTTTGTGAGTAAATAGAATATCATTTCTCTGCTTTGCTGTAGATGTCTTGTGAGATTTATTGAGAATTTCTTATTATTGCAAAATACTATTCTCAGAAGCACAAGTTTCATTAATATTAGCAAATGTATTAAATATTAAAATAATTTATCAACATTTGTGCAGTATGTTCATAAAATGTTCCTAAAAGCAAATAAATGTAAAAATAGCACATGAATATACAATTGTTATTTATATTCTCATAGTGAAACTGAAGATGTTGGGATCTCCATAAAAAAATGTTTGTCTGCCACAGTGTCAGATTTTGTGAGCTGTCTATAATTCCACACAAACTTAAGTGGGTCAGAATCAAACCCATCTAAATTAAAGATAAGCAAACCATTACCCCCAAAAATAACAAAATATCACATGGTTATTTTCTCATGGTCACATATTATGTATTTTCATATATTCCATATATTTTTTTAGACAATTTTTGGCATTCTTTAATGTTTTTAAACAATCATTGTGGACGCTATGTTTTGAACAGACTTAGAGTAACTAAGAAAATTATTATCAAACATAAGAATACTAAATCAGGCATGTCAGAGCATGTGTGGGGAGATAAAGTGTGCAAGATATATGTTAAGCAGATGGAATGAAAAAAAATAATATGCAAAAAGTTATGATGGAAGTCAAATATGTCTTTCAAAATCCAATGTTTCAACAAACTGTATATGTATAAAAAAATACTGTTAGGAAAAAATAGTTTTAACAGTTAAAAGCTTCCATATCAGGGTTCAAAGAAAGATTAATTTATTGATAAGATCAGGCAAAAAATGCTTTTAGCCATGCATTTTTAACACTATTAAAATGAGATCTTGACACTCAGGAATTTGTTACGTTATGCTGACTAAGTTGAAGTAAAGAAAATTGTAAAGTAAAAAGAAATAAATGACTTCTATCAATGACAACATTCAATATACACCCAAGGATGGTCAGAGAATGTATTGCCCAACATATTGTGTTCAAAACAACAAAACAAAAAAAAGATAATAGTCTAAAGATATATGGGATAAGAATTTGGTCAGTTCTATGATCCTCCAAGAAACAGCCATTGTTTGACCAAATGCATTCCTTCATCTTCTAAGTCTTCGCCAAACTCTTTCTCTTCCAATTTCATTTTTTGCTATTTTATTTTCGCTTTCTCTCTTCATTACACAGACTCATATTCGGTTTGCCATGCAGCATATTTTCCAGTTAAGCTTCGTGCAGATGGTTTTGTTCTTTCAAGTGCAACCAACACGTCTGCTGTCGTTAGGGTGTCAAGTTTAATGTGAAGGTCTTCTCCTGAAATAGAAAATATAGATCTACAAGAAAGTGTAATAATCATCAGTGTTTAATAAAATTGGATTTTAATTTTATCTACTATTTTTCTTAATTAGATATACTGACAAATATGTAAAATATTCCATCAAAAAAATTCAGAACAGTTTAAAGCATCTTTAAATTACAAAGACAATACCACAATAAAAATTGCTTTAGGTTAATGTTGTGGCTTCTGGGTGAGAAACCACACAAAATAATAAATAACAAAAACAGATATGGAGATGGAAAATGTAAGTTATACTGAACAAAATATACACGGGTTAGTCAATTCAGGAATACTATTAGTAGAAATCAATATATACAGTCTTGTAGTGAAATAGTATGCCCGGGTAATGAGTCTTTATCCAAACAACCTCAACTAAATCTGCACCAACTTACTGACCCACTAAGCAACTCTTTACAACTTTACAATTCCAACAACTATATTTAGTTGTCCCTCCCACTAAAGGCAACATGTGAAACATGGTCAGTTATAAGTGGGGTTTCCGGGTTATATGGCCCGGCCAAAAAATGTCTATTTTTGCCCAGTCGTGATTCTACCCTTCGGCGCAAACCACGACTGGGTTATTGCTTCCTGCTCGGAAGCAGAGAGCGCCCTCTACCCGAAGGCAGGGGGCTGACAGTGTCGCAGTTGCATAGGCAAATGCCAACTGACATTACCGCCAACAACTATATTTAGTTGTCCTTCCCACTAAGGGCAACATGTGACACATGGTTAGTTATAAGTGGGGTTTCCGGGCTATATGGCCGGGCCAAAAAATGTCTATTATTGCCCAGTCGTTATTCTACCCTTCAGCGGAAACACGACTGGGTTATTGCTTCCTGCTCGGAAGCAGCGAGTGCCCTCTACTCGAAGGCAGGGAGCTGACAGTGTCGCAGTTGCCGAGGCAAATGCCAACTGACATTACCGCCGACAACTGCCGTTCTCTGTATAGGCAGGATTATATGTACCCAACGGGCGAGTCCATTCTTGTATACAAAAAGGGGCAATCTCACGACACCCACCTCCTTTGCTTCTTTTTTGGGAGGAGTTAGTATTCTTTTCGTTTGGGATCTATGATTAATGGTTCCGTAAACTTTCGTTTTCTGCTAGTTCTTCTGATTTCTGTATTAATTTGATGTTTGAATGTCAAAGGCTTCGAAAATTTCTTCCATAGTGTCCTAACTTTCTAAGAGGGAAGAGCTTAGCTCTTCACTCTTTCTTTTTTGTATTTGATTTATGTGCCTTCTATGCGTAAATATTTCTCCCTTTATAGTGTACATCACGTTTCCTATTCCGTTTACAATTGTTCCCGGTTCCCATACGCCATATTATTTTTAAACATTCTGAAGTACACTCGTTCACCGGGTTTGAACGATCTTTTCGTAATTACAGGTGTATTCCGGGTTTTGTATTTGCATGGTAGCAATTTATCGAAGACCGACCGTATCTTGCACGATAACATCAACTCAGCAGGTGAATGTTCCAATGGTGTGCTTCCGTTTGGTGTAATTCGGCATATTTGTAGAAATTATTGTAACGCTTTTTCCGTTGGTGTATCTCCAGCTTTTGTTAATGCTCTCTTTAAAATATCCACGAATCTTTTGGCTAAACCATTTAACCGTGGATGGTAAGGTGCTGGTTTTATTTGTTTTTTAGTAGGGCTCGCAAAATTCTTGGAAATCAGTTGAAGTAAATTGCGTACCATTGTCTGTTACTAAGCAATCTATAACGCCAAACATAGCGAATAGCTCGTGTAAACAGTTAATGGTATTTTCTGTTGTTGGATTGTTATACATGAAAACTTCAGGGTATTTACTAAAACTGTCTACCGTCATTAAGAAGTAGTAGCCGTCGATGGGTCCTGTGTAATCCGCATGGATTCTCAACCAAGGTTTCTCCACCTTTGGCTATGGTTTCTGTATGATAGGTAGTGACTTTGCTGCCACTGCACAGCTCTTACATTTTTCTACCATCTGCGCAATATTATCATCCATGTTCAGCCAGTATACATACCTTCTCATAAGTGCCTTCATGCGTTTTTTTCCCGGATGTCTTAAATGGAAATCCTTCAAAATTCTCCTTTGTAATAGTTTTGGTATTACCACCCTTTTATTGTAGAGTAGGACAATATCGCAAATTGAAAAACTGTCTGCCAAGTTGGTGTCTTTATCTCCTATTTTTCTGCGTTCCTTTCTAGTGCTGTACTTATTAATTTTAGTAATACTTCTTGTAGTTGTGATTATCTTTCTTCATTTTCCTTTTGCATTTCCATTTGTCTTTCTTCACTTCTTTTAATGATTTCTAGTATTGCTTTCTGAAAGTCATCCATGGTTTGCTGTTTTGATTCCGTGAGGGGTTTGGTTTTTTAACTATTGCTTTCTGTCAATTAATCTCGGAAAAAATGTTGTAGAAATGTTTTCTTTAAATTCCCTTTACAGTTTTGTTTTTCTTCTATCTCTCTGTGATAGTGTCGCCAAATTGTTTGTGGTCGACTTGTGTTCGAAATCCTCGTAGCAAACTTTGTTGAGGTGGTTCAGGGTATATGTGAACGTGAGTTCGTCGCAAATTTGTTGTGCAACTTGTGTACGTGAGTTCGTGTTCGAAATCCTCGTCACCAATTTGTTGTTGGCAACTCCATCTATGCGAGTTTTGAGATCCTCGTCGTCAATTTGTTGTGGATTCCGAATGAGAAACCACACACAATAATAAATAGCAAAAACGGATATGGCGATAGAAAATGTAAGTTATATTGAACAAAATATACAAACTGGAACACGGGTTAGTCAATTCAGCAATACTATTAGTAGAAATCAATATATACAGTCTGTCTTGTAGTGAAATAGTATGTCCGGGTAATGAGTCTATATCCAAACAACTCCAACTAAATCTGCACCAACTTTCTAACCCACTAAGCAACTCTTTGCAACTTTACAACTCCAACAACTATATTTAGTTGTCCCTCCCACTAAAGGCAACATGTGAACTACAACTACTGCCGTTCTCTGTATAGGCAGGTTTATATGTACACATCAAGCGAGTTCATTCTTGTATACAAAAAGGTGCGATCTCACGACAGTTAATAAATAAAAAACACAAAACAATGGCAAAGAGAGCCCATCTTTACAACAAAGACTTCAGCAGCAAGAATGAGAAAAAAATTGTTCAGCAAAAGAGATCAAGCATAGCAACAAGGCAGAGCAGCAGGCAAGCTATAAGAACATTAGATTTAAAGATTCTAGTTCTAGATTCAGGATTGTCCCATAAAACCATAGTCTAGAAGATTACAGCATTGGTTCATATGCACTTATGTTTTATAGATTATGCAAAAGCATTTTACGTAGTATGGAACAAGGATCTATTTGAGCTGCTAAGAAAACTCAGTCTGTATAGAAAATATGTTAGAATGATCCAGGACTTATACAGGAAGCACACCATCTGTATACAGACAGAATATTGTGCAAATATACAAAAATAGAAAGAGGCATGAGACAAGGATATGTCCTCTCCACAGATTTATTCCACCTATACAGTGATGCTAGCATAAGAGAACTGGATACCCTACCAAGATTTATTATCAGTGGGTATATTATTAACTATATCAGATGCACATATAACACTATATTGATGCCTGACTCAGGAGTAAAAATACAGGACATCCTGTGCAGTATGGAAGAAAAACATGAAAAACATTGATTAACCAGCAAGTGCAAGAAGACAGAAATGATGTTCATCAGTAAAAGAAAAAACCCAAGATGTGAATTACAAATTGGTGAGATACACATCAAACAAGTGAAAAAGTTTAAATACCAGGGAAATGTTTTAACAGAGGTTGAAAAAGGTGACACCAAGATCCAAATATGCATTGGACTTATGAAACAAGTAATCCAAAGGCTAAGCAAGGTGCTGAGAAATGGAAAAAAAAATAATTAGAAACAAAATAAAATTGGATTTCTACGTAATGTCTATCCTCTTAAATGGCAATGTTGAACAGTTTCTCCACAGATGGGAAAACACTACAGGCAGCAGAGATGTGATTCTAGAGAAGGATACTGAAAATTTCATGGTGCAAGCAAGTTAGCAGGAAGGAAGAAAATGATAAGAGAAAGAACACTTCTACTCAGAATCAAGAAAAGACAGTTGAAATTCTTTGGACACAATGAAAAAGTTGGGCCTGAAAAACTTAACTCTTATGGAGCATATTAAGCTCACAAGAAATGAGGAAGGCAGTGATCTACTTATCTGACATGCTTGAAATAGAATGGGAGAAAGCCTTACAAAGTAGGAAAAACTGCTAAACATCATATAAAATAGGAAGTTTTGGAGGGTCATGATCACCTATGTACTGAAGGGAAGTGGCACATAGATAAAAACTTACATTTTCTTCTTTCAAAGAAAACAATATACTCACCACACTAGTATTTAGTCTTTTTATGAGTTTAGTAGATATACAAAATAGAAGGGGAGTAAGATAAGGATGATTTTTCTCACTGGACTTATTCAACCTATACAGTGGAGCCATTCTGAAAGAATTAGGAGTCCTACCAGGACATCATTATTGATGACGACAATTTTAACAAAAAACAGATGACACAGTGTTGATAACAGATGTGGAAAAAAAACTACAGAAACTCCCACATAAGGTTGTGATGGAATGTGAGAAAAAAAAAAAAAGATTGCACATCTACTGCAAGAATTCAGAACACATGATTGTCAGCAAAAGAATGAGCCCACAATGTGAAAATTCTAAATCAGAGCTACCAAAATCAACCCAGTACAAAAATATAAATATCTGGGAAGTATTTTTACAGAGGATGGAAAGCATGAGAAGGTGTATTGGAATATCCAAAGATGCATTCCAAAAGCTAAGCAGAGTCAGTCTGTCTGTTAAGTGCTAGACATGAAACATGCTGGGCAGAAGATTTTCCTGCAGTAGGTTACCATTACTTTCTGCTGTAGAACCCAATCTGCTCTGATATTTAACCCATAGTTGGAGAGAAAAGAAGTGGATTAATACTTTTCCCAAGGATATTTGCCTCTAAGTGAATGCACTGAATTCAACTAGAATTCAAACTCGGCTCTCTGATTTCTTATTCTGAGCTGATATCCACTGCACGACAACTTCCCTAGAAACAAGAAAAAGCATCCTAAAACTGTTAGGTTCCTCATCTACACCATCTATAGGATTCTTAGCAGTCTTTTCTAGAATTAGATTTCTGTTTTTACCAATCTTTATATTTGAAGAAAATTGGCCAGTATTCATTGTCGGATAGAAGGATCTATATTGCATAAGAGTGCAGCACTCTTTTCTTTGTTTCTTAATACTTTGCTTAGCTTTGGGAAGTCAATGTTAACTGTTCCATTGCAGCTTCAGATTTTTATATCATATTTTCTCTTTGAAGGCAGTTCTGTACTTGCTTTATTTTCAGGTCTCTAATTCATAGGTTATGGATGTGCATTGTGGTGCAGTGAATATTGGCTTGAAATGATAAATTGGAGAGCCGAGTTCAAATTCCAGTTGAATTTGTTGCATTTACTTATGCACAAATATACTTGGGAAAGATATCAATCCGTCTCTTCCCTCTAGTTATGGGTTAAATAACAAGAGAGATTGGAGTCTATAGCCTTGGTTGGCAACCAGTCTACTGCAGAAAATAATGGCAACCTACTCCAGGAAAATATTCTGAAAATATTCAGTCAGTCATATCTCTTTCAAGACATGATCACCCAAGTGTGTATCACATGTCACTTATGGTACTTAACTGACTGAATTCATAGATTGCATTTTCAGGTAATTTTCTTACTAATAAATGTACATTATTTTTTTCTTACAGTTGGTCATTAGTCCTTTCTTCCCACTTTCATTATTGTTTTGTCTAAGAGTTACAACTACAATTTTATCTTTCTTCTCATAACATATTTTGTGAGCTTGAGTAAATAGACAGCAGAACAGGGTTAAGGAAAAAAAACAAAAAATTGTACAAATAACAAGAAATTGTGGAGAGCCATGTTTGCCTAAGTCCTGAAGGCACATAGCACATAAAGAAGAAAAATGAAAAGATTTGAAACAAACAATATGATTAATGCTTACTTAATTCTTAATTGCCCTGTTAGTGTTGTTTTTATTCAAATTAAGCTAATCTGCTTTCTAGTGTGTTTTTGTAAAACACTTTATTTGCAACTGAGACCTCATAAATGGATAATTTTGCATAAATTAATTATTAATTTGCTTAGAAAAACTGATAAAACAGTTTTTCATCTGCTAATGTTAAACAGTATATTAATTTATTTTCATCTGCTGGCTTGAATATTCAAGAAATCTTATTTGAAAAAAATGTGCTCTCCAGCAGGATTTGAACCTGCATCTCCCTGTCATTAAATCTGACATGCATTAACTGACTTGGCCACAAAGAAGCTTTGCCAATCAAGCAAGATCTGAAAAATAGCTTTAAGCAAAATTCTTCTCATCAAATTCCTTAAAATTATCATATCTGGTCATTTTTGTATTCAAAACATAAACTAAGTAATTTTTTTTTTGTTCTGACATATTTTTATTAATCCAACAGATCTATATATATAACTTTACAGAATTTTTTGTCAATGCAAGTTTTTATAAACTTTTCAAATTTCTGAATTATATATATATATATATGCAATGTTATTAGTTCTAACATGCCATTGTGTCTTCAGTCACTTTCTCACCATCATAATGTAACTTCCCTGAGTCTTTCCTATACATACTATCATGGTAATTGTTCAGATGAACTTTACCCTACGGTACATAGATTTTATGAATTTAAGTGAGTACTATATTGGCATCAAGGGCTCACCATTTTACAGTTGAAATGCTAGATGTAAATGTAAGTTCTATGCTAACCTTTCCTTGCTTCATTCTTCTCGGTCAACTTCGATCTTTAAAAATGTAACTTCAATTTCAATCCTTATCTTATACTTTAATTCCTGTTCTTTTATTATTCTCTCTCCTTAATAGTGTTTTCTTTCTCTTGTATTCTGTCATGCTCAGTAAGTGCTTGTGCCTAAGTGACTTTTTTTGCCTTGATTGGCGTAAAATGATTTTATATATACATATATATATATATATATATATATATATATAAAGTAGAATCCTTGGTACTTGGTAAGGTAAATTCCACAGGAGAGTAAATCCAAAGAGAACTCAATGTTAAAATTTATTGTTAAAATTTAACAGAGTTTTATAATCAAAAACAAAAATTGGATGTGTTTTAATAAACCCATTGGTAATAATATATTTCGCAGCTCTTTTATCACCACTGATCAGACCAAACTCATACAACAATCAATAGTTCAAATTTATCCAGAAAAAGTTGAATGTCATGCATCTAAAAATAAACAACTAGCAACCCAAGTCAATATTCATTGTTTTCCTTAATGATGGTTTTTTGTAAATCTAGGCCAAGGTTGCCGTGTGATGCTAAGATTTAACACAATAAGTTAAACTCCCTTTCCCTTATTCTTCTCTTCACCTTTTCTTTCTGTTTTTTATTCTTTTTTCTTTTTGCTATTTCACTTGAACTATTTATTATTGTATGAATTTAATCTGACAAGCGGTGATAAGAGAGCTGTGAAATATAATATTACCTATGGGTTTATAAAAACATCCAATTTTTGTTCTTGATTCTGTATGCATGTATATATATATATATATATATATAATTAATGTGGAGAGATTTTTCTTTTAGCTGAGCCATATTATCTTAGTGTTGCTGACTTTGAAATTTTGTGAATGCATTATTGTGATGTCCTCTGAAAAAACAAAAACCCTGAAGAGTGAAGACATCACAATAATGTTTTCACGAAACTTCAAATTAAACGAGATTGAAATAACACTGCTCAGCCAAGTTAAAAAACTCTTCCCACTCTCTTCTACTAACACTCTATCTTTATCTTGAGATTGAGCACTTTATAACAAAAAAATCTTCTTGCATAACATGCTCTGTACCAGTCAGTCAGTTAAGTGCAATACGTGATACACACTTGGGCGATCTTGTCTCAAAAGAGATATGACTGACTGGGCAGATGATTATTTCGCAGTAGGTTGCCATTGCTTTCTGCAGTAGACTGGTTTCCAGCCAAGGCTATAGAACCCAATCCGTCCTATCATTTAATCCATAACTGGAGGAAACAGATGGATTAATAACTTTTGCAAAAATATTTGTGCATAAGTGAATGCAAGAAATTCAACTGGAATTCAAACTCGGCATCTCAATTTGTCATTCCGAGTCGATATCCACTGCACCACAGTGTACTAGTAAACTACTGAAAAAACAGCAATTTCTGCATGAAGAATCATTTAATTTAACAATATACATAAATATATATATATATATATATATATATATATATATATATAGTCTACTTCTGCGTTTCAGTATGAGCTGCATTAATTTTTAAGCATTGTAAATTCATTTATTCTTGTTTTCCAAAATACAATATGCAGATTCTGTACCTTAATTTGCTGAAACAAATTTAAGGGAAAAAAGTAGATAATCAATAGTGAAATTACCAAATTCTACTTACAAGTTCTGTTACCATGGTAGTTTCTATTGCCAGCTCTCTAAAAAACGTTTTATCTTTTGAATTATTTTTCGTAGGTGGGAAGAGAAAAATTCTTTTGTTTAAAAACTTTAAAAAGTCAATTCTCTTTTCTTTCTTTCCCCAGAGCATAATAGACTGCTTCTGTATATAGCAGACATTAAAAAAAAAACAATGTGTAATTTTCATTGTTTCTTATTCTTCTTCTTTATATGCCCTGTCCCTTTCTGACATAAGTGATCATGGCTCTCCACAACGTCCTGTCCGTCATTGCACTAAACACCTTACTATTCATCCCATCCTATGCACTGACAATTATTTACATAGTAGGTTATGCAAGTTAATCAGTGTTTTCCTCTGACCTCTTGACTTCCATATGTCCCGTGAGTGTCAAATTTTTGAAGCCCTTTTTTATTATTACCTGTGGAAGAAATTTTAAATGTCTGGTCCTGATTCTAATTACAAGTGATCTTTTTGTTCATTTTACTTAAAACTTCCTAACTGCCTATATGTTCTGTACATGGGATTCTCAGCATCCTTCTGTATAACAACATCTTCATTGATTCATATCTCCCATACATCTGTGAGAAAATTGTCCAGTATTCATTTTTATTATAGACGGATTGATATTACATTGCAGTTCAGAATTCTTTTCTTTGTTTCTTATGAAATGTTCTTGTTTCTTAATACTTTGTTTAGCTTTTGAAAGGCATCTTTTGCTATTCCATTGTACTTTCAGATTTCTGTGTCACATTTCCTGTCATCTGTTAAAAAACATTTTCCTAAGATTTAAGCTTATTTACTTGCTTGATTATGACATCTCAAATTCAAAGCTCATGTCTTTGATTTTCCCTCTTGATAACAAACATAGATTCTGCCTTCTTCCACTTGATAGTTAGTCCTTTCTTCTCACTTTTGTTAACTACATTATTTCCATAATATTACAGATTGTATATCTTGTTTTTTGCACATATTTATGAAGACACATTACAGGATTTACAAATCTCTTGCTCTTTCAGTTATTTATCTATTTTTGACCTTATAATAGCATTTAATCAAAATAAAATAATATAATATAATATTATATCATCATCCATATAATAAGTTGGCCAAATCATAAATAAATGATAAATATTAATAATTTTATGTACTTCACAATATAGTTTTAGTGCAGATAATCAGTTCCTGGAAGATTACCTAAATACTATTATTTGCCTACTATGCTCTCACAACTCATTTGAGCACTATGGAGGAATGGTAGACTTTGAAAAAACAGTAGCTACTTACGCATTTACATGTCGTTCATTCAGTAATGAATTTGAACATTCTCGGTATGTATATACATTGTATATAACACACTAAAATTAGCCTTCCTCTACCGAGCACCCATAGCTCAGAGGGAGAATCGGCGACTAATGTCAATTCGATCGGGTTTAAATCCTGGCTAGAAACAATTGGATGTCCAACCATACTGATGTGCTGTGATACAGCAAAACAGATCTGTCTGTGGATGACTATATATGTATATATATATATATATATATATATATATATATATATATGCCATGTGAATATTGTGAGGAAATAGGGTCTTAGCCCCCCATGCTAGCACCCTTAGTGTCATTAAAGACCACTGTGGAGAATTACACTTGCAGCTTCATAACAGCAGCCATTTACTCCCATTAGAGTTTCCTGAGTAGAAGAAAGCTTTTTTCATGTTATTAAAGATCCTTAAGGAGCATAGGGTGTAGCCTCACCATTCTAGCCTCCTTAGAGCCTATAGAAAATAGTGCTGCAACCTCACCATGTTATACTCCTTAATGTCATAAGAAATACTGATGTAGAAAAAGGTCAAAGCTTTATCATTCTAGCCTCCTTGGCACCATTTGAGATCCCTAGAGAGAACAGGGCCACAGTCTCAGGCACTAGTCTCTTCAGTGCCATCAGAGTCCCCTATGTAGAAGAAGAAGGCTGCAGCCTCCCTCAGCTAGCCTTCTTAGAGCTACTTTCTAAAATGGTTTCTGTAGCAAGTAGGCTTTTATGAGGTGGAGTTCCCAGCCTCACATGGAGTTGCTTTTGAATTCAGTGTTTTCCTTCTCTCTGTCTGGCTTACAACCAAGGCTTGTCGGCCCTGTCATTTCAGTTAAAGCTGATTAGATAAAAGATGGGTTCAAACTTTTCCCAAGAATATTTCTACAAAAATAAACACAATCAACTTGGTTGGAATTCCAACTTGGCATGCTTTTAATCCATAGGCTAATGCAAAAATTTCCAGAATTACTTACAATACAAGGTTAGCAAAATCTCAGTTCCACAAAACATTGCCTTGAGCCAGGCTTTATTAAATGAATATTTATCTTTATTTATTTATTTATTTATTTTGCTTATGCACAATAAAAGGTCCAAGAGCCACTCAAGGTAAAGGGTTAATAAAAAAAATCTGTTGAAAGTAAATAACAGTTGACCCAAGAATTAAAGAGTTTAAATTTCTAATCTCTATGGAAGCATCTTCTCGGGAGACTGTTTCGTGTGATAGAGGTTCTTGGGAAGAAGCTGTCTGAAAGGAACTCCTTTCTTAACAAGGAAATATGAAAGGTATGGGGATAATTTGATCCTGTATATGCAGCATGGCATTTCTTAGCTGTAAAAATTGCATCTTGATGCGTCTAAGACCAAACTGCTGTCTGTCAATCATCACAGGCAACCTCTTCTCCTATAAGCATGGACCAAGCGAGCCTCCCCGAGAGCAATACACTGTGCCTCCTCGACGTTACCCTCTCTTCCAATCTCAAGTGGATCCACTACATTGAGTCAATAGCTAAATCTACTGCTAGGAAGTTCGGGTCACTGTATTGGGCCAGGATGTTTTTCCCACCTGAATCCATCCTGCATATACACAAATCAACCATTCATCTGTGCATGGTGTACTGCTGCCATATATGGTCAGGTGCCCCTGCTCTTCATCTCAGTGTTCTTGACAGGCTCCAAAGGAGAATCAGTAATGTGATAGGTACCGACTTGGTGGCTCGACTACAGCCACTTCCCCACCGATGAAATGTGGCCTCCCTCTGTCTGTCATCTAAATAATGTCATGGCTTCTGCTCCAACAAACTTAAGTCACTGGTGCCCCTGCAACAAGTGCTTACTCATGCAGCCAGACTGGCAACTGGGTCTCACTCATTCACATTTAGATCAACCAAATGCAGACGACAATTCTACTCCTGTAGCTTCTTTTCTCGCATTTTCCACCTGTGGAACTCGCTTCCATATTCCTGCTTTCCTGACAGCTACAACCTCTAGGAATTTAAATGCAATGTCACTACCCATCTCTTAACCACTTGACTCTAATTCTTTCCATATCACCCTGTATATTCTTTCCTTTCTCTCCACCTTTGCAACTGTCATCACACCTGTATTCCCATCCTACTTTTCCTTCTTTCTAACTGGTCCATCTTTCTCTTCACTCTCTTCTATCTAATCTTTTTACTCTTATGTAAGTCCCTGCACATCAGTGGCATTACCGCCTCACTTGGGGTGATATGATTTAAAAAAAAAAATTGTAGATCACCAGATCATTTGCCACGGAGATAGTGAGAGTCAAGAAACGTTTGTAATGTTTTGTCTGTATGAAAGGGATTGTGGAGCAGGAAATAATTACCCACAAGGTCATATAGACATTTTTGAACTCTCTCAGGACTAAAAAGTCGTGGTTGAGCATTTCCAGCACAGACATGGCAGCAATACACTGTCTTTACTTTCTGTTGAATTCTATTTTTGTTGTAAATTTCTTAGATTAAATTACTCACATTCTTCTTCTCATATCTAAAACTAAAGGCGAATTATCAACAATATTTGATATTGCCATGCACTTACCAATAATAATTTAAAAAAAGATCATGAAATGAATATATACATTTTATAAAAAGAATGTGGCACAAATTCTAAGATCTTGGGTATGACAATAAACTGCATCCAGCAGCAAGGATACTGACTGGGATGTTGCAAAGTTCATGAAACCAGCTCTTAATTGCTGTTGTTTCCAGGTCTACCGTGATCAGGGGTGGTACACCTGTTAGGGTCCTAACTATGGTAAAATAGTTAACACCCACACTAGGTTCAAACTGCTATAAAATTATAAAACAATGTCTTTTATAGTGGAAATTCTAGCAATACTTTTTTGCAGATAAAAATGTTACCAGCAATAGATTTTTGAAGAAAATCAATAAAAAAATATTACCAGTAGTACATTTTTGAAAAAGTCAAAGAAAGAAAATATTACCAGCAATACATTTTTGAAGGAAAAAATATTACCAACAATACATTTTTGCAAAACAAAATTATATACCAGCAATGCATGTGTTTCTCGAGAAATCCATTTTCACAAAATTATGTCAATGAAACCTATCTACAAAATTATTTCCTCTAAAAAATACATATTATATTCATACAAATCTATTGTAAAAGTCTTGCATGCATTATATAACCAATTCAGGTTGATATGCCACGAAAAAAAATGAATAAAAAAATCTAAAGATTATTTTATTACACAGATATGGGTAGATTGAAATGAAAATTAAGTTTCACCAATAAATATTACTTTTCTTATAAAACACTGCTTCACTGACCACCATAACTTTTGTAAAGGTACCTTGTCATGGTGTAAATTTAGCAAGATGGCCTCACACACCATTACCATTGACCAGTGAATTCACTCCTTGCAGATTACCCTGCAATTGTGCCCTTGTGTCAAGACTAATTGAAACTTGGGAAATATCAACCTACCTTCTGTATGATTCTCAAGAATGTTGAATATTTTCCTCACTGGCCTCATTGCAGCTTCTTTACATACAAGTTTTATATCTGAACCCGAATAACCTTCAGTTTTCTGAAAATAGAAGGTTATAAACAAAGGCTTTCGTAGAGAGCAGATGTCTATATTACATTTACAGTTGAATGTATTCATTAAAAAAATAGACATTATGAGTAATAATATCAAAATCTCATTGTCAGTCCAAGTCTTTTTATACCTTATTAGGTTAAGTTGATTAATTAAATGATATATAGACTTTTATTGAATTATTTAATGCTAAATATGATTCCTGTAAGAAAAAAAGTTATTTATTCAGGTGAAGAGGCTTATCCCTTGTTTCCTGTTCAGGTTGTGGTTTCCAGTTTTTCTCTTCTCCAATCTTTTCACTCTTTTTTTTTATTTTTATTTTTATTTTTTTTTTCAGTTGGAGTAGATAGTCTAAACTATCGCCCGGTTCACATTCCACCCATGTCTATTGAACAGGTGAAGAGGCTCATCCCTTGTTTCCTGTTTAGGATGAGGTTTCCGGTTTTCTCTTTTCTAATCTTCTCACTTTGTTTTTTTTTTTTCAGTTGGAGTAGATAGACTAAACTATCGCCCGGTTCACACTCCACCCACATCTATTGAACAGGTGAAGAGTCTCATCCCTTGTTTCCTGTTTAGGTTGTGGTTTCCAGTTTCTCTCTTTTCCAATTTTTTCACTCTTATATAGCCCCCTGCGCATCAGTGGCATTTTCACATTGCTTGGGGTGATATGATTAAAAAAAAAAAAATACAGGTGGACAAAAGTTCAGTTTTATAGAAGAATCAAAATGATAAACAGAAGTCAGGTTTTACAGGAGAGTGAAAAAGGTAGACATAGGTTTTTTTTAAACTTAAGTAAAAAAGGTAGGCAGAAGTTCAGTTTGCACTCAAATGAAAAAGGTAGACACAGGTCTGTTTTACACTAGAATCAAAAAGTAGACATCTGCCTGGTTAACATTAGAATAAAAAAAGAGACATGTCTGTTTTACAATAGGACCAAAAAATAGGACTTTTTACTCTAGAGTAAAAAATGTAGACATATGACCAGTTTACACAAAAGTAAAAAAGAGACATATGTCTGCTTTACACGAGAATCAAAAAATAGTCACACAGGTTGCGATGAATAAATTGTCACCATTTTACAATTTTAATTTTAGGCATGGGCACAGTTTGCTTTTGATTTTGTCAGTTGCACAGTAAGGTAATGTTATTTCAACATCGTCTTTGAGAAAAAGAGTGCAATGATTTAATTCACTCCCACAGAAATTTGAAATCGACATGCTGTACTGCTTGAAATTTGCACCAAAAGCCCCAATATGAACATTTCAGAGTATTTGGTTGTCAATATGAGGACAGTGCAGAGGATTCGGAAAGAGTTGGTTGATATATCAAGTCAACATCATGGTGTTTGGAGTTGTCACTAGTCATAGCAACATTATGCTTTCATTCTGCTTGTAACCACAGACTCAACACAGAGTCCTTGAAGAGGTAGTACTGGCTCAAGTGGGGATCTGCTGAATGACCTTATGTTAAAGAACTTGACTCTGCACCATGCTACACAAGCAGAAGAACAAAGTTATGGCTATGAGAAAATTTCTGTGACCATATCATCTCTTAGACCTGAATGCCTAACCCTAACTCCCCAGACTGTAACCCTCTTGATTATTATGCATGGGGTGCAGCTAAGTGAGAAATCAATGGAACTCCTTGTAACACCAAAGACAAACTCAAGGCAAAGTTTACAGTAACATCCACAAACTTAAACAAGGAGACTTTCCAGAAGAGATACAGGAGATCCAAAGTCATTTGGAGGCTGTGGTCAAAGGCAATGGCGATTTTATTAAATAAACTCACTCTTTGGTATCTCAAGATACTTTTTGTAAAAATATCTGTTGAAAGGAGATGTCAGTGTTATTTTCATTTTTGCTCAGTTTAGATGACAAATCATCTGTTGCACTCTGTATTTTTATTTTACATTAGAACCATAAGAGTAGACATATGTCTACTTTACACTAGAGTCAAAAATGTAGGTAAATGTCTGGTTGACACTAGAGTTAAAAATGTAGATATAGGTCTAGTGTATACACCAGCAAACGCTGCCTCAGTATTGTCTTTCTAATAAACTGACCCAAAACTGCCCTGTTATTTTCTCTCTCTCTCTCTCCATGAGTATGACAGGGGTTATATATATATATATATATATATATATATATATATATATATATATATATATTACACAACAACCTTTATTATAACAATGAAGATGATAGTTATATCTTGCAGCTAATAAAATGATGAGACCTGCCTGCCAACCCAGTGGTGTGCTTAGATTTGTAAAGTCAAGGTTTCAGAGAGCAAAACTCATGAGAACAATTACCATGGAAATATTTATAGAATATTTTACAGTAATTAAAATATGAAATTATTCAGAAGGCATAGAAAAGCTACGTTATAGGGGTGGAAAAATGACTGAAGCCAAGAAAGCTGATCATGATCATTTACATTACAGACCCTTCTTTGAATTTTGTCAAGAATCTCTAGATTCCCCACTGAAGCACCCGACCAGATTTGTCCACAATATTCAATGCACCAACAAATTCTAGACTGAAAATGTGCAAGACAGATTCTCTAAATAAATGATGCATGGCACAACACAGGGAACCAACTTTTCTAGCAGCAGACCTACCAATTTATTCAATATAATTGTTCCACTTCATGCCAGTAAAATGATGTTAGAGTAAGAAGGTGCAATGAGTTGCTCTCCTGGAGATTAGCATAAGCCATGATGAAGATTTTGTCTTGTTTTGTTTAGATATTCTATCAATATATCAAATCCTTATGTGTAAATGCTGACATTTTATCTTATTTTGAGCTTTGGTAATTTTTTTTCAAAATTTTATTGCTGGTAACTTTTTATTTTTTACTTATGAAAATGTGATGCAGGTGCTGGTAATGTATTTTTATATTTTCATGCTTTGACCCAAGTTTGGGTATTCACTATTTGCATGTAGCTAGGACCCTATAACAAATGCTATCATCCTGGGTCAGGGTGGACCTGAGAACAACAGCAAATTAAGAGATGATTCCATGCTCCTCAAAACATCCCAGTCCTTGCTGTAAGATGCAGTTTATCATCATACCCAGGACAACTGTGCAAAAGGAATGCAAAAAATGTTCTCCTATATGATCAAAGAAGAGCAGTTCATATATATATATATATATATATATATATATATATTTCCCTTCTGTCATACTCATGGATAGAGAGACAATAGCGAGGCAGATTTGGGTCAGTTCATAAGAAAGACAATAGCAAGACAGCACTGGCTCAGTTCATTTTCTTTAGCCCCAGTTATTAAACTTTACTACCAGTTATGAAAGCTCTTATCATATATTAACTCTTTAACATTGACTTATTATTTTATTTTATGCAATACTTATATCATTGTGTACATATCTTATTTTAATAAATACTTGAGTATTTGTGCATATATATATAAATATATATATTTTTTATAAAAGATTTTAGATTATTACAATGGGTAATACATATTTCACCGCGTCATGATGTTATTATTGCAGCTCATCAGACCCAAATGGTACAACAGTTGGTCCTCAAAAATATCCCCCCCGCCCTAATTTTTTTTTAAAATTTTATTTTACATAGACACTTACATGTCCATATTAGAATAATGCAATGGTTATTTATGAAAATTTCTCACTCATTTGAAAAGAACCCCAAAGAAAAGAGGAAAGCAAGGATAAAGAAAAGATAGACGATTGATTAATGTAAAGAAGAGAAAAAAGAAAAAAGAGAAAAAAAAAGGGGAAACAGAAAAAACTGAATGGAAAGCAAGAAGAGAAAAAGAAATGACAAAGAGATACAATAAAAGGAATGACAGTATCACAAGATATAAAGGTTAACACCATTTATTGCAACAGCACCTCAAACCTCCTAACTGTTCTCTTAGAAGAACATGGAAAAATTTCAAATATACTGGGATATATTTACAGCACAAAAAAAATTGTACATCATAATTTTAATACAATTTGAAAAAATAACTACTCTTACTATTATTTTAAAATTAATGCTAATCTAAAAAATATTGCTAAAATAATTAAAAATACTAAAATTAAAAATATAAGTATAGAAACAGGAAAAATTAAATAAACCTAACAGAAGGTGAAGTACATAAAAAGAAGGAAAGAAAAAGGGAGAAAACACAATAGAATGGATTTTAAAATAATTTTTAAAAAAAAACAAAAAAAAACGCTAGATCAAAACCAATGTACTCATATTCATTCTAAGAAATGCGACAATGGATTTACCCTTAAATTAAAATATACTGACTATAGAGAATATTTTGGGTGAAAAATAAATCACAAATCATACATCCTAACATAAATTACATTATAATCACTAGTAGTAATTTATTCTAACTATAGTTAAAATAATAACTCCCAATAAGAAAACATAACTTATTAAAATACAATCTTAAAAAATATCTAAAATACTAGCAATACTAATAATAGATAATAATAATAATAAAAATGATAATAAAATAATAATAATAATAATAACAAATAAAACAATAAAGAAAAAGATAACAAATATATGTATACATACATACACATACACATATATATATATATATATGTATTCATATACATATGTATTTATATAAACATACATGTATCAAACAAAATTTCTTTAAGATGTAAGGATAATTATAATAAAAATAATAATAATATTAATACTACTACTACTACTACTACTAATAATAATAATAATAATAATATTCATTCTATCACAAAAGAAGACAAAAGAAATTACAAAAATACCTATAAATATAATAATTATAAAAAATAAAAAAATAAAAATAAAAATATAAAAAACTTTGCTGTAAACTAATATTAACTTAACATGGAAAATTTAGCTGTAATATGATATTAACATTCATGTAATTATTTATCATTGAAATTTAATTTAAATATAATGGGATATATTTATGGTACAAAATTAAATTGTGCAACATAATTTCAATACAATTTGAAAAAATAACTACTTTTACTGGCATCCCAGAAATTCCTATTAATTTTAAAAAATTCAGTTAAAATAATTAAATCATTAAAAAATAAAAATGAAACGTTAGAAAGATAAACCTCAAAAGAGGAAGGGGGAAAAAGAAAAAGATAAAAAATTAGAACATTATAGAAAAGAATTTAAATTAATTTAAAATAAACTTTCTATATCAAACCTACATCTATTACATTAATAGTTATTCTTAGAAATGCAACATGGGATTTCCTCTTAAATCAAAAAGTACCAATTATCGGGTATAATAGCAGTGAAAAATAAATCATAAATCAGACATCCTAATATAAATTACAATATAAACACTAGTGGTAATTTATTTTAAATAAAGTTAGAATAATAATTCCTAGTGAGAAAAACTAAATAAAAAATTAAAATATAATCTTAAAAACACCTTAAATAATAATAATACTTATAATAGACAATAATAATAGAAAAAAATCGTAATAATATATATATATATATATATATATATATATATATATATATATATAAATGTGTGTGCTTATCAAACAAAATTTATATCAAACATTAATAATAATAATAATGATAGTAATAATAATAATACTCATTCTATAAAAAATGAGGAAAAAAGAAACTTAAAAAATACCTATAAATATAATTCTAAAAATACAAAAAAAATATAAAAATTAAAAAATTAAAAAATCAAAAATCCCAGAAAAATAAAAATAACAAAAATTAAAAATTAAAAAAATCAAACCATCTTTGCTGTGAAATGATATTAGCAGCACATTCCAGAACTTTTCAAAATAAACACTTTTTTAAAATTAAATTAATGTAAAATAATATAATTTACACTAATTCAAATCACAATCAGGATTTATCTAGACTATTTTATATCTATTTTTGTGTTTGCACTTAAATACTAATTCATTCCACTGATTAAGTAGTTCCTTAGGATTATTATATTTTATAATCATCAATTTTTACTCCAGGCATAAATTGCACCTATCCCTGAAATTGTTGGGAGTGTTAGTGTATTTCACAATCCTCCATCTGACCAGTGGGGTAAATTCCTCTGTCTTTAATATTCCAATATTGCTTAGATAGGGCAGTTTGATGTTGCAAGGAGACTTTGGAAAAAGATTATATATATATTTCCCTCTACCACATGCTGGGGTTTTGATCATTTCTTTTTTTTTCTTGTTTCTTAATGTAAGATACTCACTAGAAAGTACATCAATATATATGTTGCTGTCATTTTAGACAGCGTCTCGATATAAATATTTTTCCGTCATTTTTGACAGTATGAGCCAATTTGTATGCTAACAGTTTCTTCTCTCACACATTTTGTTTATGGAACTCTCTTCTGGCTTCTTGCTTTCTTACCAACTAAGACCTACAGGTTTCCAATGTGCTTTCATCTTTGGTACATCAACATCATCATTTATGTCTGGTGTGAGGTAGGCAATTAGCTTTTATCATTTTACAGTAAAAATTGCTAAGAGCAAGTTCTGGATTGTTTCTTGCTGCTTGTGGAACTCTTTTCCAGCTTCTTGCTTTCTTGTCAACTATAATCTGCAAAAATATAAACACAAAGTCAATCATCATCTTCTGCTTCCTTGAATCATTTTCATTCATTGTCCTCTCTATTTCTTTCACTCTCAGTAACCCCTTGCATTTTAATGGCTTTATCACACTGCTTGGATTGAAATGATTGAACAGAAAAAAAAATTCAAGGAAGGTCAATAATTGTTTTGATTCTGAGTGAGCATTAGCTAAAAAAATATTTGATTTATTATTTTACTCATGCAAAAACACTTTTAAAAATCTAAAACATTTGGTCTTCACTTTGATTCTAATAGCAAAAGCAAGTTGCAAACTTCTGCTGATATTATTCCCAAACTCTGTTTCTTTAGGGATCAATTTGTATATCCATTTGCAATTAATATCATAAGAAAATACCTTTGCCAGAAGATCGTAGTCCAGATCTGTTAAAAGTTCGAGTCCTCCTTCTTTGGGAATGACCACTTTGGGTAAATGCAGGTCAAACATAGCCTTCCGAGCTTTGGTAGTAGGTAGATCGACAAGAATCCGTTTTTCAAGGCGACGAAGCATTGCGTGATCCAGTTCCCTGTAAATCAGATAATGCTCATCATTTAAAATTTTATCTTAAAATATTTTTTAAAAAATATTTCATTGAATGCAGTTTTATAGAAATTGTATTTATATTATGTATATTAGTTGTGAATAAATGCTTTAACATCAAGATTGATTTTTTTTAATATGTATCTTTGAGAAAAGTGTATTTTTAAGCCAAATGGGTTGTAAAAAAAAACTGTTACAGTTGTGTGAAAATCCATTTTAGCATTAGCAGTTAAAGAACTGCCAAAATAATGTTTTTGAAGTTATGGAAAAATAAGTTTTCAGAATTACTGGCTAATGAAAGATGTGCTCTCAAGTCTTTGTGAAATCCTGGTTGGAGCCTAATACGAATCTCTTTTCTTGTATAAAAGAACTGTAGTTGGTGGATGGCTTCAGAAAGCAAGTAATTGTCAAAGAGAAGGCATTGAAAAACCTCACACTTCATGGCTGGAGAATTAGTCCAGCCAAAGGGATAATAAATCATCACAGGGAAAGAAAGAAGAGCTGACAACTAAATCTCAAGTGAAATGCAAATTCAAGTCCAAGGATAGAAAATTCTTTTCAGTGTCTTCCAAAGAAGAATTTCAATGAAACAAACACTCAAGTTAAACTTTCCAGTAAAGGACTACATCAATTCTTCAAGACAACATTCTGTTAAAAGCACAAAACCCCTTTATTCTGAGGCATTCCTATTCGGTATTTAGCTGAAGAAATTAGGTGGATGTGCTTTTGTGTTTTCTGCCTTGAGCAATTTTTGTTTCCTCAATATTTTTCCTTTTTTTCATTTTTAAAAGTTGTAATCATTTTTGTCATTGAATCCATGTCTTTTCTTAAACTATTTTTTTCCTAAACACTTTTTTGTAAGTTTTTAATGGTAATCCATTTTTTGAAACATCAAAAATTTGTTATCTTGCCTTAATTGGCTCATAAAATAAATTTTTAGAGCAAATTTTGTTTTAATATTTTTTTGTCTTTACTTGTTTTATGTTTTTGCCTTAAAATTTTGTTTTGTTATTTGCATCTGTTTTGACCTCAAGGAGAAGAGAAGCACATGTTTTCTTTTCCCTTTTTATTTCTATTAATTAGGTTTTGATGTTTGGCACACAAATTCAGATTTCGTAGGGAGTTACAATGTTTATGGTTTAAACTTGACAGGATATGTACATATGACAGATTATGATTAGAAAGCAATTCCATGAACCCCTTATTCTAAATCTTTGCATCTATATAGTGCATCAATTCATTACCTTCCAGGCCTTTTTGACTGTGGTTAACCTTGTTTTGGTTCCCACATTTTCTTGAATTTCAGCACTTATGCTTGGATTAGTTCTTTCTTGTACTTTGATAGAAGAGGACATAAAATTGAAGCTGATAGACCTAGTCTATGGATATTAAAACCCAAATACTATTGGCAATACTAACCATTTCCTTATAAAGAAAATATTTGGTACTCAATTGGTCAAGCAGCAAATGCTACTTTTATTTGAAATTTATAAAATCTTTCTCTTAAAAAATTTTTTCAGAAAAGTAGGTAACTGTCATCACCCTTTATAGCATTTATGATGACTTACTTCTTAACCTTTTGTTTGAAGTAGTGTGAAACATCAACATCTGGATTATATCATTATTTTCTTTTCAAGTTAAATATGCTATGGCCCTCATGAAGACCTACAAGTTTGATTTGTTCAAAGTTATCTTTAATCATTGCTTCTCTCCACTGATAGCTACAATAATAAAAAGCTGTTGTCTCATCCTTAATGAATGCAGTTTCACATCTGACAATAATTTTAAAAACAAAAATTTTCATAACCAATGAATCACCCCATAGCAATATATATATATATATATTTTAATTCAGATACTTCAATCCAAGAGAAAAAAGCAGGAAGGTAAATTCCCAAAAAACCCGATCCTAATTAATATTAAAAATTTTATTTTAATATTAAAAAATGATACAGGAAGAGAGCTCCATGTAAGAAAATATTACAGAGCAAATATATATTAAAAAAGGATTAATTCAAAGATGTTGAATGGTCATTTCGATATGAAGATCCCCACGGGGGACAACACATCACCTCAGCAACAGAAAAATCCTTTCAGAAACTGGAGAAAAATTAGTCTACTTTTCCTTTTTAAATAGATTGCAAAGAAATTAAAAAATAAAACAAAAAAAATAAAATAAAATAAAAATAAAAATAAAGGGAAAGAAAAAGAAAAAGAAAACGAGAAAGAAAAAGAAAAAGATAGAATAAAATCAAAAAAATAAGAAAAGAAAAACTTGACATTGTCTGGGGTCACAAAAAAAGGGAGAATGTAACTAAAAATTAACAGACAGCCGTGTTAAATCGACGTAAGTTTAAGCAACACGGAAAAAAGGTGGTAAGAGAGATAAAAGAAGGAAGGGAGGGAAAAAGAAAGAAACTAAAGAAAAAAATTTTTTTAAATATTACAGATGCTGGACAAATTGAAAAACCTAATTTCCCCAAAACGTTGAAGTATTAGAAAAAGGCCTTTACTTAAAAAGGCATAATTATTAATAAAAGGGAATAAAAAGATATAGGGTTTAAAATAAAATTATTTTTTAAAAAATTAGGTCATTTGAAATTAAACTAAATAAAGACAACACTAGGTAAAAAAAAAAAAAAAAAAAATTAAATTACAATTATACATACCTATAGAAGTACACACATACATACATATATATACACACACACAATTCTACGAATAAGAATACATATATACATACATATACACACACATACATTCAATTTATTACACACTTATATACATATACATGCGCATACACACATATATATGTGTGTGTACACACCTATATACAAAAAATTCATATACACATAATATACATGTGTACACATATATGCACACATACACACACACACACATATATACATATTCCATATGCACTCACACACATACATATAAAAATATAAAAAATTAATGAATATTATGTAAAGGAGCATTTAAATAGCTAAAAAAATTTTTCCAAAATTACATATAGCCCACATACATAAATACATATATACATATATATACATATATATACAAATATGCACATCCACACACAAACATACACATATACATAAAAAAAAAAATTAAAATTAACATTTTAAAAAAATTTAAAAAAATTATAGAAAAATTTAGAATTTAAACATTAAAAATTAGAAGTTAAATTTTAAAATCCGCCCTATGGCGGCACTTGTTTATAAATTCCCTCCTAAGGTTCAAAAGTAAGTCCTGATGAGGATACTTCAAAATCAGAATCTTCTCCAATAAACACAGACGACACCTATCACGAAAACTTTTAGCAGTACAAGCTGAGCCTATTAATTTCCAGCTGATTATAGGGTCCTGCCCTTCCTCCTTCATTTCCCAGAACCTACGTGATAGGGTCCGTCTGGAATCTCTGTTTAGGGTTTGAAAACAAGTACTTGTGATTATAAAGCCTCTGTTTGAAAGAGCCCGCGGACATGCCAATATAGGTCCGGGAATTGTCCTTGTTATTAGATGGAGAAATGCAGGCTTCATAAATTACATGGGTGGATTTACATTTACCTTGCACCGGGCAGGCATCCACAGAATAACAATTGCATTTATCGACAATTCCGGATTTAACTTCCGTATTATTTAGGTTCATTAAAATTTGTTTATTGTGGGAATTAATTATATTATCTATATTTGAGGTGCAAGAATAACTAATTTTTAGGGTGAACCTATTAAAAATTTTATTTAAGGGATTGTTATTATTATTAAAATGTTTATCGATTAATCTGAGAAAATACTTACCAATATTTATATTAGTTAGCTTACAATAAGGAGGGTTAAACCAAATTATCTTCCTTTTTCTACATTTTCGGGTATTTTTAGTTTTTGATGATTTTGGGTTTATAGCAGGCTTATCATACTTTAACTTATTAACAAAACTGCTTTTCTGAAGGGCCTTATCATAAATTTCTTTGCTTGCGTTGAAAATTTTTATATTGGAAGATAATTGGTTAACCCTATTATTTACTATCTTGGGTATTTGTCTTATAATATTCTTGGGGTGGTTAGATAAACTATTTATATAGGTGGGAGAACTATTTTCTTTGAGAAAGGGTTGGTAGGAATCATCATTTAAGTTAAGGGTGATATCTAGATAGTTTACAATTTTGATATTGGAAGTAACCTCAACCTTAAAACCAAGAAAATTTAGGGCTCTGATAATTTTCTTATGTATTCTATTAGTGTAAGGCCCATTAGAATTGGGAATACATATCAGTCCATCATCCCGATATAGGCCTATTAGTTTAGGGTCTAAAAATCTACCTAAAATATCTAAAATATAAATGCCTCTAGATATCTAGTATAATTGTAATTAATTTTTTTTTTTTTTTTTTTACCTAATGTTGTCTTTATTTAGTTTAATTTCAAATGACCTAATTTTTTAAAAAATAATTTTATTTTAAATCCTATATCTTTTTATTCCCTTTTATTAATAATTATGCCTTTTTAAGTAAAGGCCTTTTTCTAATACTTCAACGTTTTGGGGAAATTAGGTTTTTCAATTTGTCCAGCATCTGTAATATTTAAAAAAATTTTTTTCTTTAGTTTCTTTCTTTTTCCCTCCCTTCCTTCTTTTATCTCTCTTACCACCTTTTTTTCCGTGTTGCTTAAACTTACGTCGATTTAACACGGCTGTCTGTTAATTTTTAGTTACATTCTCCCTTTTTTTTGTGACCCCAGACAATGTCAAGTTTTTCTTTTCTTATTTTTTTGATTTTATTCTATCTTTTTCTTTTTCTTTTTCTTTCTCGTTTTCTTTTTCTTTTTCTTTCCCTTTATTTTTATTTTATTTTATTTTATTTTTTTTGTTTTATTTTTTAATTTCTTTGCAATCTATTTAAAAAGGAAAAGTAGACTAATTTTTCTCCAGTTTCTGAAAGGATTTTTCTGTTGCTGAGGTGATGTCTTGTCCCCCGTGGGGATCTTCATATCGAAATGACCATTCAACATCTTTGAATTAATCCTTTTTTAATATATATATATATATATATATATATATATATATATATATTTTCGTCAAACTCAACTGATTTGGTGTCTGTAAGAATCACTAACCCCTAAGCCATAGGCTCATGGAATCAGAGAAAGAGAAATTTTAGCGTATTATATATAAGCGGTGTATACACATGCCAGTTACCAAAAGAACGCAATTCATTGCTAAAGAGTTATGCATAAATCGCAGAAGTGGTAACTGTTTTTTTTTAATTTTCCCCTCTAAAGAGCTCAATCATAATAAGAACATAATATATTCGCCATCCACATACAAGGCTGTTTTGCTGTATCACAGAGCATTAGTGTGGCTAGACATCCACCTGCTTCTGGCTAGGATCAATATATATATATATATATAAGTAAATTAACAAACCTACCAAGATTTCACCAAAATGGATCTTCCGGGAAGGTTATTTATTTAATTTACTTATTCTGCTCTGCTTGCATATTGAGTGCTTTTTTGTTATTGATTACACGTCTCAGTTTTTTTGGGGGGCTACGTACTGACTCAGTCCAAATCACTTTGGCTGATGTTCATATGCTTATCTCCTCGTTTTTTTACAACCATTTTTTCCTTCTGCATATGTACACGGAGGGTTTTTTGAAACGAGTATAGTGATAAGTTTGCATTTATATATATATATATATATATATGGAGAGAGAGAGAGAGTGTTAAGTTGTTATGATGATTCATGCCAAGATTGGTGTTTTTTCATTGGTATACTAGTAGAAGGACACTTTGGTAAGCAGGTATTTGTATAAAGTGCTCCATATCAAAATAGAAATAAAGCGTAAATACATTTAATGTAGTGAAGTCTGTCACTTAATTGAGCAATGTTATGCTGACTTTGAAGTTTTGTGAAAGCATTATTTTGATGCCTTCACTCTTCAGAGTTTTTCTTTGTATCCTGCCTTTTTTCTAATTTATATAGAGATTGGTGTAATTAAATATCTTTCTATGTGAGTAGTTTTGCAGAGGGTTAATTACTTTGACTTCTTTTTTTGTTATTACAATGGTTTGTATCATATATTATATCAATACACAAAAATTTTCATGTTTCAGAAAAATACTGTTCTTCTTCAGGGGATATTTTAAAATAAATGGTGAAAATGAATAAAGATTTCATGTGTATAAGTGAAATTTGTATTGTGTACTTGTTTAAAAATTCTATGCATTTATTTTTTAATCAGTTCACTCCAAGCAAGGTGTAATAAGGCAACAACTCTAAGTAGAAGCTTATGAAGCTATATATGACTAAGCTTTAGTTGTGTAAACATCTATTTTATCAAAGTGGATGGTTACAAGCAAGAGGGAGATCAGATGTGACTATTTTATTATCACATGAGGCAACAAAGCCACTAAGATACATAGGTGTGTGAAAGAATGAAAAAATGAAATCATTATTTAGTAGAAAGCACGATAAAAGAACAGGAATTAAGAAGACAGAAAATAACAACTGAAATAGCATTTAAATCTTTGAAGATCAAATTTGACTGAAAAGCAAGAACCCAGAAGGAACTTCCACAACCGGGAAGTGTGAGAGAAAAAACTGTATGCATAGAATTCATGGTTACAACTAGTCATTTCAAGTGTAAAATCCTGAAATCATGACCTCTATTATTATTATTTTAACAATTATATATTATAAAAATATATTTTTTAATAACAAATAATTATTTATATTATGATCAGAATTGTATTTTATTTATACGTGGATTATACAAACAGCTGATTATTGAATTAAAGAAATCACGTACCAAGGCATGTTTGAAGCAGCTAAAAGGAAGACCAGGTCATCTGTTTTGGCCAGGCCATCCATCTGAACAAGAAGTTCGGTTTTCATCCTTCTACTTCCTTCATGTTCACTAAAAGAACAAGCATTCAGTTGTAAGCAATAATAGCTTCAGAATTTTGACTAATGTACCCATTCACTGCATACATATTACATTTAAAAACAAAAAAAGCAATGTAATAAATAAAAATGTATTATGTGTAAAGATAGTGTTTGAGCCTCATTTTGCAAAAAGAAGATTTTAATGTATGCTGAAAACTGGCTCGTGGATAAAAAAATTGTTTATGGGCATCTAATTGCCTAGTGCTTGTGGGTTCAGTCTCTAGGTCAAATGGTAAAAGTTATATATTTTTTTATTGAAAAAATTAAATGCAGCATAATATGGCTTGTTTTATATTTTCTACCTTCATTTGTAAAAGTGCTAAATAAAAATATACCAATTTGATAATTCCTGTCTGAATTTCTGGAAAGAGGAGTTTTCATTATTTACATTATTTACATGTGAATTCTTGTTCTTATCTTTGTTGTTGTTATAACAATGTTTCAGTTATTGTTGCCTCTAGCCTTCATCAGGTGTATATTAACCTGCGTAACCTACAAGGAATTTCAAATTGAACCCTTTACTTAATTTATGAAGGAATTAGAACAGTCTACCTTCATAGATTAAATAAAGTGCTCAGTTTATAATTCACTGCAGATTACCTGGATAGTTTTATACCTGATAAAGCCTGGAGCGTATAATGGCTGAAATGCAATAACAGCAGCAAAAATGAGTACAGTAACTGTATATAAATAATATAAACAAAAATATACCAATTTTAACATCTTTTTGAAATGCGCATTCACGTAACTGCCAATAAAATAAGAACAATTTTTTGAATGATGTTCTTTTTGGATATGCAATGTTCCTTCTGGATGTGTGTCAATGTGACTTTCCACAATTTTCTATCCCTTGTAGCTGTAAGCAATTTTCCCACTCTTATCCATTTGCACCAGCAAATGGATAACAGGTAAATATTCTTCTAATGTTATCTAACATTAAAAACAATACCCTTTTAGAATAATGCAACAGCAGCAACTATCTTCATTTCTTTGAATAAAGAAACAACTTATAATGGAACATGAGCAAAAGGTTAATTTTCACAACTCCAAAACAAAACAGCTCTCCTTTTAATCATCTGAAAGACGCCTTTCTGCCTTCCATCATCTTGGCTGATGCTTTCCTCTAGAAGATTGCCTCATTGCACCTTTTGGGCTAATTTTCTTCTACAGATGCAAAGAAGAAAGATTATATTGAATCAATTGCTAAGTCTGCTGTTAGGAAAGTTATTTCACTGTGTCAAGCTACACATTTTTCTTGCCAGAATCTATCTTACGTATTTATAAATCTACCTTTCAATGATGCTTTAAATATTGTTACCACATATGTTCTGGTGCTCCTGCTATACATTTAGAGATTCTTGATAAAATCCAAAGGAGAATCTGCAATGTTATTGATCCTAACTTGGCATCATGGCTTCTGTCCCTTTTCTACCACCATAATGAATCTTCATTTGCTTTTTCTATGAATTGCTCTGTTGAACTTTCCACTATAGTACCTAGATTTTATGAATTTAAGCGCAGTACTAGATTGGCTGTAAGGTTTCAACACATCACCCCTTACATCTGGCCACCTAACTCCTTAGATTGCAAACCCTTTAATTATTGTGTGTGGGATCCAGTCAAGCAAGAAAATTCCTTGTAGTACTAAAGATCAACTGAAGATAAGAATTATGGCCACATTCACTAACTTAAACAAGGAGATCATCCAGAAGAGCTGTAAGAGATTTTGAAATCATTTGAAGGACAAGGTTGAAGCCAGTGACAAATATATTGGATAAATTCACACTTTAGTATTTCAAGATATTTTTGTGTAATTTTGATAATTATACCTGTTACAATAAGATGCCAGTGTTATTTTTATTCCTGCATAAGTTAGACAAAACTTTTCCATCACAACCTATTTTCAAGAAATTTAATATGTCTACTTTTATGATTAACTAGCAGTAAAGCCCAGCATTGCTCGGGTGTAATGAAATCTTTAAAACTAATCCATGGTCCTGGAGCTCAGAATCTTTGGACATTGGCATGAAAGACTAAAAAGCAACAGTTGTTTCCAGTTAAAGCAAAACCGTAGACTGAAAGAAAAATGAATGGATGTAAGTCAAATTTTCATTTCCTGGTATTGATATCAAATAAATTTTTTTCATTGTAAACTGAATTTTGAAGGATAAATAAGTCCACTGAGTAAATGGTATCATGGCTGCAACTAAGAACTACAATTATACTTACTTAGAGCTAAACACAAAGCAAAAATTAAAATAAAAGGGCTGAAAAAATACAGACATACAGGCAGATAAACAGACACACACACAAACATCTTGCCTTTTATATATATATTATTGATTTTCTGCACTATTGTAAGAACTGCAACCTTGAAACTTCTGAATATTGTTTCTTATGTCGTTGTCTATGAGTGTATCAAATTTGATTAAAATCAGACCACTCATTCTATAACCGGATTTATTTGATTATTGATTTTCAATATTTGTCAGGGGTACCTTGACACAAAACATAGCTAAGAACACTCGCAGATGCTTATAGTACAACTGTGTAAATTTTCAGGAAAATCGGTTCAGCCATTTCGGAGTCTATAGGTAATGGACGCACACACACACACACACACACACAGACAAATTTCATTTTATAAATAAGTTTAGATTTAGATAGATTAGATTTAGATCATCCTATTTCATTCTATTCTCCTAAGGACTTCCTTGTTGCTTACTTGCTTCATCCATGGTATTCTAAGCATCCTTCTGTAGAATCACATCACTGTTGCTTCAAGTCTCCTCTTCATCAGTAAGAAAATTGTCCAACATTCAGTGACATTTTGGAGGATTGATTTCACATGGGATTTCATTCATTCTTCTTTGTTTACAACAAAATTATTATGTTTATTATTGGTTTATTATATAGTTGTTATATAAAAGTATTTGTGCCAATATGCATACCAAAACAGAACTTCTTTCTATTAATCATCTCAAAGACAACTTCCCACTTTCCATCAAGGTGAGGAACATGTTGCACCTTCTCAGGATAACATTCTCTGCTGACCGGAAGTGGAAAAATTATATTAAATCTATATATATATAGTTGTTATATAAAAGTATTTGTGCCAATATGCATACCAAAACAGAACTTCTTTCTATTAATCATCTCAGTGACCACTTCCCACTTTCCATCAATATGAGGAACATGTTGCACCTTCTCAGGATAACATTCTCTGCTGACCGGAAGTGGAAAAATTATATTAAATCTATATATATATATAGTTGTTATATAAAAGTATTTGTGCCAATATGCATACCAAAACAGAACTTCTTTCTATTAATCATCTCAGTGACCACTTCCCACTTTCCATCAAGGTGAGGAACATGTTGCACCTTCTCAGGATAACATTCTCTGCTGACCGGAAGTGGAAAAATTATATTAAATCTACATATATATAGTTGTTATATAAAATCTATATTATATTATATATATATATATATTATTATTATATATTATTATATATTATTATTATTATTATTATTATTATTATTATATATTATAATATATATATAATTATTATATAATTATAATAATTAATATTAATAATAATTATTATTATTATAAAATTATTATTATATTATATTATATTATTATTATAAAATTATTATATAATTATATATATTATTATATATTATTATTATTATATTATTATATATTATTATATATTATTATATATAAATATTATCTATATTATATAAAATGTTATATTAAATCTATATATATATAGTTGTTATATAAAAGTATTTGTGCAAATATGCATACCAAAACAGAACTTCTTTCTATTAATCATCTCAAAGACCACTTCCCACTTTCCATCAATATGAGGAACATGTTGCACCTTCTCAGGATAACATTCTCTGCTGACCGGAAGTGGAAAAATTATATTAAATCTATATATATATAGTTGTTATATAAAATCTATATTATATTATATATATTATTATTATATATTATTATTATTATATTATTATATATTATAACATATATATAATTATTATATAATTATAATATTAATATTAATAATAATAATTATTATTATAAAATTATTATTATATTATATTATATTATTATTATAAAATTATTATATAATTATAATATTATATATATTATTATATATTATTATTATTATATTATTATATATTATTATATATTATTATATATTATTATTATATATATATATATAAATATTATCTATATTATATAAAATGTTATATTAAATCTATATATATATAGTTGTTATATAAAAGTGTTTGTGCCAATATGCATACCAAAACAGAACTTCTTTCTATTAATCATCTCAAAGACCACTTCCCACTTTCCATCAATATGAGGAACATGTTGCACCTTCTCAGGATAACATTCTCTGCTGACCGGAAGTGGAAAAATTATATCAAATCTATATATGTATAGTTGTTATATAAAATCTATATTATATATTATATATATATATATTATTATTATTATATATTATTATATTATTATTATTATTATTATTATTATTATTATTATATATTATAATATATATATAATTATTATATAATTATAATATTAATATTAATAATAATTATTATTATTATAAAATTATTATTATATTATATTATATTATTATTAGAAAATTATTATATAATTATATATATTATATATATTATTATATATTATTATTATTATATTATTATATATTATTATATATTATTATATATTATTATTATATATATATATATAAATATTATCTATATTATATAAAATGTTATATTAAATCTATATGTATATAGTTGTTATATAAAAGTATTTGTGCCAATATGCATACCAAAACAGAACTTCTTTCTATTAATCATCTCAGTGACCACTTCCCACTTTCCATCAAGGTGAGGAACATGTTGCACCTTCTCAGGATAACATTCTCTGCTGACCGGAAGTGGAAAAATTATATTAAATCAATTGTTAGGTCTGCTTGCTATAAAGGTTGGTTCACTGAATAATTTTTCTCTCCATAATCTAGCTCATATATTTATAAGTCTAGCTTTTGTCCATGCTTTAAACATTGCTGCCACATATGGCTTGGTGCTCCTGCTATATATTTAGACATTTTTGATAAAATCCAAAGAAGAATCTCTAATGTTATTGGTCTTGAGCTGCCATCTTTGCTTCAGCAGTTTCCCTGTGCCTTTTCTATAAATATTTTCATGGTAATTGTTCTAATGAACTTTCTACTGTGGTACCTAGACTATGAATTTCAATTTCAGTACCAGATTAGCAACAAAGTCACATCAATGTACATTTAAATTGGCTAGGTGCAACTGTAAGTCTTATGCTAACAGTTTCTTCTCTTGCCCTTCATGCTTGTGGAACGCTGTTTCAGTTTTTTTACTTTTCAGTCAACTTTGTTCCTCAAACATTTAAATGCAATGTTAATCATTGCATACTGTCTTGTTGATTGCACTATTGTTTTTACTTCTTAATAATGTTCCTCTTTTTACTTATTTTATCATACTCGATAACCTTCTTACGTTTTGCTACCTTGCTTGGGGTGAAGTGATTAAAACAAAAAACAAAAAAAAAATGAAGTAGGGATGAATGAAAAAGACAAATGCAATTGAAAATGTATATTTCCAACATTAAGTAAAATCTAGATGATGGACAACTCTCCCTTATTTATTAACAAGCATCACCATGAATTGAATCGTCCTTCCATACAACAACTCACATGAGTAATCATAGAATTCCGTTGACAGAATTTCTAGCAGAGAAGAAAACAAAATCAATAATGAAACTCACATTCCTTGGCCATTTGATCCTCTCTGACTCATCACAGAATCAAGTTCATCCAAGAAGATGGTGGACGGAGCATGGAACCTTGCAAGTTCAAACAAGACCTAAAAGCAAGGAAGAAGATTTGAATTAACAGAAAAAATAATCAAATATTTTCTTTCAAATGGTAGTTCCTCTAACTTATGAGTATTCTGAGTGCTACAGCTCAATATTACCTGCTGCATAGTTAGATCATTGGCAATTAAACTGGTTCCCCTCATCAGGCTTTTCTGGTGAGGAGGATAGCTAAGCCTAATGAAGAATAAAAACAAGACCTGTCAAAAGGGAGATGTACCATCTTGCTGGGTCAATGACCATTTAGCACAGTGGGGTAGAATGAGGCCAGTGTAATAGAGATACAGCATCACTCTATAGTAGGCATCTGAGAATGATATTAAAAACCAGGAATTATTAACCAATGGAATCAATGGCCATATGTCTGTGGCCAAGGCAAGCCTTCAGGTTGGAGGAGATTGGCTGTAGCTTAACCTGGAGAGGGATGGAACCTGCCAGGTCTACTTATCCAAAACATATTATACACAAATGAATACCTCTCCAAATTTCAACCCAAATATATGTTCAGGTGTCTAGTTGTGAAGCAATCTTATGACCACAATCAGTCTTGTTACAAGAGACGGTTCTCAAAATTTCATTTTTAATCTGCTTGTGATGATTGATTGGCACCCAACAGTTGATGGAAGCCCTGTTAGAATTTTGCTCTTTGGGTATTCACCAGAAATCTCCCCACTGAGGCTGGATGTGACACAAGGTCAATTATTTAGTGTGAGAATTCCAGGCCCATAAGCTTGGATAAAAATTTCCCATAGACCTTGCATAAGGATGTTGAGTTTGTGGTAGAATTTTGCCCTTTTTGACAACTCAAGGAAAAGAGAAATTACTTGGCAGTGTCCATTTCCTCTTCACATATCATGCCACTGGTACTACATGGTTACATGTGCTACAGGACAGTCTTCTGTCTTTAGTGTATCTGAAAATCTGAGACTACCTTTTCTTGGTGTATGGCAGAGATGACATGAAAACAAATTAATTTGCAGTGGTAGATGAGAGATAAATAGACAGAAAAGATGGACAGACACACTTTACTGCCCAGTGAGAAGTAAGTTTTATTCCAATTTTCGAGCAAGTATGGTGGTCTCATACATACATATATGAGTGACCGACATTCCACTCCCTACATTTATATTTTCTAGTTCTAGAAATCTAAACTTATTTATAAATGGAACTTTGTGTGTGTATGTGTATGTGTGTGTGTGTCCGTTACCTATAGACTTTGAAACGGCTGAACCGAGTTTCTTGAAAATTTACACAGTTGTACCATAAGCATTGGCGAGTGTTCTTAACTAGATTTTGTGTCATAGTACCCCCAATAAATATCTTAATCGATAATTGAAAAAGTCAGGTTATAGAAGGAGTGGTCTGATTTTGATCAAATTTGATACACTCATAGACAAAGACATAAGAAATGATATTCAGAAGTTTCAAGGTTGCAGTTCTTACAATAGTGCAGAAAATTGATAATATATATCTGTAACAGGCAAGATGTTTGTGTGTGTGTCTGTTTATCTGCCTGTATGTCTGTATTTTTTTCAGCCCTTTTATTTTTGTTTTTGCCTCAGGTTTGGCTCTAAGTAGGTATAATTGTAGTTCTTAGTCTCAGCCATGATACCATTTACTCAGAGGCCTTATTTATCCTTCAAAATTCAGTTTACGATGAAAAAAACTTATTTGATATTGATACCAGGAAATCAAAATTTGACTTACATCCATTCATTTTTCTTTCACTTTACGGTTTCGCTTTAACTGGAAAAAACTATTGCTCTTTAGTTTTTCGTGCCAATGTCCAAAGAGTCTGAGCTCCAGGACCATGGATTAGTTTTAAAGATTTCATTACACCCGAGCAACGCTGGGCTTTACTGCTAGTTATCCATATTTTGAAATAAGAATTACCAATTTACTCAGAGAATATAACAAAATCCACATCAAGTATACTAATTAATATTGATAGTTGAAAGATAAGAGACTATATAAAAAGAGATGGAGAAATGTCGTAATGTGTCTATTTCAGAGTGTGGTTTATTCCACTTATCTAGAAAGGGACACTATAGTTGCCAGACATGTGTATGCGCATAAAATGACTAATCTACTTGTTTTTCTTCCTACAATATTTTCTGGTTTCAAAAATGATATGTATTTTGAAATAATAATTTGCGTCAAGTTACACAAACGGGTCTCTATAAACATAAAGAGAACTTTATGCATTCTCTTGTGCTATTCAGTGGTGTGTGAGTAAAATCTTTTCACTTTTATACTTTGTTGGAAACTTTTTGCTTTTATTTCTAAATTCCTTTGACAATAAATTATTTTTTAATCATGTTACAATCTTGCTCTCCTCTTCCAGTATGTCTCCATGATTAGTATTTTTGTCTTATGTCAATCAACTTTGTGAACTATACCTTCTGAATAAGTGTTGGCTCAAAGGATACTAAAGGTTAAATGGAAAAAACATCCCCCTGCCTATTTAAAACAGTATTCATGATCTGTTCTATCAAGTTCATGATCTGTTCTATCATTTTTAAAAATGATGTATTTCATACTATATTTAAGTTGATAATTCTAAATGAAAATAGAATGGTTCTTTTGTTATTATTGCTTTGCAAAATTTTACAAGGCAAGGAAGCAAAGACGAACTCGTCCAAATCACCCTAAATTTTTTTCATTTTTTTATTGATGAAACTGCAATATAGCTAATTATAAAATATTTACAAATTCATTTGATGCACATGTTATTGTGCAATATTAACAAAAGAACCATTCTATTTTCATTTACAATTATTTACTTAGCAATAAATAGTATGAAATACATAATTTTTTTTAAAACTGAGGTGGCCTAATAATTATGGCAGGTAGTGTATATACAAAAAGTCTGACAGTCTTTTTTTTTCTCTATGATTGTTTTCTGTGACCAGGATTAATTCTTATTTTGAGAAAAGACTTTTACAGTTGCAAAAGAATAAAACAAAGATATCCAATGTTTTTCTGTTTGTGCTGTTTGCATTTTTATTTCATTTGAGATGAAGAAGTGAATTTAACATAATGGAAATAGATGAAAGCAGGAGATTAACTGACTCAGCCAATGGAGAGAGATCAAAAACCACAAAGAGAGGAAAACAGAGAAAGATCATAAAGCAGAAAGTACTGCTGAGAGCAACTAAAAGCAGTAAAATATCTTGTTCCTTAACATCATGAAAATTCTTGGTCCCTCACATCCTGAAGGAGTACAAAACAGGATAAATGTTGTGGTGCAATAGATATCAACTTGAAATGACAAATCAAGGTGCCGAGTTTGAATTCCAGTTGAATTCCTTGCATTCACTTACACACAAATACCTTTGAAAAAGGTATTAATCCATCTCTTCCCTCCAGTTATGGATTAAATAATAGGACAGATTGGGTTCTATAGCCTTGGCTGGCAACCAGTCTACCACAGAAAGCAATGGCAACCTACTGCAGGATAATCTTCTGCCCAGTCAGTCATGTCATTTTTGAGACATGATTACCCAAAGCATGTATCATGTATGGCACTTGACTGACAAAGCATAATGAGAGATCAAGACCAATAAATATCAGTATTATGGTACAGAATATTCTTTTTTCTTCTTCTCTGTCTCACTTAGATGTATGTGCTCAAAGAAAGTAGATAATAATACTAAGTAGAAATCATATGTATTTTCAAATTTAAAAGAAGACATTAACACAAAGAAACATTGCAATATAAATCTATGAGTAAAAGAGGTGATTCTTACTCGAACAAGCTTTTCTGAGTCTCCTCTCCATTTGCTTACAATGCTAGAAGCTGATATATTGAAGAATGTTGTCTTGCAAACAGTAGCCACAGCTTTGGCTAAAAGTGTCTTGCCAGTTCCTGCAAATAAGTTAGCAGAATATAATCATGATACAGTCAATCATAAAACCATTCTATTCAATAATAATAAAGTTCAAACAATCTATTTTCTCTGTTATTTTGTGCAAAAAAAAAGAAAAGAGAAATGTTATGTACTCAGTTATTGGTGTGCATGTGTACACCACATGGTTGGATTGAAATTAAGTAGTTGGCCTGCCCAGAAATTTCCTTCAGTGGAAGAAATTCCTCTTGTTGTCTCTTTTGAATCTCAATGCAAAAAGTGAGTGAGAATGTTTATGTCTATTTCTTTTATTGTTCTGAATAGAATGCTACTTGACAGGCTACTCATCAGACAAGGTGGAATTAAATCATCGTTAGTGTATGTAAGTGTGCTATGTAGTTAGGTTGAAATTAAGCAGTTTGCCTACCCAAAATTTCCCATAGTGGAAAAAAAGTCCCATTTTTATCTCTACTACAACCCAGTGTAAAAAAAAAAAAAAGATAACCTGTACTTCTGCCTTGTTCTTTTGTACTTTTGAATACAATGCCACCTGAAAAGCATCCAGGCAGATAAGTTGGGAGCAAATTGCAAGTTTACTTTGTAACCAGTCTACAAGAAAATATAGGCAGCATGTAAAGAGATAGACTCTGTCAGACTGTCTTGTATTAGACACACCACTGCTACAGATACAGCAGCACTGCAGTGCATGCAGTGCCCCTACAACATTAATGTGTTATGAAACATGTCTTCAAAGACAATTTGAAAGGAGTTCATTACTTGCAATGTACATCATGACTGTGGCCTGAAGAATAAAGTTGATCTCTTTTTTCCCAGCAAAATAGCTAAATTATTTCCTGAAGCAGATTTTCTTTCACTGTTACATTATTCCATTATGCTGTTTTTGTTTACTGTGCATGTTTACTTCAGCTGAAATCGTGTGTTTGATGTCTGAACACATTTGGCATAAATACGTTGGATTCTATTACATCTATTGTTGATACAAGGTAAGGAGTTTTAAATCAGATTTTCAATGTGAACATCAACTTACATTTCAAACATTACTGCAATGCAATCTTTCAACTCACCTCCACATTTGGCCTTGTGATGGATGAAAGATGAGGCTATATATATATATATTGAGCACTCTAGAGAAGAAAATTTTAAAAAGAGTTTCCACTTCTGCGAATATGTGTGACTCTTCAGAAATTAATTGAGTTCTTTCAGTGACTGGCATGTGTATACACTGCTTATATACAACACATTAAAATTTCCCTTTTCTGATTCCATGCACCTATGGCTTAGTGGGTAGTGACTCCAACTGACACCAAATCGTTTGAGTTTCAATCCTGGCCAGAAGCAGGTGGATGTGTCTAGCCACACTGATGAGTCGTGTTACAGCAAAACAGGCTTGTATGTGGATGACTAATATATATATATATATATATATATATATATAGTCATCTGTAGACAGATCTGTTTCGCTCTATCACAGCTCATCAGCACGGTTAGACTCCGATCGCTTTTTAACCCAGGATTGAAACCCGACCGAATTGGCGTCAGTCGGTGATTCCACCTCTGGACCATGGGTGTTCAGCAGAAGAAGGTAGACTTTTTAGCATGCATATTGTCATTATACCTGCCCAATAGCCAGAGTGCTCTAATCCATTACTGAATGAGTGATATATATATATATTTACATATATATATATATATATATATATATATATATATATATATTTATAAATATATATACACACACACACAATGCGAGGGATTAATCACTGTCTAAATTACACAAAAATGAAAATAACACTGATATGTTCTTTCAAAAAATATCAGTCTGCTAATTGCTGTAGTTGATACACACTTGAGCAATCATCTCTCTTTTAAGACATGACTGAAGATTTTCCTGCAGTACGCTACCGTTTCTTCCTGCAGTAGACAAGTTGCCAATCCAATCTGACCTGCTATTGAACCTGTTACTGGAGGGAGAAGAGACTGATTCATACCTTTCCCAAGATAATTCACTTGTAAGTGAATGCAATGAACTTGGCTCTCCTATTTTTAATTTGTAGCCAATATTCATTAGATCAAAATGAGTTACCAAGATTACACAAAAATAACACATCACTCAATAAATCCTGAGCCCAACTATTGAAATAACAACTTTTAGGCAAAATTCAACTTTATTCATCAACACAGTCTCCTTCCAGGGTGATATATTGATTCTAATGCTTCTTTAAGAATTCAATGCTTTTTTTGTAGAACAATGTTTAGCCTCAAAATATGCCTTAATTTTCCATATCACTTCTTCATTGGCGCCAATTCTCTTATCCTTGAGCATTCTTTTGAGATCTGCAAAAAACAAGTAGTCACTGGGCATCAGATCTGGAGAATAGGGTGGATGTTGAAACAGTTGCAAACAATGCTCTGAATCGTTGACACGTTGCTTTTGATCGACAGTGAGCAAACGCAGCACCCACTTTGAACATAGCTCCCTCACTGACAAATATTTGTGCAAAATGGTGAATACACTGCCTTCTGATATTTTCAACTCTTCTGCTATCTCATGCAACTTCAATTTATGATCAGCTAAAATGAGTTTGTGGATTTTTTTTTCCAAGTCAACTACCAATTTTAGGCGACCTGATCATTCAGCATCATTTGTGTCAGTACGACTGTGTTTAAAGTCAGCATACCACCTCTTAACCATTGTTTCTGATAAAGCAGAGTCCAAATAACACTTATCAAACCACTGCTTACTTGAATAGTATTTTTTCTATCAGAAAGCATTGCTTTATCAACACACGAAATTCAGATTTTTCCATTGTTTTGAAAATTTGCAACAGCAGCTTCAGTTAAATAAATGTAATTTGTAAACTAAAAATCCAATTGGGCCCCAATTTTATCACATGCTATTTGAAGGTTAGTACCTATTCAAAATCATATGAATTTTTTATTACTGGTGACACCTATATATCAGGCATGGGACTTAATTGAGTGATGTGTTATCTTAAAATATAAAAGATTTATTCAATCACTATTGGCTTCAACCATGGCCTCATGATAGAATCTCATCTGGATGTTCTCCTCATTTAAGTTGATGACTACAGCCATAATCCTTGCCTTCAGTTCATCTTTGGTGTTACAAGGAGTTTTGTTGGTCTCTTGCTCAGTAGCACCCCAGTCTACAGTCTGGTGAGTTAGGTGACCAGATGTGTAGAGTAATGGGGTTGCAGGAACTGTCTGACAGCCATGACTGAGTTCTCCTGCTTGTGTGACAGAATTATGTTGCTAGACATATGATCTTCTAGCAGCCACCCTCTTGACCCAGGACAGCACTATCTCTTCAAGAAAGTTGATATAGACTTCAGCTGAAGGAAGATGAATGGAGGACTAACATTGCTGTCACTAGTGATCACTTCAAACACCTTGGTAATCACCATTAGACTCATCCAACTCTTTCTGAGTCCTCTGCACTGTTCTCAGATTGACACCCAAACATTCTGAAATGTCTGTATTGTAACTTGTGGTGCAAATTCCAAATTGGTTTCACAAACAATTTATATCACTTCCAAACAACAAACTATATTGTTTTCCCTTCAAAATAATCCCCCTCAAGTGTAATGCACTTTTCAATCTTTTACTATGATTCTAAATACTTCTGGAAGAATTCTTCTTGGGTGCTCCTCAGCTCGGTTGTAATGGCCCTCTTGACAGCCTCCACACCTTCACATCTGGGTGACTTTATTATCCACTTGAGCTTGGGGAAAAGAGAAAAGTCACACAGCAAGTCAGGTGAATAAGGAAGTTGTTCCAGTATAGCAATAGTCTTCTCAGCTGGGAACTGCTGGATGCATTGTCATGGTGCAGCAGTCACAATTTGTTCTGCCACAACTCTCATCTCTTCTCAAGCACTGAGTGAAGCAAACACTGCAGGATCTCTTTTTAACTTGCTGATTTATTGCCTGGCTCTCTGGCATGAACTCTCATATCAGAGAACTTCATCAGTTCGATCACTTTTCACAAAGGATTTGTATATTATAGGAAAGAATGATGTATAAGTTTTAATATACCAGAATAATGTTAGCAAAATTAATGATAGATTATAAAAATATTGTTTTATTTTCATGGTATTGTTGCATCTGAACAAATGTTTACAGGGTATATACACACAGTTTGTTAAAACAGCACAACACAGAAGTAAAGATAATGAAAAGTGAAACAAACATGAGGCCCTTGCAGAAAACAGTTTTTCTAAATTTTTGAGTTTAGGTGACTCAAATTGAGCCATACTAATGTTGAGGAATAAATCCTTGGTGGTAGCCAGGAAATCCCAAAACTTCAGTTTGCCACCAGAATTCTTTATGAGTGTGATGACTTCTGGTGATTCTGGGAAATTCTTGTGATTTTACATTGGCTTTTCATTAATGAGGGTTAACATTAAATAAATGCCTTAAGAGGGACTTCCTCTCAGAGGAAAGGGCCCTCATGGATCTGTCTGCCAATAAAACATGTGGTATCCCCCATGAGGAATGGAATGTTCTATTTTGATGTTTGGGGTGACTTGTGGGGGTGGAGAAAGTGGAAGCTAGCATAGCAGTAAAGTGGAAGTGTGGAGGTGTCTAGTCTTACCTCTGTTCATATCTTCTTTTCTGGCTGGAAAAACAGTGGCAAATTGAGACTGGCTTTCCTTATTTTTTTAAAACTTCTTCTTTCTTTGCTGTCCTTATCCTCTCTTCCTCTTTGCAAAGAAGAGGACTAAGGCAAGGACATTTTCTCCACCGACCCATGTCAGATCCCAACTGCACCTATTGTTTCAGCAGTTGTAGCTGCTGTTGTTTCTGCTGCTGGTGCTGATGATGTTGTTGCTTCTGCTGTCACTATTTCAGATGATGCTGTTGCTGCCTCCTGGTCTGTGGGATATCTTGCTAAAGAGGAGCTCTCATAGCCTTTGGTCCTCTCCTTCCAAATCCTGAGGTTCATGGGCATCCTACTAGATTTCTTCATCCTCACTGCCTCAGTTGTTGACCCCAGTTGCAGTTCTGATGCTAATTTACTCCTGGAGCCAAGTCCTAGATATGTGCTCTATGATGTTACAGCCCTAGCAGAGGAGGAACCACCCTTCTACAATTACAAATACCTTGCACTTTCAATACACCAGTGTGTAGGGTATGTCCAAAGAAGATTTTTGGTTCATTGCTACCTGTATGAAAAAATCGCCAGTGTCCATGCCCACCTTGCTCATTATCAGGCAGACATCCTTGAGAAGTTAAAATTTTGAAAAAACAAGTATTCAGCCAATTTTTCACTAATATTGTCACTCTTGTCCTCTGGTACCTATATATTCTGTCTGAAGTCAGAAAGATTTTGATACAAGTAATTAAACCATAGATGTACGTTGTGTTGCAGTGGATGTCAACTTGGAATGAGAAATCAGAGAGCCGAGTTTGAATTCCAGTTGAATTTGCTGCATTCACTTACGGGCAAATACCATTAAGAAAGGTATTAATCCATCTCTTCCCTCCAGCTATGAGTCAAATAACAGGACAGATTGGTTCTATAGCCTTAGTTGGCAACCAGTCTACTGCAGAAAATAATGACAACCTACTGTGGTAAAATCTTCTGCCCAGTCAATCATGTCTCTTTCAAGACATGATCATCCAAGTTTGTATCACATATGGCACTGAGTGAATTAAACTGCTAGCTGTTTAGCCTCCTTTTCTGTTTCAAGTAGAATATTCCACATGGAGTTAGACTGCTTGGCCAGCATTTTTGGACCTATTTTTAGCCTGTTCAGTGCGTCTTCTATCATATACCTGCTGATTCCAATCAATTTTTGCCTTTTCATGTGTGGTCAGTAGGGAAATTGTATAGATTGCTACAACATCTAAAACTTCAGGAATTGGTAAAAACTCAATTCTATTCATATAATTTGTATTTTGAACAATCTTGGGAATAATAGTCCACATCTTTTTAGGCCTATTTGCTGTCTAAGCTGTTTTCATTTTGTGGGTAGGGGTTATTTTACCTGTTCCTCCAGGGAGATGGGAAGAATTTTTTACCATGGTAGTCAGATTTCCACCATAGAAACCCAATCTGTAGTCATGTGTGCATGAGTTTTTGTAGTAAATGCTAATATTAATATTTTTTGAATGTTCAGTGTTTGTATTAGTAACCTTGGAAAGAAAAATTCTATATGGTAATATATAAGATTGTTTGGTAAAACATTAACAAGAATTTGTTTCATGTTATAAAGTTCTTTTAAGAAAAGAGGGTGAGAGAATGAATTCTTGTGAACACTCATAAGAAAATTCTTAATAACACCTATTTTATATCTCAGAGGACTTTCATTAATAAAATTACAGTGGCAATAATTTTTTAAGTTGAATAATAAAATAGGAAATTAAATTAATTTTCTGTTATATTATACATTAACAAAACCCTCTAATGAAATTTTCTTATCTAAATCTAAACTTATTTATAAATGGAACTTTGTGTGTATGTGTGTGTCTGTTACCAATACACTCCGAAATGGCTGAACTGATTTTCTTGAAAATTTACACAGTTGTACTATAAGCATCTGTGAATGTTCTTAGCTAGGTTTTGTGTCAAGGTACACCCGATAGATATTGAAAATCGATAATCAAAAAAATCGGGTTACAAAAGGAGTGGTCTGATTTTAATCAAATTTGATACACTCATAGACAAAGACATAAGAAACGATATTCAGAAGTTTCAAGGTTGCAGTTCTTGCAATAGTGCAGAAAATCGATAATATATATATAAAAGGCAAGATGTTTGAGTGTGTGTCTGTTTATCTGCCTGTATGTCTGTATTTATTTCAGCCCTTTTATTTTAGTTTTTGTTTCAGGTTTAGCCCTAAGTAGGTATAATTGTAGTTCTTACTCTCAGCCATGATACCATTTACTCGGAGGACTTATTTAGCCTTCAAAATTCAGTTTACGACGAAAAAAACTTGATATCGATACCAGGAAATCAAAATTTGACTTACATCCATTCATTTTTCTTTCAGTCTACGGTTTCGCTTTAACTGGAAAAAACTATTGCTTTTTAGTCTTTCGTGCCAATGTCCAAAGAGTCTGAGCTTCAGGACCATGGATTAGTTTTAAAGCTTTCATTACACCTGAACAACTCCGGGCTATACTGCTAATTTTTTATATTATTATTATCCTTTATGTTTTATTATTTTTTACAAACTCTTCAATTTTTATATTCTATACGACTGTCTTATTCCTGTTCAAACTTTTGACATGTTTAGTCTTCTTTGGCAAAACATTGATACATTTTGTGTGTGAGTTCACACACACAATTCTTTTAAAATATAGCCTCCTGCTACACTTTATTCATCTCATTTGATAACCTTTATTTTTAGTTTAATTTAATTTCCTTAAATCTCCTTATCTATATATATATATATATATATATACATGTATATAACCAAATAAATTTACTGCATTTCACTGCCTGATGATGATGTACTAAACACCGAAACTTTATAGCCATATAATTGCAGTGTTTTTCCCACCTGAGTCTATCTTACAAATATACAAATCAACTATCCGAATAGGCATTGAATACTGTTATCATATCTGGTCAGGTGCCTCTGTCATTCATCTCAGGGTTCTTAAAAGGTTCCAAATGTGAACCTGTACCGTGATCAGTCCTGACCTGTCAGCTCGACTACAGCCAGATTCTCACGGGCAGAACATGGCTTCCCTCTGTCTATTCTACAAATATTTTTATGGCATCTGCTTCGACGAGCTTAGCATACTTATACCCACTTCAAACGAATTTACTCAAGCAACCAGACTGGCAACAAGGTCCCACCCTTTTACAGTTAAATCAATTAAATGCAGCCCCTGCTTCTACTCCAGCAGCTTCCTTTCTTGCACTTCCTGCCTGTGGAAATCCCTTCTATATTCTTGCTTCCCTGATGGCTACAATCTCTAAGAATTTAAATGCAATGTCAATTCCCATCTCTTGTCCACTTGACTCTAGTACTTCTCTCATCCTTTCCCCATCATCCCGTGTATCTTGTTCTTTTCCTTTCTCACTCTCCCCTTGCAACTCTCTTCACACTGGTATTCTCATCCTTCTCTGACACCCACTGTAACTAGTTCATCTTTCTCTTTGCTCTCTTTCTGCTTAAATTTTTGCTCTTCTCTTATGTAGCCCCCTGTGCACCAGTGGTGGTACCACCTTGCTTGGTATGAAACGATTAAAAAAAAATATAGTAACTATATATCTATGCACTACTTTCATATTGAGCACATTTTAAAAGTAAATACCTGTGGAATGTACTTCCATTTGTATTAACCACTTCTATTATTATATATATGTGTGGGGGGTGTATGCTCCCCCACACATACACACAAAGAAAGCCATGAACTCATGAAGTCTGGTCAAGAAGCCCCATATGAAAGACATTCTGATATTTAGTCATTTGGTCAGATTTTGCAAAGATATACAGGCAAAAACTTATTTATTTCATTTTATACATCCATATGTGCATTAATGTATATATTCATTTACTTATATAGCTTTGTGTATGTGAGTGTTTGTAAAGCATTCATCTTACCAGGGGGTCCATATAGTAGTAATCCTTTCCATGGTGACAAAATTCCTTTGAATAATGCAGGGTACTGAAAAGAAAATGAATATGACTGTATATATTAAATGAAAAGCTGTTTTTGCACTATATGAATTTATTTTAATGTAAAGACAGTACTACTGCCCATTATACGAACGTACACTCATTTCAATCATGATCGTTCTTCACATAGAATGATTAGATGTTAAACAGTTTTTGAAAACAAATATTATAGTATATTTACGTAATCTGACTTACATACTCTATGCTATTTTTATCTCATCCTTTATACCATAATTACATCATCCTATATATTGTTTGTCTTCTTCATTTATGTGCAATGTCCCTTCAGAACAGAGGTGATGATGGCCATCCACATCTTTCTGTGCCTTGTAGCTCTTAACAAACTTTGTCTTTCTTTTATTTCTCTCAAACCCTGTTCTGCTATCTAATTGCTCAAGCCCATTAAGTATGTCACATGCTGCTTTCACTTGTCCCTCATTTTTTCTATCTGCCCTGTAAGTATAAGATTTTCCAAGCCTTCCTTCCTCATTGTGCATTTCAGAAAATTCAACTGTCTCTTCATGATGTTAATCCTTTGTTGCATATTGATTACAATTGTAACCGATATGTAACAAAGGGTTAAGTACAAATTTCATTTTTGTTTCTAATCTCTCCAAGATTTTGTCATTGGTCACACATTCAGTTCATGGTATCTTCAGAATCCTTCTGTAGATACACAGGAATGTGGCCTCAACTCACATTTTCATCTTTGATGAGGTTGTCCAGCATTTGCTCCCATCCAGATATTTAACATTTTACATTATCCGATAAGTCATTTTTAAGTTATCGTATGGTGTTTTTTATGTGAAACTAGAAGCATGTGCACAGGCAAGATTGCATTTTACTAAGTTCATGAATATAGATACAATTTCAAAAGAATTGACTTTTTTCTGCACCCCACCCAAAATAATTCTGCCTGAAGAGTGGATATCACAATAATGACTGAAATAACACTGCTCAGCTAAGTGACAAACTTTTAAATATTATATATATATATATATATATATATATATATAGTGTGATGGGTAAATTGATGCCATTTTATATTTATAATTTCACACATGCATGTTATTTGGTTTTGATTTTGTTGACTGCAGAGTATAGTAGAGTCAGTTGGGTACCATCTGTGACAAAAAAGCACCATGATGCAATTAACTCTGTCAGAAATTTGGAAACAGCATACTGTACTGTTTGGCATTCATGCCAGAAGCTCCAATATGAACATTTCAGAGCATTTGGTTGTCAATCTGAGGACAGTGCAATTAATTCATAAAGCGTTAGATGATATACCCAGCCAACATTATGCTGTTTGAATTGATCACGAGCAAAATGACATTATGCCTCTTAAAACATCTTAAATAATAATAATAATAGATAGTAACAGTAAACATAATAATAATAATAATATACATGCCTGTATAAAAAAAAATTCTTTAAATCACTAGTAATAATAATAATAATAATAATAATAATAATTATATTAAAAAAAGGATCTTAAAAAATTTTCATAAAATAGAATAATTTTAATAGTAATAATAAGATAAACATCAAGAAATAAAAAATAATAAAAAATAAAGACATATATAAAAAATTTTCAACACTAATGATAAAAAATGATGAAAATAATGTTATTATTAGAAAATATAACCTAAATAATAGTAATAAAATATTATGAAAATAATAATAGTAATAATAATAACAATAATAATAATAATAATAATAATTATAAACACAAAATATATATATATATATATAAAATATTAACACAAATGATAATAATAATAATTTTATTACTACTACTATTGAAAACGAAAATAGATCCTCAAGAATAGCAATAATATAATAATAAACATAAAAAACTTACATACACATACATATCTACACACACATATATATATATATAAATATATATATATATATATATCCACACATATATATATATATATACATGCATACACATACATACACAGAAATATATATATATACACATACACACATATACAAGTATACATAGAAATCTCTAAGCAAAAAATATATATCCTATACATATTTTTCTTTAAATATGTATCTATATATATATATACACAAACATACATTTATAAACATGCACCCATACATATACATACACCACACATGTGAACACATATATAAACATATATATACATATATATGTATATATATATATATATATTTCCACAAAGTTGTTAGGTAAGTAAGTAACTTTTTTACTCTGTCCATCTTGACTTCAGTATTTTCTCTGAGAGTCAGAATCACCAAACCTTCTTTCCTCATTATGTATCCTAGAAATTTTAACATTCACCTTTTGATTCTATGTATAAGGATGTTTTTGTTTCCATTTTCTTTAAAGCAATTTTTACACACATGTCCAGTCCATGGTATGCACAATATCCTCCTGTAGAATCCCATTTCTGTTTCCTGAAATGACCACTTCATGTGTGAGTCGATTGTCAAGCATTCACTGCCATATAAGAGAACAGATATTGTAGAACTGCTTAGCAATTGTTTCTATTAAAATTGTCCTGTTTCTTAATACTTTAGTTAGTTTTTTGAATGCACCATTTGCTATTCAAATGCATCTTCAGATTTCAGTGTAGTATTTTCTGTCTTAGATCAGGTTTTACTTGTGGCCACTGTAGAACATTCTGCCATTCTCATATTGGCCTCACCAGTAAGGACAAGACTGATCAGACTTTCAAGATCTTAATATAACAGAAAGTTCATCAAAACAATTACCCAGAAAGTATTTATTGAAAATGCACAGGGAATTTACATTACGGCAGTGGGAAAGTAACTGAACTGGGATTCTAGGTCAGGACCAATAACATTGTAGATTCTTCTTTGGATTTCACCAAAAATCATTAAATGTATTTTTTTTTTTAATCGTATCTCCCTGAGCAAGGCGGTAATGCTACTGATGTGCAGGGGGCTACATAAGAGTAAAAAGATTAATTCGAAGAAAGTGAAGAGATAGACGAACCAGTTAGAAAGGAGCAAGAGAAGGATGGGAATACAGGAGTGATGACAGTTGCAAAGGTGGAGAAAAAGGAAAGGATATACCAGGTGGTGAAAAAAGTCAAGTGGTTAAGAGATGAGTATTGACATTGCATTTAAATTCCTGGAGATTGTAGCCATCAGGAAAGCAAGAATATGGAAGCGAGTTCCACAGGCGGGAAGTACGAGAAAAGAAGCTGCAGGAGTAGAACTGTTGTCTGCATTTGGTTAATCTAACTGTGAATGGGTGCGACCCAGTTGAAAATCTGGTTGCACGAGTAAACACCTCACGAATACAAGATCATATATATTTTTTTAAATTTTTTCACCCCAATCAAGATGATACTGTCACTGATGTGCAGGAGGCTACATAAGAGTAAAAGTTTAGACAAGAGGAGAGTGAAGAGAGAGATGGACCAGCTACAGGGGGTGTTAAAGAAAGGGCAATAGAAGGATGTGAACACAGGAGTGAAGACAGTTGCAAAGGTACAGAGAAAAAAAAAACAAGATATACAGGGTGATGTAGAAAGAACTGAAGTCAAGTAGATAAGAGATGGGTATTGACATTGCATTTAAATTCCTGAAGGTTATAGCTGTCAGGAAAGCAAGTATATGGAAGGGTGTTCTACAGTGCAAGAAAAAAAGCTGCTGGAGTAGATTGCATTTGGTTGATCTAAGTGTAAGTGGGTGGTAACTTGTTGCCAGTCAGGTTGCACAAGTAAATTTTAGGGGCACTAGTGACTTAAGTTTGTCAGAGCATGTATGGCAACAATATTTGAAGAGTAGATGATTGGTAGACTTATAAATATGCAAGAAATATTTGGGGGAGAAAAATTGTTGAGCATGACACAATGAACCAACTTTCCTAGCAGCAGACATGGCAATCAATATGCTAAAATAGAAAACATTGCTTTCAGAACAGCCTACACAATCAAAGCTGGGCCACTATTAGCACAAACAGGGATTCAGTGAGAGAAAAGACTGAGTACAGAGGGTATTAAAAAAAGGATAAAAGATGAATGAGATTCAACAAGATAATTATTAGAGATTTTAGCTATTAGGGAAGCAAGTAAATGGAAGGGAGTTCCACAGGTAGGAAATGCAAGAAAAAAAAATTTGGAGGAGAAGTCGTGATTGAATTTAACAAGTTCAATGGTAAAGAGATGGGACCTTGATGCCAATCTAGTAACACACTGAAATTCACATGGATGGAGCATTAAGTTTGTTGGTTGTTTTTGTTTTTATGGCAAATCAACCTCAGCGGGTCATTTATTGCCAACTAAACTATTTATTTATTGCTGGTAATACCTTTTTTCTTTCAATAATTTTTGTGTCTAGTAATACATTTTTCTTTTTTGAGTATAAAGATTCATTGGGATTTGTTTTTTTTAAGGATAGGGTCCCCAAGTCCTACTCTTGTTATTTAACCCATAACTGGAGGGAAGGGATGGATTAACACCTTTCCCAAGGGTATCAGTGCTTAAGTGAATGCAGGATATTCAACTGGAATTTGAACTTGGCTCACCGATTTATTTTTCCGAACCGATATCCACTGCACCACAACACACATCCGTCACTATACGCTTACAGCACCCGGTATTTCCAAGCGGTCACCCATCTAAGTACTAACCAGGCTCAGCATTGCTTAACTTCGGTGATCGAGTGAGAACCGATGTATTCAATGTGATAGGCTGTAAGCCTGAGCATTAAGGAAAGAGCTGATAAGAGCAGTTGTCATGACAATATTTGTAGAAAAGACAAAGAGAAGCCATGTCACATTGCTAAGAAAGAGCTGGAAGTCAAGATGCCAAATCAGGACTAATTATATTGCACATATAAAGAATATGTTAGTTAAGAATCATTTCTAACATTATATTATATAAAGGCACATATGGAGAGTTGCAAAAAATGTTAACCAAGATTTTTTTTCTGTTCCAAAAAGATAACAACTGATGAGACATTTTACCATACTCACTTTAATTGGATAAACCACAGCTTCTTTGACTAACCGTTTGGCTTCATCTAAGCCAATAATGTCATCCCAGCTGAGGTTGGGGTTCTGTAGGTATATTTCCTGATGAAAAAAAGACAACATAATATAATTAAAAAAAAGAAAACATTTTTTAAGAAAATATGATTGCAATGTGCACTGGGAGAGACACAAATTCTGTCAACTTGAAATATATTTCAATCAAATCAGAGAATAAAAAAAAAACAGCAAAATAAGTTCCACAATGAATGTTTGCATTTTAGGAACACTTTTTTGAGCATTCAGTTAAGTTGATGAAATTTTTTTTACATATAAATTAATAGCATCATTATTTACTAACCAAAATATTTTAACTGGTTTTCTCAAAACTGATATCATATCTCAACCAAATTCTGTATTTCATCATAAAAGGTTACAGCAATAATAATGATACACTTTATTATAATAAAGACTGTTGCATATTTATTTGTATATATATATATATATATATATATATATATTATTTATTATCATCATTATTAATTACCTGATGAGACATTATTGTTTCAGTGTTAGAAAAATATACAATTTTGTAGTAGCTTGTAGTTTGTACATGTTCCAAAGTATAATTTATAATAAATATTCATTGCTCTATTTTTATATTGAACACTGTTTTAAATTAGTGTTTTAAATGTTGCAATTGTTTTCCTAATTACTTATTCATTTGGATATACATATACATATACATATATATATATATATATATATATATATATATAAACATTTCCATCCTCTAACACACCAGGCAAATAATCTGTGAGGAAAAAACAAATAATTCTCTCTTCCTCTCAATTATAAATATTATTTTCTCTCTTATAATAAAGACTGTTGTATATATATATATATATATATATATATATGTAGTATGTATATATATATATGCATATATATATATATATATGCATATATATATATATATATATATATATACAGACTGACTTTTTATGATGGGAAGTTTTTAACAACCCAATAAAATCAAGAGTGATGGAATAAAAATATTTTATTTAAAGTAACTGAAACCTTAAAATATGCCATTTTTCATTTTTTAAAAATTACATTCTGTAGATGGTGTCCTCCTGTATGAATGCATTCTTGAAATCTGCTGTTGAGATCTGTCATTGACCACTGCAACATCTCAGATAGGATACTGTGAATTTCATCCTAAATTCTCTCATTTAACTCATCCAGAATTCTTAGTCGAATTGTGTACACTTTAATCTTTGGATAGCCCAACAAGTAAAAATCACAAACGGACAAATCTGGCAATCTGGGGGCCATGGATCATTACCGAATTATGAGGTCATGCAGTTACTGAACAAGTCTCGCACAGCCTCCAAAGATTGCCATGCAGTGTGTGATGTTGCTCCATCTAGGTTTCCTGAATGCATGAAATATTATTCAATTCAGGTGTCTTCATGTAACAATTGGCAGTGACAGTGACTGATATCCCCTGTTCATTTTTAAAAAATATGGTTCGATGATCCAATGTAATGAAACAGCACACCATACTGTCATCTTACTAGTGTGAAAAGGGTGCTCATGAACTTCATTAGGATTAATGTCTGCCCAGTAACGATAGGTCTGCTCATTCACATAACCTGTGTGATGAAAATGGGCCTCATCTGACATCCATAACTTGCTTAGAAATTCATCATTATTCATGGTTACTGAAATGGCAGCGTGTTTACTTTGTGATACCACTGTTTCACAGTGCTTTCACTTGCTCATATCTGCCAATACACACTTAAAAAATTCCCATTTTTTTGGATCACTTATATATATATACAAGAAAAATTCATATAATTAAATTCCCAAAAACTAACTTATTTAACCAACTTAATGAATTACTACTTACTACAATCATAAGATAAATCTCACTTTTAAATATATTTAAAATTATCTCAATCCATTTACTATTTGCTATAATCCTACTCTTTTTAGTCAATTATATATACCTTAAAGCTATACTTAACTGTTACATTGGTTTATTTGCTTACTTTCACTAGTAGTCATCTCTAAAATTAAGTAATTCTGATTTTAAAATTTAACTTTATGGCCTTGTGTCTATTTTTTTAATTTTTAGGTCATTAGCAATCATACATATGAATTTTATTTATTATTTTAAGAGGTAGATACAAATGAAATGATTTAAAATTGATGTCTTTTTCCATTTCACCAAAACAGACTTTTGATACTTCTGTCTTCCTTTCTTTTTTTATTTTTTGATTGATATGTCCTTTGTCTTCTCATGTAATCAAAATGAAATATTACATTATTTATGAGGTGATGTTAAACATTTCTATTTTTAACCAAGTAGCATCTCTGATATGTCTTTTGCCTTTCTATGCAGTCACAGAATAGTCCATTATTTATGAGGTATTTGCAAGCAGTAATAATGACAGAAACTAACAAAGAGAAGGATAAGTACAATTATTATATGATAATAAGTTTATGCTGTTGTAGGTCAATCACAGTTAAAATTATAGACTCATTGTAAACTCTATGATCTGTACAATGCCAGGGCTACATACAGTTTGAATTTAGAACTCCTAAAGTAGTTGCCAACCATGGCAGAGTCTCCAGTCAACCTTGCTCTGAGCAGGAGAGTAAATGGATTCATACTCCTTCCAAGAGTATTTGCATGTCAATCGATTTAAAAAAAAAAACAACTGGATTTTGAACTCAGCTAACCAATTTTCCTTTCTGAGCATTTACAGAAAAAAAATAAAAATTTTAAAAAATTCCACAATTTTGTAACAAAACATTCTATTCTTATAAGTTCATAGCATCATTATGCAATCATTAACGTGTTTCTCTTGGCTTTACATTATGTTACACATGTTTTTGGTTGAATCGCATATTTGATGGTGAACAAACTCTTAGGTGCCTTAGGTTTTCTCTGAGTTGTTTATTTTTAGTTTATGCTGTGGTTGGTTTGCCATCAAAGTAAGTCAGTTAAGTGCCATATGTGATACAAGCTTTGGGTGATCATGTCTTGAAAGAGACATGACTGATTGGTCAGAAGATTATTCCACAATAAGTTGCCATTACTTTCTGCGGTAGATTGGTTGCCAGCCAAGACTATAAAACCCAATCTGACTATTATTTAACCCATAACTGGAGGGAAGAGATGGATTAGTACCTTTCCCAAGGGTATTTGTAGGTAAGTGAATGCAAAGAATTCAGCTGTAATTCAAACTCAGCTCCCCGACTTGTCGTTCCGAGTTGATATCCACTGCACCACAATGTACATTCAGTGTTGCCATCAACACTGAGGCAAAACAAAACTCATAAAGCTCTTGCATACACTCAGAAATGGTAAAGAAACTCCAGGTGAGCTATCACACAGAAAGAAAAGTCTTGAATATCTTTATCCCAAGATATCATCTTAGTGAGAAAGACAAGAAATCATATAGTTTCAATAAACAGAGTTTTCTTTATTCATAGGTTCCCCTGGCATTAGCTGAGGATAGGTAAATGGCACCTCGGACATCTTCATGGCTACTCCTATCTTGTCTCATGATAGACAAATAAATCTGATCTCTTTTCTTGTGTCAATGAGAACTCCGTATTCATCCGACTCTAAATCTCTTCTTACTCTTTCTCATGACTACCCTTAACTAGATTGATTTTTATGGTTTATCAGCATTTTTTGCAAGTTATTTAAAGCCAAAAAAATTTTTTGATTGTAAGAAGGTTTTGGAAATAATAATAATAATCTTTTGATTAACCCATAGATAGAGGGAAAAGAAGTGGATTCATACCTTTCTCAAGGGTATTTGCATGTAAGTGAATATAACAAACCTGAATGAAACTGGAACACTGCTCTCCAATTACAAATTTTAAGCAGTTATCAATTACACTATCTGAACATTCCAGCTTATATCATCTAGTTACCCTTAACTAGAATTTGGCCTGACTGCTTAAACCAAAGACAGAATTACATAACTTCCAACTGAGTGTCACTTGATCCTGAAAGAATTTATATGTTTATTCAGCACATCACTCAATAAATCCTGGGCCTATCTAATAAAACAACTTTTAGGCAAAATTTGATTTTCTTCATCACATTGTCTCCTTCTAGGGTGATGCACTGATTTGAACACTTCACTAACAATTCAATGCGTTTTTTGTAGAACGGTTTGTCTTTGGCCTCAAAATACACCTCAGTTTCCGATATCACTTCTTCCTTAGATCCAAATCTCTTTCCCTGGAGCATTCTTTCAAGGTCTGTAAACAGCCAGTAGTTGGTGGGGGACAGATCTAGAAAATAGGGTGGTTTTGCCATTGTTGTAATCAACTTGTGACACAATGTGTTGTCTTGGTGAAAGACCACTTTTTCTTCTTCATTTGTGGCTGTTTTTTAGCGATTTCTTCCTTCAAACTTACCAATAATGCTATATAATATTTGTTATTGATAGTTCTTTCTTTCTCAAGATAATCGATGAATAAAATACCTTGCACATCCCAAAATACGGACACCAAAACCTTGCATGCTGATGGTCTTTGGTCGCTTTGGATGGCTTTCACCTGCTGCTGTCCACTCAGTTAACTGCTAATTAGACTCCAACATGAAGTGATGTATTTATGTTTCATTCATTATCACATATTTATGCAAAAACTCCTTGTTGCCATAATAAAACAGTAGCAAACAATGCTCTGAATCGTCAATGTGTTATCGTTTTTGATCAACTGTGCAAAAATGCGACATCCACTTTGAACATAGTTTTCTCATTGACAAATTTTCATAAAAAATAGTGAATACACTTCCTTCTGATATGTTCAACTCATCTGCTATCTCACACAACTTCAATTTACATTTGGCCAAAACGAGTTTGTGGAATTTTTTGGTGTTTTCCAGGACAACTGCCAATTCAGGGTGAGCTGAGCATTCAGCATCATTTGTGTCTTTATAACCACATTTACAATCAGCATACCACCTCTAACCTTTGTTTCTGACTGAGCAGATAAAACTTATCAAGTCAATGCTTTGCTTGAACAGTATTTTTCATATCAGAAACCAATGCTTTATCAACAAACAAAATTCAAATTTTTCCATTATTTTGAAAATTTACAACAGTAGCTTCAATTAAATAACTGTAATTTGTAAACTAATTATCCAATTGGGCCCAAATTTTATCACATGCTATTTGAAGGCTAGTACTTCATAAAAATTGTATGGATTTTTTATTAGTGGTGCCATCTATATGTCAGGCCCTGGACTTATTGAGTGATGTGTTACCCATTTTCTTTTCTTTTTTATACTTATGAACAGTTGGAGTTTCTTTGAAGCTCTCACATCTTGATTTTACTGGTAATGCCTTTGGCAGTTATAAAAACACTGATTAATCTAGGAAGAGATAAAATTATTTACTGTTTATTTGACTCTGTGGGTGTCCTAACCAACTGAGCGGATCTCTGTTATGGTATGCCATCATTTATCTGATTGTTTAATTTTCTACAGTTTATCAACACTTTGCAGGTTATTTAAAGCCAAGAAATATTTTTAGATTGTAAAGATTTCAGTTTTAAGATAATAATGATTTAGCTATACAAGTCTTATAATTTAACCCATAGCTGGGATGAGAAGAGATGGATTCATACTTTACCCAAGATTATTTGCAAGTAAATGAGTATAATGAACTTAAATGGAGTTAGAACATGGCTCTCTGATTAACTATTCTGAGCCATTATCATAACATCACCTACATATCTAAGCTTATAGCAGATAGTACTCCAAAGCAGCCATGTATCTCAGTACTGATCAGGTTCAAAATTCTTTAACTTTACTAATCATATTTAAACTGGTGTTTCAACATGATATTGCTGTAAGACAGGGGTTACAAAAGATAGCAAATCATTATTTGAGATTGATGCAGTAGTCATTTTTTCAAATCTTTTATTTCAATAAATTTATAGCAGTCATTAAAATATTTTTCTATGACCTTATGCCATCTTTTAGTTAAATTGTATATTCTGTCATAAAATAAAAATTCTGGTTTGGATTCATTACATGTATATATAATTAAAAGATTTTTTCAACATCTTCAGCTTAATAGAACTTCTGACATGTTGCATATAGTAAAACAACTTTAATTCTATTAAAGTGATGAAAACAGTCATTTTGATAGAAGAAAATTTATAACCCAAAAGGAGGATAAAAAAATTATAACTGTAGCACAGTAAATGGAAGTCCTAATTTATCAGCACTCTCTCAACAGAGCTAAAACTGAGAATTAAAATGGGCACAGTGACTAAAAACATATACATCTAACTAAATGTTATATACAGGATGTGATGGATAAAGTGTTGTCTAAATTAGGCAAAAATGAAACTGACACTGACGTCTCATTTTAACAGATATATTTAACAAAATTACACAAACTATCTTGAAACACTAAAGAGTAAATTTATTCAATAAGATCGTCATCAGATTCAACCATAGCCTCCAGATGACTTCGAAATATTATGTGGCTCTTCTGGACAGTCGCTTTGTTTAGGTTGGCAAATGTTGTCATAATGCTTGCCTTCAGGTCATCTTTGCAATTTTGTTTATCTTGAAGGAGGCAATGTGGCCCCAGAAATTGTCTGAGAGCTATGACTGGGTTCTCCAACTTGTGTTGCAGAGTCTTGTTGCCAGATATAGGGTCTTCCAGCAGTCACCCTCTTGACCCAGGGTAGCACTACCTCCTCAAGGCACTTGATGTAGGTCTCCATGTTGAATCTGAGGCCCTGTAGGAAGACGAATCGAGGCATAACATCATCATCACCAATGATCACTCCAAATATCTCCATAATCACCATTAAACTCTTCCAATTTTTTCCGTCTGAACTGTCCTCAAATTGGCACCCAAACAATTTGAAATGTTTATAGTGAAGCTTTCAGTGCAAATGTCAAGCAGTATAGAATATTGTTTCCAAATTTCTAGTGGAGTGAATTGTGTTATGGTGCTCTTTTTCTCACAGATGTTGCCCAACTGACCCTACTATATTGTGCAGTCATCAAAATCAAAATCCAAAACAAACAGCATACATGTGTGAAAATAAAAATATAAAATGACAACAATTGTACCCAGTATAGTAAAATATAACACTTACAGGCTAATTAAGTTTAAACCCAACAAATACTTTTTAATCTTACAGAGAAATGGCTGGTAGGAAATAATGTAAACAGAATCCATAATAATTTATGTTTACAACAAAATCATAATTAGGGATAAAGGTAATTAACCTATAATTGTTATATAATGCTTTGATATAAAATTTGTCTTGTCTTTTCATATTTACTTGCTGTGTACATTTTCAACCGCATGAGTGTTTACTGTGTTACATCCTTCAAATATGCAAACTGCTCATTATAGCATTCTGCAGTAAGAGTCCAGTTTTTAGAATTTATACTGAAGAATGTGCATTGTGGTGCATTAGATATCAACTAGGAATGAGAAATCGGGGAGCCGAGTTCGAATTCCAGCCGAATTCATTGCATTCACTTACGCGCAAATACCCTTGGGAAAGGTATTAATCCGTCTCTTCCTTCCAGTTATGGGTTAAATAACAGGACAGATTGGGTTCTATAGCCTTGGCCGGCAACCAGTCTACCGCAGAAAGTAATGGCAACCTACTGCGGGATAATCTTCTGCCCAGGCAGTCATGTCTCTTTCGAGACATGATCGCCCAAGCGTGTATCACGTACGGCACTTAACTGACTGAATGAAGAATTTGCTTTGGATATCAGAATAAAATATGGCAAAGAACAACTCTCACAACTCAGTAAATTTAACTTATGTTGAAACATTAAGCCTGTCTTTGATGTAGCATTTTGTTTGCTCCTTTTTGGTCTCTATTTTCCATAATTATGTGAATCCAACCGCTTTATGTGCACAACTACAGGTGACTGATTGCACACACAATAAGGTGCTGAATAATCTTAACTGCTTAAACATTGTGAAAAGATTGTGCACTTTGAACGTGTGCATTAACCTAACAATATTAAACGAATGTTCTGACAAAAAGTAAGAAAGTTTGTAGATAAAATTCAAAATGATGTGTAAAAAGTACAGTTCACAATCAACCAGTAAACTTACTCGACTGATGAGTTGTGCTAAATCTCGCCATTCATTGTTGTATGCTAGATAACCACCTAGAGGCTTTAGGAGACGGTCCTGCTGAAAGACACATAAAGATTTTATTAGAATGGAATTTTTTTTTTTTTTTTTTTTTTTAATCATATCACCCCGAGCAAGGCAGTAACGCCACTGATGCGCAGAGGGCTACGTAAGGGTAAAAAGAATGGAAAAGAGAAAGCCGAAAACCGCATCCTAAACAGGAAACAAGGGATGAGCCTCTTCACCTGTTCAATAGATGTGGGTGGAGTGTGAACCGGGCGATAGTTTAGTCTATCTACTCCAATTGAAAAAAAAAATAAAATAATAAAGGAAAAGAGTGAAAAGATTGGAAAAGAGAAAACCGGAAACCGCATCCTAAACAGGAAACAAGGGATGAGCCTCTTCACCTGTTCAATAGATGTGGGTGGAGTGTGAACCGGGCGATAGTTTAGTCTATCTACTCCAATTGAAAAAAAAAATAAAATAATAAAGGAAAAGAGTGAAAAGATTGGAAAAGAGAAAACCGGAAACCGCATCCTAAACAGGAAACAAGGGATGAGCCTCTTCACCTGTTCAATAGATGTGGGTGGAGTGTGAACCGGGCGATAGTTTAATCTATCTACTCCAATTAGTTTAATCTATCTACTCGGGAACCCCTTCCTAAACTAGAAACAAGGCGATCAACTCTACTCCTGTCCAAAAGAAGGGGGTGGAGTGTGAGACCTGGCGATAGAAGGTACTATCTACTCCAATTAAAAAAAATAAATATGTGACTGAAGTTAATGAAGTTTTAACTTAGTATAAGTCAAACCTAAATTTCATAATTAAGAACAATTTACACAAAAATTAGGCAGAAAAGATAGGAACCGAAAAAGAATAAAATAAAATAAAAAATACAAGTAAAAATAAGTAAATAAATAATTCAAAAATAATAAAATAAGATCACACTGGCTAAACTCACCAAGTTGCAGGCTTGCTGACAGAAAAAAGTTAAGAAAATTTCAAAAATTATCTTCATTCTGTTTCTTCTATACAGTTCTGGAGAGTTCTGGAGGGAATTAAGTTACCTTAAGCAAGCAGTAACAGACAGTAGTGTGATGGAGGGGAATCACCTCCAAGCCATGTGTCCAGTTAGCAAGGAATGACAGAGAACAATAAAAAAAAACAAAAAAAAACATGACGGTCTTAGAATTCCTACATATAACCAAAACCCTAATATACCAAACCTAAATTTCATAATTAAGAACAATTTACACAAAAATTAGGCAGAAAAGATAAGAACCGAAAAAGAATAAAATAAAATAAAAAATACAAGTAAAAATAAGTAAATAAATAATTCAAAAAATAATAAAAAATAAGATCACACTGGCTAAACTCACCAAGTTGCAGGCTTGCTGACAGAAAAAAGTTAAGAAAATTTCAAAAATTATCTTCATTCTGTTTCTTCTATACAGTTCTGGAGAGTTCTGGAGAGATTAAGTTACCTTAAGCAAGCAGTAGCAGACAGTAGTGTGATGGAGGGGAATCACCTCCAAGCCATGTGTCCAGTTAGCAAGGGAATGACAGAGAACAATAAAAAAACAAAAAAAAAAAACATGGCCGGTCTTAGAATTCCTACATATAACCAAAACCCTAATATACCAAACCTAAATTTCATAATTAAGAACAATTTACACAAAAATTAGGCAGAAAAGATAGAAACAGAAAAAGAATAAAATAAAATAAAAAATACAAGTAAAAATAAGTAAATAAATAATTCAAAAAATAATAAAATAAGATCACACTGGCTAAACTCACCAAGTTGCAGGCTTGCTGACAGAAAAAAGTTAAGAAAATTTCAAAAATTATCTTCATTCTGTTTCTTCTATACAGTTCTGGAGAGATTAAGTTACCTTAAGCAAGCAGTAACAGACAGTAGTGTGATGGAGGGGAATCACCTCCAAGCCATGTGTCCAGTTAGCAAGGGAATGACAGAGAGCAATAAAAAAAAACAAAAAAAACATGGCCGGTCTTGAATTCTACATATAACAAAACCCTAAACTATACCAAACTAAATTTCATAATTAAGAACAATTTACACAAAAATTAGGCAGAAAAGATAGGAACCGAAAAAAAAGAATAAAATAAAAAATACAAGTAAAAATAAGTAAATAAATAATTCAAAAAATAATAAAAATAAGATCACACTGGCTAAACTCACCAAGTTGCAGGCTTGCTGACAGAAAAAAGTTAAGAAAATTTCAAAAATTATCTTCATTCTGTTTCTTCTATACAGTTCTGGAGAGTTCTGGAGGTTAAGTTACCTTAAGCAAGCAGTAACAGACAGTAGTGTGATGGAGGGGGGAATCACCTCCAAGCCATGTGTCCAGTTAGCAAGGGAATGACAGAGAGGGAACAATAAAAAAAAACAAAAAAAAAACATGGCCGGTCTTAGAATTCCTACATATAACCAAAACCCTAATATACCAAACCTAAATTTCATAATTAAGAACAATTTACACAAAAATTAGGCAGAAAGATAAGAACCGAAAAAGAATAAAATAAAATAAAAAATACAAGTAAAAATAAGTAAATAAATAATTCAAAAAATAATAAAAAATAAGATCACACTGGCTAAACTCACCAAGTTGCAGGCTTGCTGACAGAAAAAAGTTAAGAAAATTTCAAAAATTATCTTCATTCTGTTTCTTCTATACAGTTCTGGAGAGATTAAGTTACCTTAAGCAAGCAGTAACAGACAGTAGTGTGATGGAGGGGGAATCACCTCCAAGCCATGTGTCCAGTTAGCAAGGGAATGACAGAGAACAATAAAAAAAAACAAAAAAAAAACATGGCCGGTCTTAGAATTCCTACATATAACCAAAACCCTAATATACCAAACCTAAATTTCATAATTAAGAACAATTTACACAAAAATTAGGCAGAAAAGATAAGAACCGAAAAAGAATAAAATAAAATAAAAAATACAAGTAAAAATAAGTAAATAAATAATTCAAAAAATAATAAAAAATAAGATCACACTGGCTAAACTCACCAAGTTGCAGGCTTGCTGACAGAAAAAAGTTAAGAAAATTTCAAAAATTATCTTCATTCTGTTTCTTCTATGGTAAATTTGTATCTCTTGAAACATTATAATTTGTTGATACTAATATGATTTATGTAGGTGCCCCATTTGTATATTAAAACTGTGTGTTTATTTTATATTCATCTACCAGCACACAGGTGAATATTTAAATAAACATCCTGTTTTATATATAAAGGAAGTGCTTACTCAAATACAAGTATCCACTAATAATAATGTTTAAAGTGATACATAAAGCTACAAAAGGTTTGAGTTTTGTTTAACGTCATATCAACCTCTATGGGTTATTTAATGCCAAAAAAGGTAGGGTTTTAAGGTAGTATTTTTTAATGTTTGGTTATAGTGAGAAGGTTGATTTAGTCAGATTTTAGTGAAAATGTTTTGTATTTATTCTTCTTTATTTTAAAAAACTGAAAATTCCTTCTTTTTTTTTTTTTTTTTTAAATCATATCACCCCAAGCAAGGTGGTAATGCCACTGATGTGCAGGGCTAGTTTTGTATTAAAAAATGTTTTGCTAAGAATAATTTTTTTTCTTCAAAAATGTATTATGGTAATCATTTTTTCTTCAAAAATGTATTTTTGGTAATATTTTTCCTTCAAAAACGTATATTTTTCTGTAAAGTCTAGTTTTATGTATATATTTCTATAAAAGTTTATTTTTATACTTTCATAATGTTTTGATCCCAGTTTGGGGTTAACTATTTGTCCATAGCTGGGACTCTAACAGGTGCTACCACTCTGGGTCAGGATGGACCTGGGAACAACAGCAATTATGGTTCCATGCTCCTCACAACCTCTCAATCAGAGACCTTGCTGCCAGATGCAGTTTACCGTCATGCCCAGGACCAGATACAAAAGAGAATTTTGGTAAGGAAAAGAACTTATCATTAAAAGCTTTTCTTATTTACTAATAGTTAACCCAATACAAGGGTCTTCTTTTCATGTCCCTTCAGAATGCAAGCGTTCGTGGACTTCCAATTGCCCCTGTCCCTTGTTACTCTCTTCTTAATATTTTTTTCTTTTTGATATCTCTTCCAAACCCCACTCTGCCATCCATTTCCTCAAGTCCAGCAAATATGTCTTGTGCTGCTTTCCCCTGTCTCTCTTTTTCCACTATCTAACCTGTGAGTATTAAATTCTCCAAATCCTCCTTTTCCATTATGTGTCCCAGAAACCTCAGCTGTTTCTTCCTGATGTTAAGTATATTTTCTTCTTGTTTGTATCCTCTTCAACTTATCATTGTTGGTTGCTCTTGCACTCATTCTATGGTTTCCTCAGCATGCCTGTGGAACTTCCTTCCATCTACTTGCTTTCCTGACAGCAACAACCTCCATGAATTTAAATGCAAAGTCAATTTCCATCTCTTATCTACTTAACTCTAGACATTTCTACATCACCCTGTGTATCTTATTCTTTTCCTTTCTGTCTACCTTCACAACTGTCTTCACTCATGTGTTCACATCCTTCTCTTACTCTTTCTCTTTCATCCCCTGTAGCTGGTTTGTCTTTGTCATCACTCTGCTCTTGCTAAAACTTTAACTCTCTTATGTAGCCCCCTCAACATCAATGATAGTACTGCCTTGCTTGGGGTGAAATGATTAAAAAAAAACTATTAAATGGCAATTTTCTTAATGCCAGTGATTATAAAATTCAACTTAGGCTTCGCAGAGGCTTTTCCGAAAACATGGTGTATGAGATCCTAACACTACCTTTTGAAAGCAAATATAAATGGGAAATATAATAGCAATAATCTAACAAAGATGAATATTTGTGACTTAAGCTTTGTCTTTTTTGTTAATGTTGTTACTAAAAATATTTGAAAGATAAATAATAAATGATGAAACTGAAATTCACTAGTGAACCAATAGTTATATATTTTGCAGCATTGAATCTTTCCTTCAAGTAAACTCACCTGACATCTTAACTCTCTATGAAACTAACCTCAATTCTTCTATTCCTTCCTCTGATTTCTATATCCCTGGTTAGCTTCCTCTCTTTAGGAAGGACTCCAATGTCCATGTGCATGGAATTGGCGTTTATGTCAACAAACATCTCATTCGCACTAGGGTGATTTTTCTTGGATCTCTAGATCATTCCTACATGTATCTCCATCTCTCTCTACCACTCCTCTTCATCTCCTGACTGTTTCGTACTTGACAGCATCTCAAACAATATAGGTTAGACCATTTCCATGTCAAGTGACTGAAAAAAATTTGTCATAGATCTTGCTGATGTCTATACCATGAACTTTTCAATCACTCAACCCCTTACACATTTGGTGGATTTCCCCACACATTTCTCTAATAACCCTAATGGATATGACTCACAGCTAGATCTCTGTTTCACTTCTAACCCTGACTCTTGCCATGTCATGCAGATTTGCCCTCATCATGCTATGGTTTCCATTATTATCTCCTTCCACTTCCCCTCCCCACAGGAACCTCTGACCAGCAGAATATCTTACTATTATCAAAGAGCAGAGTGGGAATAATTCTGCAATTTCCTGTGCAGATTCTCCACCAACTCAACATTTGATTCATCTGGGGTATCTGACTTCCCACCTAGAACTGAGGCTCAAATGAGTGACGTTCACATCACCCCCTTGCTGGTCTCTAATTTCAAAACATGACCACTCATAATATGGGTGGAGGTGATTTAATCCCAATCATTGTCCTGAAGAAATGTACCCTGAACTCTCTTCTGTCCTCTCCAAACTCTACAACTACTGTCTCTCTGCTTCTTGCTTTCCTGTTTGCTGGAAGTCCTTCTCTGTGGTTCCTGTATTTAAGAACTCTGGAGAACCCTCAGGCTTCTCTAATTATTGCCCTTTCAGCCTCCTACTGATTTTTGGCAAAGTGTTTGAGGCCATTATGAATGCCGAAGTAGTTTAAAATCTTACACCACAGCCTCTTCTTTGATAAACAATATGATTCCCACTCCACCAGGTCTACTGCTGATTTGCTAATGACCATCACAGAGTATATATACCAGGCTCTCAATAATAACAGCAAAGCTTGTCCTAGACATCTTCAAAACATTTGACAGAGTCTAGCATACTGTTCTTCTATGCCAAGCTATAGGGCTTTGGCATAACTGGACACTTGTTTGATTTAATCCAGTCATTCTTTTATATTCGTGTAATGAAGATAGTCTTGAATGGGCTTGCTTCCAGATACTACCATAATAATGCGGATGTCCGTTAAGGCTCTATTCTAGGTCCTACACTTTTTCTGATCTTTATCAATGATTTCCCTGATGTAATCAGATCCCAAATATGCATTTATGCTGATGACACAACAACACTATCATTTAAAGAAATCTGCCAAGGCTGACAAACGAAACCTCACTGCTGATCTTGAAAAGGACCTTCAATCTGTGGTGGACTGGGGTAAGAAATGGCTTGTAAATTTTAATGCTTTCAAAATGAAGCTAACATCTTTTAACCACCATAGACAATCGTTTCTACCTTCCATCAGCATGGATAAGGCTAATCTCTCTGAAAGCAGAACACTGCGCCTCCTCTCTCAGTTGATCTCTAGTAGAAGGAAAATATTGAATCCATAGCTAAATCTGCAACTAGGAAGGTTGGTTCACTGTGTAAAGCCAGGAGGTTTTTCCTGTCTGAATCTGTCTGTCACATCTGCTGTCTGTCACATACTGCTGTCACATCTGGTCAGGTGCCCCTGCTATTCATCTCGAGGTTCTTGACAAAATCCAACAGAGAATCTGCAACATAATCAATCCCAACCTGGTAGCTTAACTCCAGTCACTTTCTCACCGACATAATGTGGCTTCCCTCTGTCTCTTCTACAAATACTTTCACAGCTTCTGTTCCAATGAGCTCAGCTCCCTGGTTCCTCCTCAGCATGAATTTACTTGAACTACTAGACTGGCAACTAGCTCCCACCCTTTTACAGTGAAATCACTCAACTGTAACCACAACTTCTACTACAGTGGCTTCATGTCTCACACTTCCTGCCTGTGGAATTCCCTTCCGTATACTTGCTTTTCTGACAGCTACAATCTCCAAGAATTTAAAAGCAATGTCAAATGCCATCTGTTATCTCCTTGACTCACATCCTCTCCCTAACAGTCCTTATATCATGTTCTTTTACTTTTCCACTCTACTCTCGTGTAGCTATCTTCCCACCAGTATTCTCATCTTTCTTTTACCTATTCTATGACACCCACTGTAATTTGTTCCTCTTTCTCATAACTCTCCTCTTATGTAACCCTATGCACACCAGTAGTAGTACTACCTTGCTTGTAATAAAAGGATTCTATATAAATATATATATATATATATATGGTGTGTGTTTACATTGTACATAACATGCGAAAGTCCACCTTCCTCTACCAAGCGCCCATAGCTCAGAGGTAGAATCGCCGACTGATGTCAATTTGGTTGAGTTTCAATCCTGGCTAGAAGCAATCAGATGTATAACCATACTGATGAGCTGTGACAAAGCAAAAAAGATCTGTCTGCAGATGACTATTTATATATATAGCTGTTCCATGTCATGTTACAGTGCTTGCATGTCTCAGTGATCTCAGAGTGAAGTTGTCTGGAGTTCCAACTCCTGTAGGGCCCTATAGCATCCATAGTGGTACAAGGAGGAGGAACCAGACTGAACACAACCAACCACAAAGATCTCAATGCAAGAGAGAGTCAAAGATCTGCATGATTTTAATGATCAAACTGACAGAAGTGGGCAGTACTAGTCAGGCTTGCATAACCAAGGTAGACCATGATAGACCAAGCATGATGCAACCAGGTTTTTCAAATCTTACCAGTCTCAATCCCCTTTGTACTGTGAGGGATGTGCTTCTGGCCAAGTGTGTGTGCTTCTTTGTCATGCAGAGTTGCCCATCGAATTCATATGAATGGTCAGATTAAATAATGCTTGAAGAAAATAGAAAATTCTTGCCTAATGTAGTTATGACATTATTCAATGAAAAAAACATGTGACCGTTACTCATGAGCCTTTGAATGACTGAAGATCATCAGAGTAATGACGGCACTTGATATATCAAAATTATACAAAGATTTTGTGCAAGATTTGTTCTAGCAATTTGTGGAATGGAGAGTTATCGGTATTTACCTTGTTTAAAGTTGAACTAATATCCCCATCTTAATATTATCATAATATTCTGGCCACTGTGACCTTGAGCTTTCTGCAAATCCAAGTAACCTTCAAGGAGTTTTGATTTTAATCCATTATTTAATCTACAGGGGTACATTGTGTTTATTGTACCCTTAATACCCAGTGGTATACAATCTTCTTGTTAACCTTCATTTTATTGAGTTTTTGTAGCTTAGGTATTAAATTCACATTGACTATGTCACTAAATTCAGAAAAACTCACTTCTTTAATCTACTTATTTACTGTCTCATCGGAAAATCCTGAAGCTAGTATTCATGTTTTTTTATTGCCTGCCTGATGCTGTTGCAGCTGAAGAAAGCCAGAGGACACAATAACCAAAATGTTGTGATAATAACAACTAAATGAAGACATTAGTCCGACTGTAAATTACCTAAATATATTTAGCAAATTTATATTTATACGTAAATATATTTAGCAAATTTTGTAAAGTCCACATTGTGGGAATTCTTCTACGTGCAATATCTCTTCAACACATGGACGATCATAGCCCTTCACAAATTCCTATTATTTGTAGTTCTTAGTAATGTTTGTCTTTTTACCATAACTCCCTCTCCCAATTTTGCAATAGCTTGTCATGGAGGTTGCACACTACCTACCCCTATCACTTTTTGGTTTTGATATATCCTGTGAGTATCAACTTTTCCAAGCCTTCCTTCTTCATTATGTAATCTAAAAATTTTTGACTGTGATTATAAATGACCTTTTTGTTTCCTTACTCATTGTTTACATGTTTTATCCATGATATTAAAAGCATTCTTCTGTAAAAATATATTTTTGTTGCCTCCAGCCTTCATCTATAAGGAAATTGTCTGGTATTCTATGGCATATAAGCAGAATGATATTATATAGCAGTTCAGCACTTTTCTTTATTTTTAATGAAATTTTTCTGTTTCCCAGTACTCTGTTTAGTTTTCGGAAGGCTTCTTTTGCTATTTCAATGCATGATTGGATTTTGGTGTCATATTTTCCATCCTTGTGAGGGTTAGAAAAAAAGTGATTATCTTTGATTAGGAAATAATACAAGCATTATTGGCTGACAGAAAAGCATTATCATATGTATAAATGTTAATAATTTCAAATAAATTTTATTGCTTAGAATTTCCAGAATTTAATATGATAATTTGCTAAAGTTTTTTCAAAAAGCAAGATAAGTCAGTCAAAACCTAAAATTGCACAATGCCGAGCAGTGAAAGTATTAAAAATTTAATTTGTTCTTAAAAGAAACAAAAACACTTGATGTTTTAAAAATGTTTCTTCCAAAGGAAAAACGTGATTTCTAATCATGCACAAGCACTTGCCTTTAGCAACTTAAAAGTCAGCCAATCAGAAAATAGAGTAGCTGATTTAAACATAGTCTTGAGTGTGCCATGAAATCCAACTTGCCAATGCGTCTTATACTGATAAAAGGCTTCCAGGTGGAAAACAGGCAATTTCAAACAAATTTTGTCTTAAAAACCTGATTGTCTGGAATTAGTTCAAAACATGTTTATTTGTCAGATAAAGTGTAAATGCAGGTGTTTATATGCAGTACTAATTAATTGTCATCTGTAAAGATAATGTGATGGCTATATATTTAATGGATAGCAGCTCAGAATAGAAAAACAGAGAGATAAGTTCAAATTCCAGTTGAGTTCATTGCATTCACATACATGCAAATACACTTGGGTAAGCTATGAATCTATTTCATCTCCCTCCTAGCTATGGGTAAGTCACAGGACAGAATGGGTTCAATAACCTTGGCAAGAGAAGGAAAACTACTGCCTGGAGAGTGATGGATTCTATCTTGCCCAAGAACAACCACGTCTGCCATGGCTGCAGTATATATGGCACCCCTATGACCCAAATTGGTTATGGAACTCAGGATTGTGATCATGATCATAAGTATTTCTCTCTAATTTCAACCTTCTATAGTATTTGCTGGCAATACATCCTGGCTTTCCTGACAGGACATTTACAAAAGTTTCTCATTTATTCACTTACTAAAACTTTCTTTATTTTTTACTGGAAACCAGCAAGCAATAAATCAGCAGCATTGAATGAAAATATGAACTAGACAATATCCCTAGACATGAGTAGTGAAATAAGAACAGTCTACTCCTGTAGATTAAATAAAGGGTTCAGTTCTGAATTCCCCACAGGTTAATAAGATCTATGTACATCTGAGGAAGGCCAGACAACACAATAGCTGAAAGGTTGTGATAACAATAACAAAGATGAGGATAAAAGTCAAAATATAAATGATGTAAATAATATCTCTTTGTCCCAGAAATTCAGACAAAAATTTAGATGTGTTAACGTTTTGAAAATATTAACAAATACTAAAAGAAAAACTCTTTCAATATGGAGGATCCTTAGTATTTTTTTCTCAACAAAATACTTATATTGATTGATTTGTATTTTTATGGCTTGTCAACCTCTTACAGGTTATTTAAAGCCAGGAAATGCAAGTACTACTAATTAAAGCATGTATGGAAAATGAGAACAATAGAATTTTTACTTTTCCCAAAAGTATCTGTGAGTAAATGAATATAACAAACCCAACTGAAATTGCAACTTGGCTTTCCTCTTTCCAATTCCAAGCCATTATACATTGCACCACCCATACATCCAAACTTGCAGAATTTGTAAGTGGTCACCTAAGTAGGTATTGACCTGGCTTGACATTGTTTAACTTTCTGCAGATGCAAGGACTTTCAAAGCGAACCCTTAATTACAATCCCTGGGGTATATAATTCCCATTCCATGTGCAATGCCACTTCTGGTAGCCATGTAGTTATCTCCCTCTTGGTCACCACTGCTATAGCCTGGTATTGAACTCACAACTCTTTGGGTCAAGACCCTGAAACTAACCAATGTCTATATCTACTCGGCCATTTGCCCTCAAGAGAGATAACTACATGGCTACTAAAAGTATCATCGTACATGGAATGAGAATGATATACCTCAGTGAAGGTAATAAAGGGTTCAGTTCAAAATTCCTAGCACCTGAAGAAGGCCAGAGCATACAAAAGCTGAAATATTGTAATAATGGCAATAAAGATCAGGACAATAGTCTGAACAATGTACATAGTGTAAAGACTACCTTATTTAAGAAGTATAGAGAAATAATGAGGATATCAGTGGGGAAAAAAGTGTGGAATAAATAAATCTCCACTCAGCTTCATTCATTTTACACCATCAAGTCTACCCATTATGTCTGGACTGTGTAGAATTATACCAAGGATAATACTAGCCACTTGCACAATTTTAATGTTGTTAATAGTTGTTAGAATGCAAGAAGCTACCTGATGCTGTTCTGAACCTTCTTCGAGATTCATTCGTGTTGCATCATTCAGCATAGAACGAATATCAATCACCTGACCAAACTGAAAGACAAAAGCAAAAATGATAAATAAAAAGCAGAGTTTGAGTTTTGTTTAACGACCTATCAACCTCTGTGGGTTATTTAATGCTCGAAAGGTGGAGTTTTAAGGGTTTTTTAAATGTTCAGTTATAGTGAGAAGATTGATTTAGTCAGATTTTAGTGAATTTTTTTTGTTTTTAATGCTTTTTTATTTTAGTAAACTGAAAATGTCTTCTAGTTTTGTATTCAAAAATGTTTTGCCGAAAATATTTTTGTTCCTTGAAAAATGTGTTACGGTAATAATTTTCACTTCAAAAAAGTATATTTTCCTATAAAAGTCTATTTTTATGCATATATTTCTATAAAAGTGTATTTTTATACTTTCATAGTATTTTGACCCCAGTTTGAGGGTTAACTATTTGCCCATAGCTGGGATCCTAACAGATGTTACCACTCTGGGTTAGGGTGAACCTGAGAACAACAGCAATTAAGAGGTAGTTCCATGCTCCTCACAACCTCCCAATCAGTGCTGGATGCAGTTTACTGTCATTCCCAGGACCATGAAAAGCAGAAAAGAAAAGATAGCAAGCAATAAAAAAATAAATTATGAAAGAAAAATATATAAATTGTGAAAGGATGTTTTTTTCAGATCATCTTCTTGAGTGGGAAGTAAGAAACTGGAACGGATTTCCACCAGTGAGAAGTGCAAGAGAAGAAACTGTTAGCATAGAACTTACTATTACATTTATCTATTTAAACTGTATAAAGAAGACCTTGTTGCCAATCTAGTAGTGTGCTCAAATTCATAAAGTCTATGTACCATTTGGAAAAGTTCATCAGAACAATTACCATGAAGGCACAGGGAAACTATATTACAGTGTTGGGAAAGTGACTAAAGGCAAGGTGCCAGGTCAGAACCAATAATATTACAGGTTATTCTTTGGATTCTATCAAGAATCTCTAAATAAATGGAAGAAGCATCAGATCAGAGGTAAAAGTAGTATTCAAAGCAAGAAAAAATGGTAGAATTATGTGTAAGATAGATTCTGGAAAAATTATCTAAGATGACACAAGGAACCAACATTCTTAGCAGCAGATCTAGCAATTGATTTGATATAATCTTTCCACTTCATGTCATCAGAAAATGTTAGTCTGAGCAGATGCAATGAATCACTCTTCTGGAGGATAGCATCAGCCATGCTGATTGAAGTAAAAAGGGTTCTCTCAGACAATTAAATGAGCACAATTTCATTTTGGAGGTGTTAAAATTAACAAGTCCCAGTTATGAACAGAAAGTAGATTGTTTTTTAGTTCAGTTGTCAATTTGAACTTATCAAATTGCTCACACTTACTATTAAGTCAAGAATAAGTTATTGTGTCATAGATACTGAGTTGAAAACTGATGCCAACAGGAGAGTCACTGATGAAAATTAAGAACAATGTGGGTCCAAGGATAGAGTCCTGGAGCCATCTGCATCAATGCAAACAAATATAGAAAAGTGGCAATTCAAGACAATTTTCCTTTCATGATTCAATAAGATTGAATTAGATCAAAAATATGTCCAGAAATCCTATAACATTTCAACTTGTGAAGAAACCTTATCAAATGGCTTCAAGATATCAAAAGCAACATCCTCTACTTCATCATTCTTATCTAAAGCTTGATAAGTGAGAATGAAATGAAACAAAATAAATGTTAATAAATTTATCATTCTCATAAAATTAGGCATGCCATTCCAAAAGCAACATGGTTAGCAGAGTATAATTGGCTTATAATTATACAGCAGACTATAATTGGTTCATGACTTTTTCTCATATCTATAACTTTGAGAAAAATCATTAATATCTCCTTTGTGTTGTTTGTCCCACCTTGTTGATTTTGCCAACCCATTTTATTGTCTTCTTCAGGATTTAGAATTTCATAAGAAAAGAAATGAACTACCACTTTTTTTTTTTTATTTTGTTTCTGCTTTTTGGTTTGTAAATCAAGATAGTTGTTGATATATTAACAGGATCATTTCAGTTCAGTAAGTATTTCCTTCCAAATTATACACTAAAATGTTGAAACCTCACTTTTTCACATACTTAATATGATTATTGACTAGCAGTATAGCTCGGCGTTGCTTGGGCGCAATGAAATCTTTAAAACTCTTTGGATGTTGGCACGAAAGACTAAAAAGTAATAGTTGTTTCTAATGTTTAAGTCTAAAAACTTTCATTTTACCAAGTTAGAGCAGATTCTGCAGCAAGAACCATGATTAAAGGGCTGAAATCCAGATCTTGATCAGACCTGATTGGATATTGGGGTCTTAAGTTCTAATATCAGGGAGAAATTGGAAAAAATGAGGTGCCCATGACCTGACCAGAAGCCTAAGGAATATTTGTGTGATGTTTGGTGAGAATCGGATAAAAATTGTGGATTTGTATAAAGGACATACAGACAAATAAACAGTTACATGCACAAACATCTTGCCTTTTATATATATATATAATCGATTTTCTGCACTATTGTAAGAACTGCAAACTTGAAACTTCTGAATATCCTTTCTTATGTCTTTTTCTATGAGTGTATCAAATTTGATTAAAATCGGACCACTCCTTCTGTAAACCAATTTTTTTGATTATCAATTTTTGATATTTATCAGGGGTACCTCAACACAAAACCTAGCTAAGAACACTTGCAGACGCTTATAGTACAACTGTGTAAATTTTCCAGAAAATCGGTTCAGCCATTTTAGAGTCTATAGGTAACAGACACACATACACCCACACACAGAGACAAAGTTCCATTTATAAATAAGCTTACATTAGATATATTAACAGGATCATTTCAGTTCATTAAGTATTTCCTTCCAAATTATACACCAAAATGTTGAAACATCACTTTTTCACATGCTTAACATATTTCAATGATCTCATAAATCTCTATGATCAACACCAAAACAGGCTTGTATTCAATAGCATTGATCATCACAAAAGCAAATGCACTACGATGCCATATACAAACTAGTAGAGAAAAAAACCAAAAACACAAAACGAAAAAAATCTTCTCAAAATGGACTAATTTAAAATTTAGATGTTAATGGGGGACTTTAAAGCTTTAGCATCTGATAAGGTTATTTATTAACCCTTCTACAAAAATACACTTTCATTACAATGTTTACGGTACTACTCTTATTTGACCCTAAAGAGGCGAAACATGTTGGAAAAAGTTTTGCTACTTTGTCTCTTCACATTCGTGCTTAACATAGTGATATTGTATAAATGGATTATTAATGCAACTTTTATATAAAATTGTATCTTTCTTAATTCCATTGATTTAATTGCAGACATTATATTAAGCATGTCTTATTTTTATTTTTTATTTAGGCTTCATGTAAATCACTTTAAAAACAAGTATTTGATTGTGTGTAAATGGTTTCATTGAAGAAAACCTTTTGCAAAATATTGTTAAATGATCATTTCAGTAAACAATAGAAGGTTAATCTTTGGGCCTATAGAGTTATATTTTAATATATGAGGGTCAAAAGGAGAAAAAAGAGTGGATGAAGAATAGGAAGATGAACAGAAAAAGACAAAGAGGAAGATAGAGAGATTGGAGAGTGAAGAAGTGAAAGAGGAAGGGGACAAAGAAAAGAAAAGAAAAAGAAGGAAAGTTTAAAGAAAGAAAAAAAAGAAAAAAAGGTGAAAACAAGGTAAAAAAGGAAAACATAGAAAGAAAAAAAGATGAAAAAGAAAGAAAAAAGAGGATGTAAGGAAAAAAAAGAAAAAAGAGAGGAATGAGAAAGAAAACAAAGAAGGTGAAGCAAAAAATAAAAACATGGAGAAGGTGAAGTGAATTAATAAGAAGAACCCAAGGAAAAGAAGGAGAGTAGAGAAAAACGATATAAAAAGAAGAATGGATAGAGTAGAAGGAAAGAAGAAGTGAAAGGAAATAAATAAGAAATTGAAAAAAAGATAAGGAAAATAGAGGAGGAGGAGGAGAAAACAAAAGCCAAGGAGGTGTAGGAGTAATAGGAAGAGAAGAAAAAGTGATGACATTAAATCAGCAAAATAGCAAAAAATAAATGGCAAAATAAATTTAAAGGAAAAAACAAAGACAACAGGCAAAATAACAAAATTAAAAAGTAATTAAACTTACCTGTCCACCTAAAGGTAATTTCTGCTTCTTAAAGTTAGAAGCAGGTTCTCCATTACTTCCTTCTCGGAGAAGAGCTGTTGCTTGCAAACAAAGATTCTCAGTTGACTGTGAGTTTGAAGAGGAATTGGAACTGGTGTTTGACTTTAAAGAAAATAGGAAAAGGTGAAATTGCATTTAAAGATCCATTCTCCATGAATTTCAAGTGTAAAGCTTTCTTCCGACAAAGAGAAAAGAAAGCTAGCAATAACACGAACAGATTATTTGAGAAATGTGGAAGTCCTTAGGAAAATAGGGAGGAAAAAAAAAATCATTTAAAATCAGAAAAACACAACTGAAAATTTCTTGGACATGGAATGATGAAAGAGAGCTTAGAGAGATCAACACTCACAAGGAATACTCAAGGCAAGATGGGCAGAGGGATACTTCACATAAACTAACAAACGTGTGTAAATGGATGGCAGAATAGAGGCTGGAAGGGATAGTAAAGAGAGAAAACATTGCTTAGCACTACAAAGAATAGAGATGCACATTAAAGAAGATCTGTTTTTCACAATAGAGAAATTCATATACATATGGGGTGTATAGTGAGAAAGAAGAATCTGGAATATTTAACACTCTCAGGTCATATTTAAAGCAAAAAGACAGTGGAAAATAGCAAGTTACTTGCCTAATAATCAGGAGTTCCCAAACATTTTCTGTCTTCACTTACTTTCACATGGAAAAGTTTTCCACCTCCCACTTGTATAGTAAATGTTATAACTCGCACTTAACAGTTATAGTATTATGTCTCACCTGACTCCAACAGGATGCTAACAAACACTCAATCAGAACTCTGGGTATTTACCCGATCCTATTCCACAAAAGGTAGAATATGACACAAGGTCGGTTTTTTTGTGAGGCATTCTGAGCATGTATGCTTGGGCAAAAAGTTGCCATAGGCCCCACATGTGGGATTGGGTCTTGTCTACATTACCCCAGACAAGATTCTCTCTTTTGCCATAGTCTTATCTGGGTTCCTTTCCAACCGGAGAAGAGATCTCGACAAGGTTGTGTTCAAGTGGAACTCTGTTTTTGAACTAAGTTTGAGTTCTTTATTGGAGGGCTCTTGTCTAGTTCACTTGTTTTTCCAGGGGTGTCTTATTTACTTCACAACAGTAAATACTCAAATGTAGAGCAATAATGTTTGGTAAAAATATATAAAATTTTTCTTTTAATCGAGTTCACCCTAAGCATGGCAATAAAGCCACTGAGATTCAAGTGGTTACTGGGTGTGGAAGAGTTAGAAACAGAAACATTGTTAAGGTTCAATAAAAGAGTAAGAATAATCAGGACAGTAGATAATGATTGTCATGGTATTTAAATTTTTGCATATTAAAGCTGGCTTTAGGTTTCTTTTAATTTTCAAATATTTAAATGCAATGTCAATCATTATCTACTGTCATCTTCATTAATCTTCTTTTACTATTTTTGTACCTTAATGATGTTTACTTTTTCTTATTTTCTCAAACTCAGTAACCCCTTGTGTCAATTTGGCTTTATTGCCTTGCTTGTGGTTAAAGGATTTAAAAAATGTATATTTGTCTCTTTTAATATTTGCATACTATTTTGATTTTCAAACATTTCTAATTCTACATACTAGCCCACTTCTCACTGACCAAGAAGAATGAAAAATAAAACTTGTTTTGGTCAGCATCTTTTTGTATCTTATTCTGGGACAATCTGAAGACATTACATTATTTACGGTTGGACTAATATTCTTATATTTGTTACTAATTTCATATTTTGGTTGTTTCACCTTTCTGGCCTTCTTCAAATGGCTGTCAATCCATATAATCTTCAGAGGATTTTCAACTTAACCCTTTCTTTAAGCTACAGGAGTAAATATTTCTCATTCCTTAAAGCAGGTACTACAGACTCAGCCACTGGGCATACAGGAGTAACAATAACCAAATAGCATTAAATAAAAGAACAAGACATCCTTAGACACAGTTAATTTGTGCTTGCGATCTCTTGTTTGTTTTTCCTACAGAAGCCATAAATTTGAAAAAGAAAAGTCCCACTTAGAGCTGAAAGAGAAGAAGAAGGAAAAGGAATAGAGAGATAGTGTAAAGAGTCAAGAAAATGATGAAAAAGCAAAATACGCACATGCATGCATACACATGTTCACAAATCAGTAACTTTTGCTGAATCAAATTTTGGAATTAATTCTTGCTGTTGAATGAATTCGACACACTGCTTTCCCAGTTGTAACTGCATTAAAGTCGTTTGTGAAATCTCCTCATTTTGAAGGTTATTTATTAATTTCATTTAAATCAAATCCTCTTCAATTGACTAATTTTCCGATCCCAGTTTATAAAACTCACAATATTTGGCAGCCTGTTTCAAATGAAGAATATATTTTATGACTGGTTCATTCACTTTCTGAGAAATGTTCATGAACCTAGTTCTCTCTGCATTCACTAGACTTTTCTTAGGTGCTATGTTTTTTATAATAATCTGAATTATTATCAAATGCCATTTCCTCCAGCTCTCTTGGGTGTGCAGTTGCTGATCTTTTTATAATAGCCTCACAACCCATAGTTGACAAAAAAAAGATTAGTTATTTAGGTTTCTCCTCCAGCTGATTTCTAATCCTTCAGCTTCTATGCTCTTGTTTTAGCTGCTAGACTCCTAAGCCACACTTGTGTGTACTCACAATTATCAATTGATAACTGTTCATTTGTTTCTTTAGATATCACAATGACATTGTTGTGTAGTATTACTAACTCATGGGAAGTGGTAAGTACTCAACTACCTCATGGGTAATAGCTATAGCTATTTATACATTTGTTAACTTACTATGTAAGTGAATCACTTCAGTAATACCTGGAATGGCAACAGGAAGCAATTTTAAGACTATAAAAAATACGGAATGTTCATATGCAAATGAGATATGGTTAAGTAGTTATAATATTCTGACTCCGGTGCAAAAAAACAAAACAAAATGTGTATGGATAAGACAGAGAATCATCCATTTTTATTGGCTAGGAAGAAATCCCATCATTTATCTGTAGGATTTGTCTATTTTTTTACTGGAAGGCAGGGGTGAGCAATAATCCCTATTGGATTGGAATCAACAAGTGATGCTTCCAAATTAGTATTTCATATTTATTTTTACATAAATGGATACAGAATAATAATTGATTAACCCTATTGGCTAGACCAAGTGTTCAATTATAAAACTATTTTTTCACATAGTCATCACCATTGGTTATGCATTTTTTCCAGTAATTAACATTTTGTGGGTTGCAAGATGTTTAGGGCTGCCTGGAATGTACATGTGGCTTTCACCATTGCTGAAATGTATTAACTACTATGATGTTGGGCTCACATTCACTGTTTGGTCTCCATAATCATTCAGCAGCTTTGAAGTACATCATCAGGTGTAATTTGTATTGCATGAAAGGAAATAAATATCAACTTTCTGCTCTATATACACTTTTATATCAGTTGCAATTTTAAGATCTGCAAGGTGCATAAAAAAGCATGGGTTATTAGCGGGAAGTTTTGACATCTACTACCATATGAACAAGATCCATCACTGATGTTGTAGGCCAATACAATAGACATGATGCATTTACTTTTGAAGCACCTCTTGTGCGAAATAAGAAGAGTTATTGGATGATAATTAGTTAAACTTACAGAGTTGGCCTTTTTATTAGCTGGTGTTAGCGGCTTTTGCTTGCATGCAAATGGCTTTGAATGGTTTGGAAAAGGAGGAGAACTTGGTGGTCTGCATGTGCCTGAAATGTGTGGTAGAGTCCCAGCTGGCCGACAAAGGTTATTGCTGAAAGAACAAAAACTGAATGTATTATTATTATATATATATATATATATATATATATATATATATATAGTTGAAAAGTGGGCTCCCAGGACATTTTAAAACTTGGCTATACCAACACGCGATTTTACCCAGGATTTTATGGCCATTAATGATTTATAGTGTGCCAATATTGGCGGTTGAGTCCCTAGAAAGGAAGATTAGTAGTTCTATTCAGAAATGGCTGGGCCTACCATGTTCACTAAGCAGCACAGCCCTGTACAGGAAGACAAACCCAATACAACTGCCCGTCAGTGGGTTAGTCGAAGAATTTAAGGTCTCTCTCACAAGAGAAGCTCTGATGTACCAAAATTCTAAAGACCCTAAAGTTGCCGACGCTGGGATATTAATACATACTGGCAAGAAATGGGATGCAGGAAGAGAATTATAGTTGGCTGAAGAGAGGCTAAAATTGAAAACAATTAAAGGAACTGTTTCAGAAGGGACATTGGGACTAGGCTACATCCAGCAGAAACCTATGGACAAGACAAATAAGAAAGATTACCAAAAACTTCTCCAAAATGAAGTAAGAGATAGTGTGGAGGAGGATAGAATTACAAAAATGGTGGGATTAAGCCAGCAAGGAGCATGGACCAGATGGGAAAAAATAACAAAATGGAAAATTACTTGGTCTGATATATTATGGAATGAATTCACACATACAAAATTCCAGATCAAGGCAGTTTATGATACACTACCAAGCCCTGTGAATCTCCATATTTGGGAAAAAAAGGAACTTCCTCATGTAAGTTATGTTCAGGAAGAGCATCACTCCAACATATACTTAGTGGTTGTCCCAAGGCATTAAGTGATGGGAGATATTGCTGGCGCCATGATAAAGTTTTAAAGAAACTAACTGAAATATTCAACACAGCCATCTGGAGTTCAAAATTTAACCCAAAGAAAAAGAAAATTCAGTTTGTAAGGGTGGGCAAAAAAAAAAAAAACCAGTATGTAAGAGACCCACAAGATGTGTACTTTCCTCAGCTTCAGATTGGCAACTCACGGTAGACCTAGGATGCTGACTGAGGTTACCAGAACACATTCTAAGTACTTCCTTATGACCAGATATGGTCTTGTTTATGAATTTAACAAAACAGATTATTCTGTGGGAACTAACAGTCCCATGGGAAGAAAACATGGAAGTTGCACACCAACACAAAATGAATAAATACCAAGAACTGGTGGATGAGTGTAGAAGACGAGGATGGCAAGCAATATGCTACCCAATCAAAATTGGTGTGAGGGGTTTCGCTGGGAAATCTTTAAATTTGGCCTTCAATAAAAGAGGAATTACAGGGTTAAAAAAGAGGAAAATGACTCAAACAATCCTAGATGCAACTCTGAGGTCATCCAGGTGGATTTGGATATGCCGAAATAATAATACCTGGACGGGACAAAATAACAGTAGTGTCCGATAGACCAAAAACCATGGCGAAGAAATGAAACAACTTAGATTAATGTCACCAAATGCAACAATTTTTTTTTTTAATCTATTCATTTATCTATTCATATCAATCATATTTTATTCTTTTTTTTAATCCCAAATATTTCATTAATATTATTCGCTTTACTTTTGTATTTTTATCTATACATTTATCTTTACAATTCCTGTAGTTTTTTTTTAATCAGAAATATTACACCAATATCATTCGTTTTTTATTCTAGTTATTTACATATCAACCGCATTTGGTACAATTTTTTTTTTAAGGCATATTCCTTCATCCCTATGGAATGTTATCTTCCACATCGTAATTAATGTATTTATTTTAGTATATTTAATGAGTTTTTTTTTTACTATCTAGTCATTTAGCTATTTTAACCATTCATCTCCACATTAATATCATGAAAATCAATTTATTTTAATTTATATATTTCCGGATATTACTGGAACCATGTACACATTATCATCACTGGACATTCATTTATTAGTGGACGACATTATTCAAGAAATGTTTCCTCTTCTCCTGTGCAACCAAAACATCTTGCATTCCAATAATGTAGCAAATAGAGATTAGGACACAGGCTGGGGCCTGATCAACCTTGGCTGGGTCAACCTGGGGAGAAGGTATGATGTTTTAAAGGATCGAAACCGTCAATAAACCAAGGTAACATCACTGATGATGTGTCCTAACCACATCTAAATGATGTATTTTTCAAAAAAATTATATTTTATATTATATAATATAAATATATTATATTATATAATGAATTATTATATATATATATTTTTTTTTTCTAGACATATACTGTTAAATATAAAAGACAATGAATGTATATTATGTTTAATAATGAGACAGATTTTAGTCAACGATACAATAATCCTCACTCATACACACAGTAAAAAGAACCTTCAGATATTGGAGGCCATCTACATTAAATCTAAAGAAACCACAAAATCTGGTTTAAATCTGGTCATAACATATTACATTGCATTTAAATATATGGCTCTGTTATCATTTCGAGCTCTCATGCAGTGTGATGTCATAGAACCACATTAGAAATTTACAAACTTTGTTTGCTATTTTTTGTAACTGTTATTGTTGCTTAGCAAAGTTTTAATGTCAACACAAGATAAAATTGTTGCTGATGGTGGATGGTTTTATGTTAATGTCCATGTAACCTTTCTGAAAATGGCTCATGTGAGCCAAAAGCTTAGAACTAACTTAATAAAAAATCATCCAAAAGGAGAATTTTTTCTTTATTTTCACCTGAAATTAAAGCCAAAATACGATATTTAGAACGCCTCATGATTAAACATAACAGACATTCATTATCTCTTATATTTAACAGTATCTGTTTAGAAAATTATCTGCTGCCTCGATACACTATATATATATATATATATATATATATATATTCAGTAATGAAGTAGAGCACTCTGGCTATTGGGCATGTATAATGATAATATACGCGCTAAAACGTCTGCCTTCTTCTACCGAGCACTCATAGCCCAGAGGTAGAATTGCCAACTGATGCCAATTTTGTCAAGTTTCAATCCTGGGTTAAAAGCAATCGGAGTCTAACCGTACTGACGAGCTGTGATACAGCAAAACAGATCTGTCTGCGGATGACTATCTATATATATATATACACATATATATAGCACATATGCACACAGACACTATATAACCAATAAACTACTTAATTAGAATCCTATTACAATTAAACACAGGTTAATGTTGATTTTGTAGTATACAGTGCTCTATAACATGAGAATAGAGCTACATATGAAATGTTACATATTTTAGATGATTTTAGATTATAACAGGATAAGCATAAGGAATCAGCTATTAGCAATAACATTACCTTATATGTGGGTTAAAATATCACAGTGATGGGTTCTATCAAAGTAAAGATTAAGTAAAACATTTAATCATGGCAATCTTACATCTTTTGCTTATCATATTTTCATAAAATCTCAAAGAAGTAACATGAGTATAACTCTGCAGACAAAAATGACGGCAAAATTTTTAGCTATTTTCTCACAGGTTATTCTCCTCTGAGCATGCACACACACACACACACACACACACACACACACACACACATATTTCATTTGGAGAATTCCGGCAAATGCATATTTTGCAATAGCACGTGGTCTAAAAGGGCGGGGGACAGAGAGACGAATTATTAAATATTTATAATATTTAATAATTCATAATTTAATAATAATATTTAATAATTCAATAAGAAATGTTAATATAAAATATTAATGCTATTAAATATTTTACATTACAAAAATCAATTTTAAATTAAACATTCATATATTTAGAAACTTGAGAACAACAAAAAGAAAAAAATTAAATTATTCTGAAAAGAGAGTATTAAAAACAAAAAATGAAAAACAGTGAAACGAAGAAATTACTTAATTAGAATTATATTACAATTAAACACAGGTTAATGTTGATTTTGTAGTATACAGTGCTCTATAACATGAGGATAGAGCCGCATATGAAATGTTGCATACTTTAGATGTTTTTAGATAGGATAAGCATAAGGAATCAGCTATTAGCAATACCATTACCATAAAATCTCAAATATGTAACATGAGTGTACCTTTGTAGACAAAAATGACAGCAAAATAGCTTTTTTCTCACAGGTTATCCTCTCCTGAGTACACACACACGCACACACACACATGTATATATATATATATATATATATAACATATGTTATTTTTCCTCTACAAATATAGAATCGGCTATTGCTCAGCATCTAGTAGAGAATAATGCCTGTGCCAAGTTGTATAAGGAAGAGTGGTTCAACATTTTACATGTAGCTGGTTCCAATAATCAATTAAATATTTTGGAATCAGTCTGTATATTATTACAGAAGCTTTCTCTTTGCCGGCAGAAGGATTTTGTAAAGTTTCTTCATTTGTTGGGGAATATTTCATTTTAACTATCCCTAGATAATTATTTACACACGATTTCTCTTCCCCTTGTTACAAATCTATATATTTATGTATATATTTCTTTTATCATTTCCCCCTTTTTTTTGCACTTCATTTTCATTGCTGTTCTTTTGTTTGACTTATAATTTCAATGATTTTCTCTTGATGAGATGTTGAAACGAAAGGGCTCTTGAGACTGTAATAAATTCCTTGTTTTTAAAGTAGTATACAAATTTTGTACCTTCAAACATTTGTTTATTTATATATATATATATATATATATATATATATAGATAGATAGATAGATAGATAGATAGATAGATAGATAGATCTGCACAAATACACAATAGCCATTATTATAATAGAGAGGATATATACATAAAATTATTCACTACTCGATGACATAATTATTTCACAAAAAGATAAAGAAAGGCACTGTTAAAGAGCAAACTATGCTTAGATGAATACTGAAGTAGCCTATTCTTAGGTAAACAAATAAAAATAACTTAATTTAGTGATAAGCTAATGCAATAGGGTAATTTTTAAATGCAGTCACAAAAATAAATTTAAATTACCTGTTTAGTAGGATTGAACTTTTTTCAAATAATTTATCTAACTAAAATAAAATAATAATAAATGTATTAAAAAAAAGTTTATTTAAATAAATTGAAATTCAACAACAATAACTTTTACTCACTTATATTTATTAGGCCTCAAATTAACATCATCCATAGTTTACTTTTATTTACACAGCTTTAAGAATATTTTAGAGAATTCTTAAATTTATTGATTTTGAAAACTTACTATTTTTCCTCTACTTTGCTTCTGTTTACAAATACATATTGCAAAACAAAACTCTTACATTTGCACTGATAAAATGCAAAGATAAAAAAGTTTGTCTTTTGTTTTTATTCATATAGGTTTTTCATTTTTATCTCAGTCTCTAAAGGAGCTTTAATAAAAGTGAAACCTGTTAGATTGAGATTTGTTATTTTACTTTATTCTATCATATATATATATATATATATATATATATATATATATATTGTCACCTGCAGACATATATATATATATATATATAAGGTGTATTTTGGCAATAATAATTGTTTCAAACCTATTTGGTTGGTTAAATAATATGAACAATTATATAAATAGAACTGGTGAATATTACTGAACCATATATATATATATATATATATATATATATATATATATGTCAGATATCCATTAAAAATGAATTTGTTTACATATTGCATATGAAATATAGCTTGTAGATATAGATTTTGAAATGACCCAATAAGAGATGTGCATTTACGTAGGCAATTGAAACTTTCTTCTTTATAATGGTTTTACTCTGGCTGACTTGATAGCACACACACACACACACACACACACACACACACACACACACACACACACACACTCTCTCTCTCTCTATATATATATATATATATATATATAAATATATAAGGAAGATCACTAAGTTTTGATTTAAAATTTTCAATCTATATAATTCAATCCGTGATTAATATTCATCTAATTTAGTGTATTGACAAAAGTTATATTTTTTTGTTGCAAATATATATTTATTATACAAAATAAACACTTTTAATCATTAATTTACAGACATATATGTATATAGATACATATTCACTCTCATCAAAATATATATGGAAAAAATATAACTAACCTGTTGTTGATCTTGTTTTCACTGGATCTTTGTCCTCCTGCTAAAAATAGAAGAATCATCAAAAAGTGAAATCTAGAATTGGTTGTACAAAAATCTGGTCACCATTGTTATATTTACTTCTGCAAATTTCAATTTAGTAATTTAATTTTTCAGTGTAATAGATATAGAACCAAGCTTCAAGTCTCCTCTTCATCTGTGGAAATATCCATCATATCCCAACAATATATTCCCACAGTATATTCCCCATACTGTATTGGAAGATTAATATTGCATAGCAGTTTGGCAGCTTTTTTTTTCTTTTTAATGAAACCTTCCTGTTTTTAATACTTTATTTAGTTTTTGGAAAGCATCTTTTACTATTCGAATGCTCCTTCAGATTTTTGTATCAGATTTTCCATCACATTGTTAAATTTCTCTACTTCCTTGATTTAGATGTCTCGAAGTTGTTGCTCACATCTTGCTGGAGGTGTTCCTTTTGCTAATAACTATACATCAAGAAAGGTCAAGAAAAACAAATTCTTGAAAGTCATCAGCCTTCTCTTTCCTCCAATATGTTGCACACTATATCAAAAGCAACAGAACAAAGGTAAGACATACCAAAAGAGTTTGCGTGAATGGCTGGCAGGACATGGATAAAGATATATAGTAAAGGGTAAAAAATTACTCAGAGCCAGAAAAATGGGAAGTTGTGAAGATCCATGATCACATATGTCACAAAACAACATGACACATAAAAAAAGATTGAATAATCAACAAAAATAAACAGCAGATAGTGAATTAACAAATTAAAGACAATTATTGCCATTGATATTTAAGACATTTGAGAAATAATAAGCAATGTTCTGTCATATAGCACAGCTAACATTTATTTTTATTGCTTTACTGGCAGTATAGCCTGGTGTTGCTCAGGTGTAATGAAAGCTTTAAAACTAATCAATGGTCTAATCAAAACTAATCAATGCTCAGACTCTTTGGAGGTTGGCACGAAAGACTAAAAAGCAATAGTTGTTTCCAGATAAAGCAAAACCGTAGACTGAAAGAAAAATGAATGGATATAAGTCAAATTGTATCGATATCAAATAAGTTTTTTTACTAAAATAAAAGGGCTGAAAAAATACTGACATACAGGCAGATAAACAGATGCACACACAAACATCTTGCCTTTTATATATATTATCGATTTTCTGCACTATTGTAAGAACTGTAACCGTGAAACTTCTGAATATCGTTTCTTATATCTTTGTCTATAAGTGTATCAAATTTGATTAAAATTGAACCACTCCTTCCATAACCTGATTTTTTCGATTATCAATTTTCAATATTTATTGGGGTTCCTCAACACAAAACCTAGCTAAGAACACTCACAGATGCTTATAGTACAACTGTGTAAATTTAAAGAAAATCAGTTCAGCTGTTTCGGAGTCTACAGGTAACGGACACACAAACACAGAGACACACACACAGAGAGGCAAAGTTCCATTTATAAATAAGTTTAGATTAGATACTTGGATTATATACACTCTTATATATGATAAAAATACAGTTTTATGGTATGGTATATTTATTAATGTGCATTGTGGTGCACTGGATATTAGCTCAGAATGAGAAATCAAAGAGCCCTGTTCAAATTCCAGGTGAATTTGTTGCATTTACTTATGTGCAAATACCCTTTGGAAAGGTATTTGTTGTGAGATCTCCCCTTTGTATATGATAATGGACTTGACTGAGTATACATATACTCCTGCCATAAACAGAACAGTAGTTTCTACCATAGAGTTGAGTAGAGAGAGTATTTGTAGAGATCCGTTACAGTTATCGGAGAGTACTGGAACTGATACGTAAGTTACTGAGAGATACCGAACTTACCCAGAGACTACAGCATCAGAAATCAAACTAGCTCTGAGCTCCACTCAGCTAGAATAATATACACAAATATACTACTTCCAACAACTTCACTTCAAGACTTGTAAATATTTATTTCTTACTAATAGTATTCCTGGATTTACTAACCTGCATTCAAGTTTGTATATTACATTCAATATAACTTACTTTTCTATCTACATATCTGTTTTGTTGTTCATTATTTTGTGCAGTTCCTCACCCAGAATCCACAACAGTATTAATCCATCTCTTCCCTTCAGCTATGGGTTAAATAACAGGATAGATTGGGTTCTGTAGCCTTGGTTAGCAACTAGTCTACTGCAGAATGTAATGGCAACATACTGTGGAAAAATTTTCTGCCCAGTCAGTCATGATTGCCCAAGTGAGTATCACATATGGCACTTAACACTTGACTAATAATTATTGGTTAAAATATTCAATATTGGGGATAGAGTGTATTTAAATATAAAAGGGGACACTGAGGTCAACAGTGAGCAGTGAGAGTCTTTAAACTAAACAAATAAGATAACCAACGCCCAAAAGAAAAAAAAATCTAAATAAAATTTTTAAAAATAGCAAACTACAAATGTTCACATAAACACAAGTAACTGTAATAATAATGAACAACAAATGATTAAGTACTCAATAATGAATAATGAGTTAAAGTTTGCAAAAAAGCACTATAAAATAGTTACATTTTTCTCTTTGAATGATGGCAATGTTGAAAAAGAAAAGGCTAACACACAGTAATGTTTTCTATGAACAAGGCCATAATGTGATGACCGTGTTTGGAAAATAAAAAATAATTCCCACCACTCCAGAAACATAAATAAAAATGAACACATACAGTTAAAAATAAAAAATACTCTTGATAATGGTCAATAGAATAATGGATATAGAGAACATTCAGACAGTTTTATACACTTTATGTCTGGAAAAGAAATCACTTAGATGAACACAAAAAAAATTTAATAAAAAGCTTAATTGTAATACTGTGTCAGTCATCTTTAATAAAAGAAATTACTAGAAATTTTTTTGCAACATTTTTTTTTTTTTAAATCATATCACTCCGGGCAAGGCGGTAAGGCCACTGGTGTGCAGGGGGCTACTTAAGAGTGAAAAGATTGGAAAAGAGAAAGCTGGAAAACACATCCTAAACAGGGAACAAGGGATGAACCTCTACACCTGTTCAATAGACGTGGGTGGAGTGTGAACCTGGCGATAGTTCATTCTATCTACTCCAATTAAAAAAAACAAATAAACAAAAAGGAAAAGTGAAAAAATTGGAAAAGAGAAAGCCGGAAACCACATCCTAAACAGGGAACAAGGGATGAGCCTCTCTACCTGTTCAATAGACGTGGGTGGAGTGTGAAACCGGGCAATAGTTCGGTCTATCTACTCCAATTGAAAAAAAACAAATAAACCAAAAGGAAAAGTGAAAAAATTGGAAAAGAGAAAGCCGGAAACCACATCCTAAACAGGGAACAAGGGATGAGCCTCTACACCTGTTCAATTTATGCTAACAACCATCACCGAGTACATATACCAGGCACTGGACAGGAATGGCGAAGCCTGAACCGTTGCATTGGATATATCTAAGGCGTTCAACAGAGTTTGGCATGCTGGCCTTCTATGTAAACTGCAGAGCTATGGTATAACTGGACATTTGTTTGAACTAATCCAGTCATTCCTCTCTAACCATACAATGAAGGTGGTATTAAACGGACATGCCTCTCAGAACTACCATACAAACGCAGGTATCCTCCAAGGCTCCATCTTAGGTCCTACACTCTTCCTGATATACATTAATGATCTCCTTGATTCCATAAGAGCCCAAATAGGTTTGTACGCCAATGACACCACAGTTTACTCTCGCCTCCTACAAAAATCTGGTGTAGGCGTCAAAGCTAACCTCGCAGCCGAGATTGAAAAAGACCTCCAATCCATATTGAACTGGGGTAAGAAATGATTAGTAAATTTTAATGCTTCTAAACGAAGCTACTCTCAATTAACCATCATCGACAATCTCACCTACCACCCATTAGCATGGACCAGGCTTGCCTCCCAGAGAGTAAAACACTGTGCATCCTTGGTCTCACACTTTCAGCGAACCTCAAATGGAATGACTATATCGAATCCATTGCTAAATCCGCTGCTATGAAAGTCGGTTCTCTGTGTAGGGCCCTGAAGTTTTTTCCATCTGAATCTATCCTGCACATTTATAAATCTACCATCTGCCCGTGCATTGAATACTGCTGCCATATCTGGTTGGGTGCCCCTGCTGTTCTCCTCGGGCTTCTCGATAAGGTTCAGAGGTGGGTCTGTAATGTGACAAATACCGACTTGGCAGACCGCCTGCAATCTCTCTCCCACCGGCACGACGTGGCTTCCCTGTGTCTCTTCTATAAATACTTTCATGGCTTCTGCTCTGATGAACTTAGATCACTAGTGCCCCCTAAATACGAATTTGAACGAGATACTAGATTAGCAACTAGATCCCACCCTTTTACAGTGAAACTGATAAAATGCAGCCGTAACTTCTACTCCAACAGTTTCTTTTCTCGCACTTCCCGACTGTGGAATTCTCTTCCAAATGATTGCTTCCCCGATGGCTACAATCTCCAGGAGTTTAAATGTAAGGTCAATACACACCTCCTAACACACTAACCTGCTCCCATTCTATCAAACGCTCTTCCCATCTGCCCAACCCTCATCCTCGCTATCCTTACTCATCTGTCACCTTCCTCCTGACATTCCCTATGTCTAACCACTCCTTCTCTTTACCTTCCCCTATGTAGCCCCATGCGCAATAGTGGCAGTGGAATGCCTTGCTTGGTGTGAGATGATTAAAAAAAAAATAAAAAAAATAGATGTAGGTGGAGTGTGAACAGGGCGATAGTTCAGTCTATCTACTCCAATTGAAAAAAAAGAAAAGTGAAAAGTGAAAAGATTGGAAAAGAGAAAGCCGGAAACCATGACCGAAGTCAAAGGAAAGTGTAACGGAAACACCTTCCTAAACAAGAAACAAGGTGATCACCTCCACTCCTGCTCAATAGAAGTGGGCGCAGTGTAAAACTGGGTGATGGTGGGTACTATCTACTCCAATAATAATTATAATAATAATAAAAAAAAAAATGCTAATGCATGTGTAAATCCTCAGAGTATTTCATATTGTTAAAGTAATTGATAACAATTTCTGTTGAAATTTACAAACTCTACTACTCTCCCTATTGTGTTTATACTTACAGGGTATTATATTACACCACAATAAAAATGTAAAGAAAATCTACACAAGAAAACAATATTGCATTTTTATTAAATAAGTATTTGTTACTTTAATGATTATATTCTTAAATAAGTGGGAGTATTTTGTATATTAAATAATATGAGTTCTAATTTTTCCCTAAAAAATTAAAGAAAATTTATTATACTAAGCTACGCAACCTAGTAAACTAATTGTACTTTATATCCCCTTCCCTGTTTGCACTTCTCCCTAAAATTTAAGTTTTGATCAGTCAATGTATTGCTATTTTAGAGGCTGTGCTTGAGAGATGGATAGATGGGTGCATTAACAGAAATCGCAGAATTTTTTACATAGATTGGTAATTTTTAATTAGGAACATCATGCATGTAAATATCTTTGGTTTAGAGACAGGTAACATACATATTTTTTTTTCTCAGGAGAAAAAGTATATTTCTTATTTCAAAAAAATAATTTATTGTACTTTTAAATAAATAAATTAAAAACTAAATCACTTGTAACAGCATGTGTTAATCACATTGTCATCAGTGATAATATCATACCAAGATTTCAATTTGTCAATTAGCAAAAAAAAATTTTCTCCAAAGAAAATAAAAATCAATTTGTCCCCATTTTATATTGTCTTCTGTAGTGAAAATAGTTGAGGCACTTTCAATGAAAAATTACTTTTAATTCTTTTAGTAGTGCAGCCCGCCCTATGCTGAAGCGTATCTCATGCAAGCCACTGCTCAATATAGCTTGCCTATGCCTGATCTAAACCATAATTTTGTAAAGAGAAAATTTCCTTGAAATATGTTGGAAAAGGTCCAAACTTTAATCAATATACTCACAATATATCTAAATCTAAATCTAATCTAATCTAATCTAAATCTATCTAAATCTAATCTAAACTTATTTATAAATGGAACTTTGTCTGTGTGTGTATGTGTGTGTCTGTGTGTGTTTGTGTTCGTCACCTATAGACTCCGAAACGGATGAACCAAATGGAACTTTGTCTGTGTGTGTATGTGTGTGTGTGTGTGGCTATGCATGTGTGTCCATTACCTATAGACTCCAAAACGGCTGAACCGATTTTCTTGAAAATTTACACAGTTGTACTATAAGCATCTGCGAGTGTTCATAGCTAGGTTTTGTGTTGAGTTACTCTTGATAAATATTGAAAATCGATAATCGAAAAAATCTGGTTATAGAAAGAGTGGTCCGATTTTAATCAAATTTGATGCACTCATAGACAAAGATATAAGAAAGGATATTCAGAAGTTTTAAGGTTGCAGTTTTTACAATAGTGCAGAAAATCGATAATATATATAAAAGCTTTCATTACACCCGAGCAATGCCGGGCTATACTGCTAGTGTAAAAAAAGTGTCAAAATCAATGCAAAACCAGCAAATACATTCTACAAAATTAAATAAATGAAAAAAGAGATCGTAAATCTGCTTCTTGTTGTGACCCATGTGAGAAGAAAGTGGATTTTGTTGCATCACATGAGCGACAATAGGTTTGTGTTCTTTATATATTTGTAATTGAACTGATATCTAGCTAAATGGCTGTACCTCCTGGACTCTTTTTTCCTTGTTCATGATCTTCACCCTTCAACTGCTCAGCTATTTATATTGTCACTGATATTAATGTAAGTATGGCTCATTAACCATTTCAGTGTCATACAGAGCAGAGTCCATATCTCCATAATGTCAATAAATAAAAGAAAGCAATATACAATAAAAAATATAAAAAATATATAAAAGACTAATAAAGAGAAAAGAGTAAGGATAACAAAATAAAGAAGATGTAAAGAAAGGAGGAGAAAAAAATCCTAACAAAAAAATTAATGAAAAAAAGCGGCTAACTTGTTTCGGTTCCCATACTTCAGAGCCTCATGAGGATAAATGTATATGAATGTACAATGTATAAAAAAACAGTAGCAAATTTTTTTTAATATTATATATAAGAAAAATTAAGGCAGACACATTATTTCATGGTAAATCAGAAGTGTAGGCCTATTTCAGGCAAACCATCATCAGCTTTCGTCTATTTTACAACGGATTTTACACGAATCCATATATACATATATATATATATATATATTGTGTAGTTAGGCAGCAATCTCTCTTTTATGCAAGTTTCATTAAAAATGACAGACAAACTGCTATGGTTAAAGATTTTATGTAACTTTTCATGTGATATCAATTTTGTTTTTGTTCTTATCTAAAAGAAAAATATCATCTACATCAGTCAGTTAAGTGGCATATGTGATACACGCTTGGGCGATCATGTCTCAAAAGAGTCATGACTGACTGGGCAGAAGATTATCCCACAGTAGGTTGCCATTGCTTTCTGTGGTAGACTGGTTACCTGCCAAGGATATAGAACAAATCTGTCCTACTATTTAACCTATAACTGGAGGGAAGAGACGGATTAATACCTTTCCAAAGGGTATTTGGGCATAAATGAATGCAAGGAATTTAACTGGAATTCAGACTCAGCATCCTGATTTGTTGTTCCAAGTCGATATCCACTGCACCACAACACGCATACATAGTGAACATATACTTTTAGTAACTTTTTTAAAAACTTTTATTATTACCTGGGACATATAATAGAAAACCACAGACTGAGAGGGTTTCCCCATACTTACTCCATTAGTTTGGATTTAAAATGGTCATAAAAAGGGACTTTATTAGTGAAAGCAGGCAATAATTTTTTGAGAATATTGGGTTTGATAGATGAAGGTAAAATTAAAATTTACTAATGTCCCTGTTGCTGAAATCATTGATATAATCCTGAACTTTGTATATAAAAATAATTCAAAAGACTAACAATGGATTAAGTACATTAACAAGTAAGGAGATTATGTTGAAAAATATTTGCTATTAAATAAATGCTTCTTTTTAATTTTCATTGGGCTATGGACTTTATCTACAAACACTCAGGCAAACACAAATGTTACCCTTTCAAACTTTTGTTTGAACATAACACAAAGAATATCCATAATATTTTGTTCCTAAAATATAGCAACAAATTGTTCGCATCAAAACTTTCCTTTGATTTATTTACTATTCATTTATATCCATTACAACAAGATTGACATCAAACCAAATGACTACCTTCTAGCTTTCAATCATGAATTGCTCAGTTATTTATGGAATGTTATGGTCATTACTGCTGGGTCAGTTCTTTCGCCAAAACATCTAAAGCTTGTTGAATAGCTTTCGTAGCTGAAATAAATAGGCAAAGAGAAAAGGAAAGATACTGAGACACTAGAGGGACTGATTTTATTTTTGGTTCCAACGACCTCTTGTTGGGGAAATTCCTTCCCGAACAGTTTGGCATGTCTTTACCATCCAAAGTCCAACAGAGAAAGAGATAGAGTTTATTTTTGGCACCAGGAGGCCTCTCTTTTTTTGCGCATGCGTCAATTGTCTTTCCTGTCAGAGGACTCCTGGGAGATTTTTATGTTTATTTTATTTCCTACTTTTATTTTATTTTGTATTCTTATTTTATTTCATAGATTTTTTTTGATTTTGTATTTTATTTTATTTTTATTTATTCTCTACATATTACAGAGATCATCTTCTACTGGTGGTAATTATGTTAACAAATTGATGTTTATTTAAGTGACTCAAAAATTTCATTGTGAACAATGTAATTAATAACAGTTTCTTTTCCTTTATGAAAAAGTATCATGTGCATTACATGCTATATTGCACACTGATTCATTTAGTGACCAGTATGACTAGCAGCTGTCACTGGCTATCGACCACGTAAACACAAAAATTGCTCATTCAACACAACCAAGTTAATCTAAGCTTGAGTTAACTTATCAATTGAACTGAACTTTTTAATACAATTTACTTAGTGTGCTTAGAAAATATCCAGTCATTCAGAATATCTTAATTAAAACTTAGATGCTATTTAGTTTTTGTAGAGCAATGTTTCTCCATCTTTTTAAGCAATAGCATAAATACGAGCAAATGAAAATGTCATGGCACACTTAGCAAAATTTTTAAAGAATATACATTTAAATATGACAAAATAAAACACTAGATTAAAAATAAGTATGTACACAAATTTAAGTTACTTTATTTTAGTATTTCTATTGAATATTTGTGCTGCATATTTAGTTTCAAACATGTGCCTGCTGTTTATTTGTGATTTCTTCAATGTTTGGTTGAATGTGTCATGAGAAAACCCTCATTTCTTTTCAGTTGACAATACTGTACTTAAAAGGTCACTTAAGAAGATCATGCAGTAGACTAGTCTGCCATGGCATGGTGGTTGAAAATCACTGTTTTCAGTAAAACGTAACCCACCAAGTGTCTCAGCATCACCTATGGTCAAAATTTGTCACCTTCTAATTGAAGGATTTTGGAAAAAAAAGGAGATTTTAGATCATGGATGAGATTGAAGAGAAAGCAGTTGGAGAGGATCCTTCAAAAATGACTTTGCAAATTTTTCTGAAGAGGGAAATTGATGCTAAGATACAGGAGTGAGGTCCTAAAGGAAAACGTGAAGAAGACTAAGTACACATTGTGCAGAGAAAGATACTTGTTTTGTTAATATTAATTGACTCTATGTATTTTAAGTTAAAAGGAGATTAATACCTTAAAGAAGCTAGTATACAGAATTATTATTAAAGATAACACAATACTAAAATTTGTTTTTTACTTAAAATATAGTGATCCAAAATATTGATTAAAGGAGGTTGATAAAAATATTTGACATTGATTGGAATAAATGTTTTTTGTAATTGAATATAATTTAATTATTTCTAGATTATTCATACAAAAGAGACATTTTTAAGGTTATCTTATGGGTTCACTTACTTTTGTATAGACTACCCTTCTTTTAAACATTATTTTTAATGGATACACATATTTGAGTAGATGCTCTGATTTTTTTATTAGAAAATAGTATATTTATTTACGTCTACTGGCCAGAATAAATATACTGTTTAATAGAAAAAAAACAGAGTATTTACTCAAATATGAGTATCCATTAAAAATTAAGGTTAAAAAAAAACAAATAAGTTAAGTGTGTTGAGTCCAGTTTATTTTACTATTTAATGAAAATTTGGAAATTTAAATTTAGCATTCTTCCATCACCAGCGTTTTCCCTTGGCTCATAATTGTAAACAACACTTATGTTTATATCATTGAAGTTCTTGCCACACACACATAATGCCGTCAATAAATAAATTACTCTAGTCTGATAAAGTCCTTTTAGGGAACAAAACATGTTACGCAGAATGTTTCCATTATGTCATTCAGTTACCTAAAATGACAACTGAAATGAAGTGATCAAAACAACAATGATGAAGATACTAGTTCAGAAAAGACAAGTTTGCTCTCAAAATCTGAAATGGTGTCTTGTAAATTTCCGGTTCAAAAAAATTTACTGAGAAATGTCTTTTTTTTTCTCTCATCTTTTATTCTTGTAACTGGGGTACAACAAAATTTATAAAATAACATTCACCTCCATCACCAAGACTGACATGCTGTCCCAAGGTAATACAAAATATCAGTAAACAAACATGAGGAATTAGGTGGGAGATAAATAGAAAACAAACACCTGCCCTTACTAGGTGTTTATTGTTAATTTAGAATGCGCCTGCAATTCCATAGGTGCACTTGCAGATGTTTTCTATGCAAGTAGATGCATTAAGCAATTTGTTCTGTTGTGGAAGAAAAGAAAACTACCCTGAGGACATGTTTACAGTGATTTTATTATGTTGATGACATGAATATAGCAACAACAATGATGCTTGTTAGGAAAGACTATTCAAAGGAAAGATTACAGAATAACATCATCATCATCATTATTTTAATCATTCCACTTAACTTAATCATCATCATTCTCTTTATATATATATATATATATATATATATATACAAACACGTATATACATATGTATACACAGACACATATACACATATATGTTGCGATGGGTAAACTGTCACCATTTTATATTTTTAATTTTGTGTATACATGTTTTTTGTTGTTGATTTTGTTAACTGCAGAGTATAGTAGGGTCAATTGGGTACTGTTTGTTAGAAAAAAAACACTATGATGAAATTCACTCTACCAGATATATAAAAAGCATGCTCCAATACAAACATTTTGGTGTGATTTGGTGTCAATCTAAGGACAGTGCAGAAGAGTTAGAAAGAGTTATGTGAGTCTAATGGTGATTACGAAAATATGGTAGCTTAGAAAATTCACTCCAATTATTCAGATCAAAAAAGAATTTCCAAATTTGTTGGTGAGATCCAGGCCATAATTGACAATGATACATCAAAGTCAATCAGGTCCATAGCCAGGGACACAGGAGTGTCTGAGTTTCTTATCAGGCACGTAGTGCATGAAGACATTTCGTATTTCTCATACAAGATGAGCAAGAGACAATTTTATCCCATCTCTAGAAGAACAAGAGGAAAGACTATACTACAAAGCTTTTGAACAAGCTCAAGCATCCCCTCTAATTGAAAATACTTTGGTTTTACTCAGATTAGAAAAACTTCTGTCAGAATAGGACAGTGTACACACAGAACAACCATTGGCTTACTGTGTCCCCAAAAGATGTGCAAACAGTTATGAAAACCAAATATTCAATCACTATCATGGTGTTTGTAGTGAGCACTAGTGATGATGATGTTATACCTGTATTCATTTTCTCACAGGGCTCCATCTATACAATTTCATTCAATCAGTAATTAATTCAAACATTCTCAGCTACTGGCATGTGTATTCATTGTATATAACACGCTAAAGTCAGCCTTCCTCTACCGAGCACCCATAGCTCAGAGGTAGAGTTGTTGACTGACGTTAATTTAGTCGGGTTTCAATCGTGGCTAGAAGCAGTCAAATGTCTAACTGTACTGATGAGCTGTGATACAGCAAAACAGATCTGTCTGCAGATGACTATATATATATATTTAAATCCAAAAAGGTTGAGCAATTAGGTAAAATCCCAAAACCCAATCCTATTAATGTTAATTTTAATTTTATTAATATTAAAATTGATCAAGGTGGAGGGCTTAATAGGGTTTATCAAAAATACTTTCATAAAATTTGGGGGCAGTTTCCTCACACCAAAACAAGGAGAAAAATCTATATAAAATATGTCTGAAAATCATTCGTTTTTGAGTTATTAAGTTTAAAGTTTATTGTAGATGCCTTTAAATGTACTATCTAAAAATACTTTTACAAACTTTGGGCATGGGTTCAATCAGAGAATTGAGGTCAAGGAAACGTGCAGGCATGCAGCCAGTCATCCCCAACATATCCATCTTTCATGGTAGATATCAGTCAGTGAATTTTGAACAATGTGATTAAAATGTGCCAGAGACCCATCATGCATGAACCATATGCATCTTCATATTAGCAGCGATACATCCTCTAGCAGGTCTGAAAGTGTGTTCAAAATAAATTCCCTGTAGACAGCTCCTGTAAGACATGCTGAGAAAACATATAGATCTACCAGACAGTCACTTACAATTCCAGTTCAAACATTAACTGTGAACTGTTGCTGGTATCTAACCTGTATTGTACGATGAAGATATTGATCCATCCACAAATGTTGCCTCACCATAAACAAGACTGGAGAGACAGACAACAGATTGGTAGATTTGGCAATAAATCATTGCCAAAAATTCTCTCATGATGAGTGATCAGAGGCTGGAATACTTTACTCACATTACAAATATTACAGGTACAGGAGCTGCTCTTGAAGTACCCTTCATGAGGTACTGTGAGTTGTATGATATTTTAGGGCCACTGATACCTGGATCATCTCTGACAACCTGTAGAATGTATTCTTCATGGTCAGGAGTTTTGTGGAGTTTGGTGTTTCTTGATCAATAGTAGCAAAGGTTGGATGATTCACTGCCTTCAGTTTGGAAATGAAATCAGATACAGCTGTAGAGACTTGTATCCATTACCATTCATGTGACAGTATGTAAAATTTGAATCTGCTTGCTTACAATATGAATATCCTGCCATCATTAAATGAAACACTTCTCAGTTAACTCACTACTACACCCATTAAACATTGAAGAGAGACTAGCCACAAATGTAACGAATAATACGAATGACAATTTGAAATAATGTTCAAACAAATCATTTCAAATTGTCGGTTGTTTATAACCAGTTTTGTTAAACTCAGTCAATTTCCGTAACATGTTTACATTGTTGACATTATGATATATTTCAAAGCAGATATGGCTGTTACAATGTCTCGAAAATTATAATATAGGCTTAATTTGACTTCTTTTAGACTGATCGTCATTCGTGGTCGAAACGTCTAAGACACACCAGATCAATTGGTGGCTTCCCCTATGTGGATAAGGGTTGTATGTTCAAATCCTGTCAAATGACACACATTTTTGCAACAAAAATTATCATAAATAATCAGGCCGATAGAAGTAAATATATAATATTGTTTCATTATAAACAGAATATCTACTTAAATGTGAGTATTGATCAAAAATAATGTTCAAACAAATCATTTCATATATATATATATATATATATATATATATATATATATATATATATATATACACAAATATTTATATACATACTACCAGAATAGCCCGCCATTGCTTGGGTGTAATAAAACTAATCCATGGTTCTGGAGCTCAGACTCTTTGGATGTTGGCACAAAAGACTAAAAAGTTTCCAGTTAAAGCGAAACCATAAAATGAAAGAAAAAATGGATGGATGTAAGTCAAATTTTGATTTCCTGGTATCGATTTATACATATATATTATCGATTTTCTGCACTATTTTAAGAACTGCAACCTTGAAACTTCTGAATATTGTTTCTTATGCCGTTGTCTCTGAGTGTATCAAATTTGATTAAAATCGGACCACTCCTTCTATAACCCGATTTTTTCAATAATCGATTTTCGATATTTATCGGGGGTACCTCGACACAAAACTAAGCCAAGAACACTCACAGATGCTTATAGTACAACTGTGTAAATTTTCAAGAAAATCAGTTCAGCCGTTTCGGAGTTTATAGGTAATGGACACACACACACAGACAAAGTTCCATTTATAAATAAGTTTAGATATATATTTACAAAATTTTTACTAAGTCAATTACAAATTGATTAACTCTGACATATTTTTGATTTATTTTTTGTAAAAACTATTTTTAGTACATACTCGTATTTGAATAGACAGTCTGCTTTTTATTATTAAAAATATATATTGCTTTTATATCTACTGGCCTCAACAATCAAGAAATCTTGTTAGGAAAACATGTGTTCTCTGGCTTGATTTGAACCTTTGTACCCTAGAAAAAAATCATCAGTTGATCTGGCGTATCTTAGATCAAACAACCATGAAAAACTTAGTCAAATAAAGCCAAAAATAATGGCTTAAAACACATTTTCCTGAATTTTCAAAGAATATTAATATTAAGGAAGAAAATATTAATATTAAGGAAGAAAAACAGAGCAGATGCTCTGTTTTTCTTCCTTAATATTAAAAAATGCAAACAAAATGATTTATTTACAAAATTTTTATTAATTCTGTTATGAAATGGATTAACTGTGATATATTTTTAATTTATGTTTTTAAAATTATTTTTAATGGATATTTGTATTTGAGTAGATTCTCTGTTTTTATAATTAAACAGTATATTTATTTATATCTAGCAGCCTGAAGAACAAGATTTCTCACTTATTCAGAGCATTAGATATAAATAAATATACTTTTTAATTATAAAAAAACAGAGTATCTACCCAAATACGAGTATCCATTAAAAATAATTAGATTGCAACATTCTCCTCGGGGTTCTTGACAAAATACAGCGAAGAATCTGTAATGTGATTGATTCCAACTTGGCTGACCGCCTGCAGTCACTCTCTCACTGGCGTGACACGGCTTCCCTGTGCCTCTTCTATAAATACTTTTATGGCTTCTGCTCTGACAAACACTGGTGCCCCCTAGATGTGAATTTGCCCGAGATACTAGATTGGCAACTAGGTCCCACTCTTTTACAGTGAAACCGATGAAATGTAACCGCAATTTCTACTCCAACAGCTTCTTTCCTCGCACTTCCTGCCTGTGGAATTCTCTACTGCATGCTTGCTTTCCCGACGGCTACAACCTCCAGGAGTTTAAATGTAAGGTCAATAGACACCTCCTAACACACTAACTCACACCCACTTTCTCCAACTCTCTCCCTATGTACATCCTAAGTCATCTATCACCCTCCTTCTGACATTTCCTATACCCAATCGCTCTATGTAACCCCCTGCGCTATAGTGGCAGTGGAATGCCTTGCTTGGGGTGACACGATTAAAAAAAAAAAAAAAAAAAAAAAAAAAAAAAAAAAATATGTCCTGTTGGTAAAGGAAAATCAAATGAAAAAAATAACCAAATATTCAATTCAACTGAAAAAATAACCAAATATTCAATTTCAATTCAATGTTTGTTGCTTTTAAATAGACAAGTACTATTGAAAGACTCTTGCCTATAGACACACACACACACACACACACACATGCACAAAGACTGAAACTGAAGTCTCAGTTATTTGCAGTTAAAGACCAATTGATGTCATCTACCATCGTCTAGAAAGAAATGAGTTCAAACTGCTTATTACCACTCTGGCATATTTTCTTGGTGATTCGTGGATATTTAGAAAACTTGAGGTGGTAATAGTTTTCATAATCCATGATGATCGTCTCCAAATCAATATTGTCGCAGACCTCATATCGGCTAACATCAATGGTTGCTTCTGATGAAAGACAATTAGCCGTTTCCCGGTAGCTAAAAGATAAATGCAAGTAGACAAAATTAAATTCCAGTTTGGTTCTAATAATCAATTAATTGGTGAAGTATTACACTTGTCTGGAAATAGTAATGATAAAAAATTGAAAGACAAGCATTTTTTCATAGAATTCTTATGATAATATCAGCTAATAACCAGACACTAAATGTAATAAAAATAGGCTTGTGTAACAACTGGCAATTTTCTAGTGGATAAAAGCAGGAAAATACAACAGAAGTTTCTGTGCTGTAAGTAAGTGCCTTCATTTTATTAAGACATGGAGCAGAATAAGTAAAGATTTGTTGGATGAGGAACAATTTTTTCTCATTTTGAAACACTTTAGGCAAAGGACAAGGTCGTTTGTTTCAAGTCATTTTTCGTTAAAAAGAGAACAGCAATCCCTTATTTTAAATAGGCATTATAAACAAGGGACAAAGTTCACTTATTTCAAATCATTTTTCTTTAAAAAAAGAACAAGATTTCTTTAAATAATCTTGGTCAAATAAGAGGCAAGGATTCTGTATTTCAAAAAATGTTTGTCCCAAAAAGAAAGAGCAACACTTCATTATTTGAAATAGTTTTGATCAAACAAAGCATAAGGTTTCCTAATTTTAAATTATTCAAATGATCAGGCTTTTTAGTTCAAATGTTCTTGGTCAAAAAAGAACAAGGCTTCATTATTTTAAATAGTTTTGTTTAAACCAGAGATAAGGTTACTTTCTTTTAAATCATTTAGTTTTAACAAATGACAAGGATTTCTTGATCAAATAATATACAATAAATCATCTCAAAATCAAGCAATGGTCAGTTAGTTCATATTTGAATTGTCTATGCACTTGTAGAAAAAATGAAATAATTTCAATAAAAAAATAATAATAACAATTGAAAAAAGAATTAATTTTCTCATCATGCAAGGTTTGAAAAGGGTTTCTGTTCACATGTGCAATTTTATAAACTTACTTTGAAAAAGACAGGCTCTTCCCCTTTCTCCTTTTGTCTTCAAGATGTGAACCCTACAGTAATAGCATTCCCACAGGGGTATGTTAGTTTCCCTGTTCCACTGATGACTGACCTTTTTTCCATTAACTAACAACATTGCCAGATGTATTTTAGCAGCCCTACTTAAGCAATAGAGGTCTGGTCTTTCCAACTCAGTGCAAAGCTGACTGAGCTCAACCATATTTACCTGTTTTTATTTTATTTCAAAACCAAAAACACAAACAGACATACTTGGTCTTCCAAACTCTGTATGAATCTGACTTGAGGTCAACTATGTTTACCTGTTTGTATCCTTACTTCCCATGAATCAGTTTAGAACCAAAAGCAAAACAGACATATTTAAAAGACCTTTTAACTTTATTTCAATACTGTTAACATAAAAGGAATAAATGTCTGTAGCAGAAACACAAGCTTTTGTATACTTCTTATTTTGTCTACATACTGACATGCAACTTCAGCCAAAAAATGCACAAAAACCCACAATCTTGTTAATATCAACAAACTTCCAATAGTGTTGGCTGCAGTGCACCCTACATAGACATGTGAATTTAGAAAGCACAGACCACCTTTGCATGGATGCTCTCTTTTAAATGATTTTTTAGTAACATTTACATATTTTCCTGGCCAAATTAACATCAATACTTGATGCCATATACATAGTTGATTATATAGTCATGTCATTCATAAAATATTGCTTTCATTTAATAATTTTCCATTACTGAATATTAAAGATGTGTCCTTTCATCAGACTATCCATGATCATTAGTTGGCAAGCTCCATTGCTAAATGTATTACACTATTACCTAGTAGGTAGACTTAAATCTTGTACATCCTAGTGCATACATATGTCCTAAACTTTAATGTCAACAATCAACAGGGGGACAAGGAACTGATTGCTGAAATAATAAAAGTATCAGACAGAATAGTATTACTGTGGGTGCAATTCTAAAAAGTGAAGAAAATGGTTTTATTGCCACAAAAATCAGCTGTTTACACCATATACCTACGCATACAGTATGCATTTATTTAAACATTACCCTATGTGTTGGTTTCAAATCAACCATCCGTCTGTGCATGAGATACTACTGTCATATATAGTCAGGGACACCGCAGTTCATTTCAGTGTTCTTGACAGGCTCCAAAGGAGAATCAGTAATGTGATAGGTGCTGACTTGGTGGTTCGACTCCAGCCACTTTCTCACTGACAGGATGTGGCTTTCCTCTGTCTGTTCTGCAAATATTTTCATATTTTTATTTCTCTGACGAACTTAAGTCACTGGTACCTCTGCCATATGAGTTTACTCATACAACCAGACTGGCAACTGGGTGCCACCCATTCACAGTTAGATCAACCAAATGCAGATGACAATTCTACTCCAGCAGCTTCTTTTCTTGCACTTCCTGCCTGTGGAACTCTCTTCCATATTCTTGCTTTCCTGACAGCTACAACCTCCAGGAATTTAAATGTAATGTCAATACCCATCTCTTAACCACTTGACTCCAGTTCTTTCTATATCACCCTGTATATCTTTTCTTTTCTCTCTTTCTCTGCAACTGTCATCACACCTGCATTCCCATATAAATAAACAGGTCATACAAACACCTCCCAACCTTCCTTTATTTCATTCAAAGCATTGTAACAGCCTTCAGGACATAACACACAAAACTATAATTGTTTCAAGAATGCTACATACATGATATTGTCAAGCATGCGATATGTATGATTCTGTTAATTATGTCAAACATATGATATTAGCAAAGTATACCATGCATATAATTTTGTCAAGTATGCTATTACGATATTACAATTAATATATAAAAATACAAAATAATAAAAATAATATATATAACAAATAATATAAAATAAAACAAATAACATTAAGACTTTGTTTATAATGAAATCAATAAAACCAAAATAATAAAAGTTCTCCCAGCATGTAAGCAAACTTTCCTATCTCAAAATGGATATTTTGCACCAAAAAAGGCCAAACTCACTCTCTTCTCTACAGAGCCTCAAAGGATCATGACATCCATGTGTAGGGTTTGATACATTCACACCCACACACACACATGGTCATTCAGTGTTCACGTGATAACTTAGTTCCCTCGTAAACGCATGCCAATAAAAGCGGGGAACGTCACGTGGTACGCTAGTTAGGATTTTGTCCCAGGCAAGAGCAGACATGTTTCCCTAACTCACACAAACACACGCGCACTAATTGCGGGTAGCAATTAGTGGCGCAAATTTTTATTTCTCACCAGCATGCACACACCACACTAAAAAACTCCAATTGGAAACAGACATTAACACTTATGCACATTAACTTTCATTCAAACTGGACTTTACATAAAATAACTTTCTACCGAACATTTTACGTTTCTGTCCAGACAAAGGGAAAGAACTTTTCTTTCCTTACTTTTATGCATGCTCTCAACCCTATGTAACCTTTGTTAATATATTGTTTTTCTGGTTATTTTCACCTTTTCGTCTTTCTTATTTCCTGTTTGATTTCATGATACAAGTTACGTCGAGTCAACTCGTAAAACTAAAATAGAGAGGACCCTATGTCCTCTACACATGTCCTCTCTTTGGTACATTGCTTGTCATAAGACAAAGTGACTTTCGTCCTCTATCACATACAATTTAAAAACACATATAACTGAAATGCACACACCAGTACACAGGAATAAATAAAATTATAGGATTTTTATTTACAATTTAAAATGATTTTATTGTTATTTCTTTGCATGATTTTATTTGTGTGAACACAAAGCTATCCCTGCTGGTATGATGTTAGTCACCCCACAATGCCATATATACAATTTTGTTAAGTATAACATATGATTTTTGTTGCGTAAACTAAATTAAATATATATTTTAGCACTAAATGAAAATCGATGCTAAGGAAAATATAATCAGTGAAGACATTATAAACAAATCTTCATTGAAGGTCAGCATAAAAACCATCAAAAACTCTGTTCTGGTAATGTGAATTCATTAATGCTAATGAAAGTGGACTTGAATAAAAGATTTTCTTCCAATTTTGTCTTTAGCATCAACATCTGATGGCACTAAGCTTTTGGAAGGAGTAAAAAAGTTAGAGAACATGCTAAGTGTGTTTTAAAAGATCAATATATAGAAAAGACATTTTACAAAGGTCATATGTCTACAGTGATGATATATTAAATCAACAAAGATAAAGAAAGTAGTTGAAAAGAATGTGTGTAACAAACAATGGAGTTAGAGAAAAAGTGAGAGTAGCCTTAAAAGTTGTTAAAAATCCTCTGGAGAGCTGAAGTCACATCTGATGCTTACTTACCCTTCTTCTTGAAGGTAATGCAAGACTAAAAGGAGCGTATTTCTCCGTCTTTGGGCTGTTCTGTGTTCTTCCTGAATTTGCAAAGAAAACAAGTGAAAGAGATTTTGATCAGACAAAGGCATGCTCAGTTTTTTTATTTTCACAAAATTAATTAGTAGAAATTTCCAACCAATTTCCAATACCTTAAAGAATTATACTTGATGGCCTTCAAATTATGGTTTTGTTTACTGAGTGCTTCATCCTTTCATAAATTATCTGAACTAAACCTGATTAACCTGAGCAAAATGAAATGAACATTACTTTATATAAACTATAATTCTAAACAAGACACTAATTTGAAAAGAAAACAGAACCCAGGTTTTGGATTTGATTAAGGTTATTGAATTAAAATATATGTTGACCTTTACAAGAAAAAATCACAGTAAACTGTCAAAAAGGTGTATATATAACAAGTTTGTACCTGAGTCCATAAGTATTCACCTGGATGATTGGAGCTTTGCAACAGATCTCTTATCTAACCTTGTTCAAACAGCTTAATGGCGAAAAAACTGAGTGTAGCTTCTAATACCTCAAAAAACAAAGACTTTTCACATTTATCATAAACAGTTACCCTGTCAATGAAGCTCCCTGTTTTGTATGTATATTGAGACCTAAGTTGACCCCAGACCTCAAATAGAAATTTTAAAGTCCTTTGCTGAAGATTCTGGGAAAATATCCAGTATTTTTTATCATTCCAGTAAGTATCTAACTCCTGCCAGGATTTAGTTTTACAAGAATTATCATTTTTGTATTCTGATCATGCTGAGACAGAGTCTTTTAGAGAAAAATAATTGGTTGACCACATGAAACTAAAGATATCAAAATTGAAAAAATTTACAGACTTTGTTAAAAATTCATTGTTTTAAAAAGACTATATCATAAAGTAAAACATTACAAAATTGGATACCTGGAAATGACTAATTATATTAGTACTGATCTTAAAAACTGTTTGGGACCAACTGATCTTGAAAACAAAAATGATTTGGTAAAATGATCCATAATTCTGATAAATGGCTTTCCCTGTATCCATTTCACCCAGAATCGGTCTGTCTTTTCTGTAATTTTTAACTTAATTTAATTTAATTTTTAATAATTTATTTTTTAAATTTTTGGTTTTTTGTTGAATTTTTATTTTATTTGTTTTGTCACTAACCTAAGTAGTTTGCGTAAATTATTTTGCAATTGAAGGTTAGTTTCGACTTGGATGAACCGTGGTATTATCTTAATTCCATTAGTTCTGTCTTGTAAATGAGTAAAGATTTGTTCTTTGAGTTATTCACTCCCTGCCGGGCAGCTTGTCTACACGTGTTGGTTGACTTGCCTATATTCTGAAAAAAATGTTTAAATTTTATTTCTGACTTCAGAAATTTAATTAAATCAACTTTCTGTGTTACCTCCTTGTGGTAAGTTCACCCGGAATGAGCCTCTCTTTTCTGTAATTTTTAATTTAATTTAATTTAATTTTTAATTATTTGATTTTTAAATTTTTGGTTTTTTGTTCCTCTTTGAATTTACATTTTATTTGTTTTGTCACTAACCTAAGTAGTTTGCGTAAATTATTTTGCAATTGAAGGTTATTTTTGACTTATAAGTTAAAACTTAGTAAATTTCAGTTACCCTTTTCTTTTTCTTTTTTTTTTTTTAATTGGAGTAGATAGTTCCTACTATCGCCCGGTCTCACACTCCACCCCCTTCTTTTGATCAAGGGTAGAGGTGATCACCTTGTTTCTTGTTCAGGAAGGGGTTTCCGGTTCATCCCCCTTCTTCGGTCTTAGTGTTAGTTCAGTTGGAAGCTGTTTGCAGTTACGGAGTATGGTGGCAACGTCTTTACATTCTGAGGGTACCAGGTTGGCAGTTTCCTGGTTGCTGCTTCCGACTGGTAGTTAGGAGCCCGAACTCATGCGTAGCATCTTGAGAGGCTGCTCTGATCAACAGTTGAATAATACCGGGGTTCTTGTAGTGCCATATCGCGCATGGACGGGCGTCCCTGCATGAACGTTCAGTGGGCAACCCCAAGGCCACATTATGTTGTAGGCCGTGCCAGTCTCCATCCTTCACATGCTGCAAACAAGTGACCGACTGACTCTATTCTAAGACCTCTCCTTAACTGAATCACTATGGGAAAAACAAACATAATAGTAAAGCTAAACCAGCTAGCCTGAAAACGCCCAAACCCATCTGAATCTCTCACACTAACATACGTGGTATCCGCACTAACTTCCTCGGCGTTGATTCATTCCTTCACACTAACTCACCTGATATCTTCGCCCTATGTGAAACTAACCTTAACCCTTCTATCTCCTCTTCTGAGTTTGAAATTCCTGGCTACCTTCCCCTTTTCAAGAATGACTCCAATGTTCATATGCATGGACTTGGTATGTATGTCAGCGAACACCTTCCCCTAGCTTCCCCGGATCATTCTTTCATGTGCTTCCGCCTCTCACTTCTAAGCTCGATTAGCTATCTCTTCTTTCTCTACCGCTCCCCTTCCTCCCCTATTCGTTACTTGACAGTGTCTTTGACAATATTGACAAAGCCATTTCTTCCCATCCCTCTGCCCATATATTCGTGTTTAGTGACTTTAATGCCCACCACACCAAGTGGCTGGAGAACTCTGTCACCGACCCTGCTGGTGTCCACACCATGAATTTTTCAATAACCCAATCCCTTATGCAAGTGGTGAACTTCACCATGCATTTCTCCGACAACCCTAACGGAAGGGACTCACTGTTAGACCTCTGCTTCACTTCCATTCCTGACTCTTGTACTACCAGACAACTCTGCCCACTTGGTAACTCTGACCACACCATAGTTTCCGTCAACATTTCATTCCACTCCTACCCAACCCAAGAAACCCAGATAAGTAGAATATCCTACTGCTATCAAAGAGCAGACTGGGATTCGTTCCGAGACTTCCTCTGTGACATCCCTTGGAACAACGTTTTTAGTCTTCCCATCGAAGAATGTGCATCCGAGGTCTCCTCCTGGGTTAAGGCTGGCATCAATGCTTTCATCCCTGCCAGGAAATTTCAGCTTAAATCTCATTCATCTCCATGGTTCTCGCCCGCTTGCTCGGCTGCCATTGCCCACTGGAATCATTTCTTCTGACTCTATTGTAGCTACGCGTCGGACCAAAACAGACGCCTTTTCGCTTCAGCTCATAATAAGTGTAAAAAGATACTTAACGAAGCTAAGATGTTATTTGCTCCCAGAATGAAGCAACGCATAGCATCCTCTAAGTTCAGCACCAAGGACTACTGGTGACTCTGTAAAAGAGTACTTAACATGAGCAAGTCCACAATACCCCCACTAATAAACAAATTTGAGGTCCTCACCTCCCCAGCGGACAAGGCTGAATGCTTTACCTGCAGATTCCCGAATAATTCGAGACTGGATTCGTCTGGAGTTTCTACACCCAACTTCCCACCTAGAACTGATGCGCAACTGAATGATGTCCATATTACACCCTCGCTTGTCTTTAAGATAATCTCAAAACTTGACCCTCACAAAGCAAGCGGAGGGGACGGAATCCCAATCAAAGTCTTAAAGAAATGTGCCCCCAAACTTTCCTCTGTACTTTCTAAGCTCTACAACTTCTGCCCATCTGCTTCCTGCTTTCCTGCCTGTTGGAAATCTTCCTCTGTAGTTCCTATATTTAAAAACACTGGAGAACCCTCGGACCCCGCAAATTACCGACCTAGCAGCCTTCTTCCGATCTTTGGCAAAGTGTTCGAAGCCATTATCAATGCTGAGGTCATTCAGCATCTCACGGCTCACGGGCTCCTCTCAGACAAACAGTATGGCTTCCGCTACACCAGGTCTACTGCTGATATCCTAACGACCATCACTGAGTACATATATCAGGTACTCGATAGGAATGGTGAAGCCTTGGATATCTCTAAAGCGTTCGACAAAGTTTGGCATGCTGGCCTTCTATGCAAACTGCGGAGCTATGGTATAGCTGGACAATTGTTTGAACTAATCCAGTCATTCCTATCTAACCGCACATTGAAAGTGGTATTAAATGGACATGCCTCCCAGTGCTACCATACAAACGCGGGTGTCCCTCAAGGCTCTATCCCAAGTCCTACACTCTTTCTGATCTACATTAACGATCTCCCTGATACCATAAGATCCCAAGTAGGTGTGTACGCCGATGACACCACAGTTTATTCTCGCCTCGACCAAAAATCTGATGTGGGCGACAAAGCTAACCTTGCAGCCGAGCTTGGAAAGGACCTCCAATACGTAGTGGACTGGGGTAAGAAATGGCTCGTAAATTTTAATGTCTCTAAAACGAAGCTACTATCAATTAATCATCATAGACAATCGCACCGACCTCCTATTAGCATGGACCAGGCATGCCTCCCAGAGAATAAAACACTACGCCTCCTTGGTCTCACACTTTCAGCGGACCTCAAGTGGAATGACTATATCGAATCCATTGCTAAATCCGCTGCTATGAAAGTCGGTTCTCTGTGCAGGGCCCGGAGGGTTTTCCGTCTGAATCTATCCTGCACATTTATAAATCTACCATCCGCCCGTGCATTGAATACTGTTGCCATAACTGGTCGGGTGCCCCTGCTATTCTCCTTGGGCTTCTAGACAAGGTACAGCGGAGGGTCTGTAATGTGATCGATACCGACTTAGCAGACCGCCTGCAGACTCTCTCTCACCGGCGTGACGTGGCTTTCCTGTGTCTCTTCTATAAATACTTCTGCTCCGATGAACTTAGATCACTGGTGCTCCCTAGGTCCGAATTTGCACGAGATACTAGATTAGCAACTAGATCCCACCCTTTTACAGCGAAACCGATAAAATGTAACAGCAACTTCTACTCCATAGTTTCTTTTCTCGCACTTCCCGACTGTGGAATTCTCTTCCATATGACTGCTTCCCCGACGGCTACAATCTCCAGGAGTTTAAATGTAAGGTCAATAGACACCTCCTAACAAACTAACTTCCATTCTTTCAAACACTCTTCCCACCCACCCAACTATCTATCACCCCCCTTCTGACATTTCCTATATCTAAACACTCTTCCTATTTATCTCCCCCTATGTAGCCCCAAGCGTAATAGTGTCAGTGGAATGCCTTGCCTGAGGTGAAATGATTAAAAAAAAAACTCTGAGTGATGACATAAAACACCTCTAAGACAAAGCTGGATAATTCAACATCGAGTGATCTTTAGTGATCTAGTCAGGTTGACCACTAATATGGAGCAAATGAAGTCAATCCTCAATAGTTTCTTGTATTAAACTAAGCTAAATAAATATTTAAGGTACCTAGGTATGGAAAAATGGTTAACAAGATAGTTCATTTGGGTTCATTCAGTTGTTTTGGTTTAGCAGCATATAAACCTGTATGGGCTATTTAATGCCAAAATCTAAAGTTTTGAAAATTCAAACTTTATAATTAAATCAAAAGAATGACATTATTTCATGATCAAAGTATATTTAACTTCATTTTTTTTACTAAATAGTTTTACAAAATCAAATGAAGAGTGAAATCTTGTTTCTTTTCATGAGAAATAAGGTTAATCATAACAGACTTTTAACAATATATGCCATGTCTTCAATCTTACTATAAAAATGTATTGTTGGTCATTTTACTACAAAAATGTGTTGTTGGTAATTTCACTCCAGAAATGTATTGTCAGTAATTTCTTTATAAAAATATATTTCTGGTATCTTTACCATAAAAATATATTTTTACAATTAGTGTTTTGATTTTTGCTTGGGAGGATCATTATTTGCCTATGGCTTGGGCCCCCAACAGGTGCTACCACTCCAGTCAGGAAGGATTTGAGAATAACAGCAATTAAGAGGTAGTTTCACTATTCTTAATCCCCTGATAAGGGGCCTAGCAAGTTAGTTGGGTTGACTATTAAGCTTATTAAGTTACTATTATGGATACTTTGGTATGAAGTGGTGTTTTGTGAACTGGTTGGTTTGACTATTATTATTGACATCATTCCTCATTGGAACATCCCAACCAAATTTTTACTGTGCTTACAAATAGATGTTAGGTCTGATGTTGACCCAATGGAAAATGATACCCTTACAATTATTGATTCATTGCTAATTTTAATCAGTATTTTTCTGAATTCAGAATCTGATTTTTGTAAAAAAAGTTCATAATGCCTAATGCACAATGCCTTTCCAATCCTAGCAGATACACTCATCACCTTCTTTGGATGCAAATGGCTATTTGGGAGATGTTTACCAGTAGCTCATTTCATTTTCCTCAGGATATTTTTTGCTTTACATTGTCGTATACAATCCATTTTTCGTCACCTATGCTCATTCTTTTAAAAAATGGATCATTTTTGCTGAATTTAAGCAAAGAATTGCAGAAGGAAGTATGTTAACATTCTTGCTTGCTGAATCTCATATCCTGAATGCATTGAATCCATCAGTACTATCTTGTCTCTACAGTCTTGGCAGAGTATCAGAATATCCTTCAAGATCAGAGTGATTTACTGGAGGTCTTGGCAGATGATTCCTTCTAGTGGTTGCATGGTCTGCCAGAAGGTTGTCTCCAATTTGACTGGTTGAAGTGGTAGATGACTATTAGGGTAGCCAACAGATTGTTCCTGGATGTGACCAAGTCATCTAACATGTCACTGAACAATGGTTTGGAGAATGCTTGACTGGCAGGTCATCTGCCAGAGCTGCTTGTTGGACACAAGATCTGATGGCCATGAGGAGCAGGAAATATGATCCATTAAAATTTTTTTGTTAAATTGTGCGGAATGCAAATATTACAGCATATCTAAACCAAGCCAGACTTAGTAAACAAGGACACCTCAAGGTTGAAGAACAGTTAGTGAGCTAGTAGGGTTTACCATTTCTTCTTGATTAATTATACCTTTGGCCTTGAGCCAAACTAAGCTAAGCATAACAAGTGGCAGCTCTAAAATTAGCTAATTGCACATATCTGTCTCTCTCCTCTATCAAACAATCTTTAAATAGAAACAAATGCACTAACTCCAGAGAGAGATTTAATCAATATCTAATAATCAAATGTAATACACAGATGAAATTGTTGTTAGGAGTGGGGAAAGAGTTTAACAAAATAACTTCATTGATTGGCATGTTCTTATTAACTGAACTTTGGTTAGAAATTTTCAAATTGTTGAGGAAGTGAAGTGAGCAGAGAATACATCATTGCAGATGCATACACATTTGGCCAACAATCAAAATAAAAAAATATTTTGTCAAACTACTTAGAATTTTATGTTTGCCCTGAATAATTTACTTGAATTGTATCATTTTTTTTACTAAATATTACCTAATTTGAGGTAATGATGAGTGAGTTGTGTAAAAATTAATGCTCAAGAAGGTGGTAGGAATTGGGAATTCTGGGGATACAGAGAATAGATAACAACTAACTCTTGATTTGAAGAGGTTTGTAAAAGTCAAATAACTTACATTTCAACATGGCTGTCTCCTTTTGTCTCCCTGTAGGAAGGTGAACATTCAAGAGTGTGAGACTCACCTTCCTGATGTTTCCAACTAGAGTCCAATTGGCAGACAAAAATAAACAGGCTTGTAACTGAATACATGTCCCTGTGTGGCCCAAAGACAAATGGTGGATATTGAGCTCAATATTTATGGAGCTCAATGTACACACTGAAATTATCAGCCAATCACTGCTTACAGAATAGACTTGCCTGTAACAGAATGGAATCTCCAAGGTTATTATTTAAACCACCTACCAATTTGCCCTGGGATGTTTTTGGTCAGTCAGAGAATATTTACCCTTTTCCCCCACTTGAGAGAGATGTGATACAAGGTCTTTTTTAATGTGGGAAACCTGAGTGCATACGCCCAAGTGCTGGTCAAATATTACCTATCCACCGCAGTGAATAGGTTCAAAACCGGTCTGAACTGGTCTTATCTTGTCTTTAATTACTCTGGACCCATGCCCAAAGGCCTGGAAACCAGAGACCCAACTTCTATTCTAGTTGAGTACTGGCTGGTTCTTCCACAAGATCTTTACAAGGTCAACACTATAGTATAAAGGTAATCAATCAGTGGAGTGTAAATAAAAAGGATGTAATTTCCCACTTGACTGGAATTTTTTTAATTGTGAATTTTAAATATTTTAATATTAAAAAGTAAAATGATGGGCAAAGCTGCCATATCTGGTTATGAGCTCCTGCTGTATATTGAAAGATTTTTCATCAAATCAAAAGAAGAATCTGCAATGTTAATTGTTCTAATCTGGCATCTCCCCTTCACTTTCTAACTGCTTAAATGGGGACAACCCATGTCTTTTTTATAAATACTCTCATGGTAATTGGTCTGATGTATCCTCCTCTATGGTATCTAGATTTTGTGAATTTAAATGCAATATAAATTGGTGGCAAGGTCTCATTCTTTTACAGCTGAAATGTCCAGGTGGAACTATAAGTGCTATAGTAAGAGTTTCTTCTATTATACGTCTCACTTGTAGAACTCACTTCCAGCTTTGTTCTTTTCAGTCAACTTTGACCTTCAAAAATTTAAATGCAATGTCAATTATTATCTATTGTCTTAATTCTTGTTCTCTCTCCTTAACAGTGTTTTTTTTCTAATTTTCTCTAACACTCAGCAACCCCTTGCATCTTAGTAGCTTTATTGCTTTGCTTGGGAGAAATGATAACAAAAAAACAACAAAAAAAAAAAACAGTTGCATTTTCATCATTTTATGTTCTTTTATTTCTGTAATGGAGAAAATGCTTTCAAACAATCTCTTCTCCCTCCAGCTATGGGCTTAATATCAAGACAGATTGGGTTCTATAGCTTTGGTTGGCAACCAGTCTAGTATAGAAAGAAATAGCAACCTACTGTGGGATAATCTTATGCTTCGACAGAAAGACAAGATTACCCAGGTGCATATAGTTTACAGCACTTAACTGAGTGACAGACTGTTTATATGACATTCGCTAAGTTTAAAAATGGAAATTCTGATTTAGATAATCAGTAGGTCAGTAGCCATTGATTACCAATTTGAAATGCTGACTGGTAAAGAAACATTACAGAGATACACCAAAAATCATTAAAAATGAGCATAAATGATGAAAAGGGGATTCCATAACACAATGTGGAGTGATAAAGGTATCAGCAGATAATGACATGAGCCATTGTTAATAAATTACAAAAACTGGTCTATATCCAAAGAAGATGATGGTTTGTATCTTTTGGGACTGGAAGGGTGTTGTTTATTATAAGCTTTGATCCACCAAATTAGATGTTCTATTCAGACAAGTATATGTGTTGTGGTACAGTGGATATCGGCTCGGAACGAGAAACAGGGGAACCGAGTTCGAATTCCAGTTGAATCCATTGCATTCACTTACGCGCAAATACCCTTGGGAAAGGTATTAATCCGTCTCTTCCTTCCAGTTATGGGTTAAATAGCAGGACAGATTGGGTTCTACAGCCTTGGTCAGCAACCAGTCTACCGCAGAAAGCAATGGCAACCTACTGCGAGATAATCTTCTGCCCAGTCAGTCATGTCTCTTTCGAGACATGATCGCCCAAAGCGTGTATCACGTATGGCACTTAACTGAATGACTGTCCTTACTTGGACTGATTAAAGGCAGCAACCACTAAATTGGAAAGGTGCTCTTTTATATCAGGACACCACTATACCTCAAATCTATTTGCATACCTGCTAGAAACTGGTACTGCTTGGCTAGTATGTCCTACAACACCTGCTATGCTCATCTGACATTATAACTTTGGATTACTACTTATTTTGAACCAAACACATTTTATTTCAATTCTTGGGAAGCCTGTTAAAAAACACTTAGATCAGTTCATCAGCCATAAAAATGACAAACACTTGGTGAAAGGATCATGAAGATGCCTCAGAAATTGTGTAAAGTGATGGAACAAAATGGCACATAAGTGGTTGACTAAATTTATGTGCAAATATTTAAATATATTTTGAAATTTGTTTTTAAAATGCTACAGATTTTGTTCCAACTTAATAATTATGTTTTAACTGGTCAATTCTCCAGTCATCCTCTGATATATTACCTACCTAGTCATGATCATGGGTCCCATGAATCTAAGGAGTTGTAACGGGCATAACAATATTGCAGTTACAGCTGAAGTAGAAGGAGTGAATCTTGGTCAAGATAGCCTGACGAAGCCCTGCCCTCTCAAGACTAGTGCAGGATTCTAATTTTGCTTTAGCTGATCCATTCTCTAGTCATCCTCTGATATATTATATTGTGCAGAATTCTAATTATATTTTAGCTGGTCCATTCTCCCACCATACTTTGATATTTACCTAGTGAAGAGTTTTAATTAATGACACACAAACATGTTGGGCACATTAGATTTTTTTAAAGAAAATTATAATTTCTATTTTTGCCATTAGTTTAAAACTTCAGACAAACATAGCAAATAATTAAAATATGCTATATATAAAGAGAAATAAAAAACTATTTGTCTCCAGATAAAAATATTAATAAATACAACAGGAATAACATGAACAAATTTTGGAAATATTCTGAATATATGTTTCAGCTGGTGTGTTCTCCAGCCATTCTCAGATGTATTATGTTTTTTAACTAATTATATATTTTTGCTCATAACCTGGTCGATTTTTACGGCATTTTCTTTTCTTTTGAGCAAAACCATCCTTTTAAATTAAAGTATTATTCACAAACTGCTATTTAATATTGCATGATTTACTAGTTTATACTAAGCGAATAAAATGTGCCATTATATTACACATTTATGGTTGCATAGAGTTATTGATTTTGCTTGTGTATCTCAGAATTATTGTTTGAGACTGAGTAAATCTGCAAAAAAATAAAATTACTTGTTCTATACAAATCTTTCTTAAAAATTACTTGCTTTTTTAAAGTATTTAATCAGATTAAAAGCCTAGACTTGTACCAAATGATTTTTCTGCATTGGTGAAGAAGCTATTAGAAGAATTAAACCTCTTTAGCTTTTTCAGTTTTTAACATAAATAAAGCGGTTAAAGCTGAAAAAACACGAAGGAAAAACAGGTGAAATGTGTGATAAGGAGATGCAAGCCTTGTTTATTTCATAGAGACAAATGACAAAATAACTGGGAGAAGAGCTGGGGTTTTATTGTCCAGAGTTTGAAAATACATTCTTTTTTTTTAAGATTACTCCCTAGAAATGTTTTTTGTTACAATTGTCATTTGAAAAATAAGAACAACATATAAAGAAATTAAAATGCTAAAATTTAAGTTGTTGTCTCTCATCACATATACCCAGCAAAACCATTGTAGAAAAACAAATAAAATGCTCAAAAATTAATAATAATTGACATTGCTTTCTCTTAGAAATTTAAATAACATTATGTCAGACATATGTGATCATGACTTTCCACAGATATTTATTATCTAGGAAATTCCATGCATTCTTGGGAAAAATAATAGCTTAGTTTCCCATTGCCAATCCCATAGTTTGGAATTCAGATTTTCCTTCTCTTACACAGGTTACCAGCCAAAGTTAAAGAGCCCAGTTTACCCTGCTATTTAACCCATAACTTGGGTAAAGAAGAGACAGATTCATGCTTTTTAAAAGGGTATTTATGCAAAAGTAAACACAAGAAACTATCCCATAATTTAAACAAGCTGATTCAACTTTCAGTACCAATATCTGTTATATCCTAACAGTAGCTCCTCAGATTCTATAACAATTAATATTATTAATATATGTTAACAAAACTAGTGGTGTATTAGGCACTTGAAGATAATAAATAATAATTAAAAGGCTCTATTCTTGTATATAATTTGTTTCATATCTTTCTTAACGACCTGAATGTCATCAATTCTAAAATCAATAATTATGCTAATGACACAACTGCTGCTATCTTAATAGAACATTTGATAGATTGGACAGAATAAAACAAGCCACTGATCTCTAAAGTGAGTTTCCATCTGTTGTTAGCTGGAACAAGATATGGCTTGTAACATTATATATAATATATCAGAGATGCTGTTTTGTTTCAGTGAGAGAAAGAAAAAATTCCTCAGCAAAATGGAAAACTTTGTCAATTCTGAATCTTTTCATTTGTACACTCTTATTTCTTTAAATAATAACCAGCATTCATATTTATAATTTTATTAAAATATTTTGCCAAAATTGATAGACTCAAATATTTGTATCTTTACAATAGTGGAATTCCATCATTCAGTCATTAACTTAATAGCTACTTTGTTTTAGAAGAGATGTAATTATAAAGTTTAATTTTTTTCTTGACAGATATCAATCGGTGCCTGTATAGTATGTGGCCTACCTTTTGAATGTGGCCTATAAAATTTTGTCACTGGCATAGTATGTGGCCTAACTTAAAAAGCATATTGTAATGAAGTATTATAACTGTTTGATAAGAGTATGTAAAAATAATTAGTTTCAATAAATAAGCAAAAACTTATAACTATAAAAACACTCTTACTGAGGTAAGAGACATTCAAAACCCACATACAGCAGAATCAAAGACGTAGGCCACATATTATACCTGTACTCATCAATCACTTGAGGGAGAAAACAAAAGAAATAAAGAAAGAGGTGTTCATGTGTCTGTCTGCTTTAGTGAAATGGAAAAACATGCCAATGTCGAATCTATTCATTTGTACCCTCTTAATTCTTTAAATAATGACCTTCATTTATAATTATGATTCTTATTGCAATAATTCTGAAATAGTTCAGCTCAAATATTTACAGATGCAGTAGAGCAATTTCTGCAGGTATTCTTGAGCCATAAAAATAGTGGCTTAGTCAATCATTAGCTTAAGAATTATGATTCATCAGAATATTAAAATAAGAAAACCTTCAAATTTTCATAGGTACTACAAATGAGGTACTACTTGAAGAATCAAGTTCAAATTCCAGTTGAATTTGTTGCATTCACTTATGCGCAAATACCCTTGGGAAAGGTAGTAATCCACCTCTTCTCTCCAGCTATGGGTCAAATAATAGGACAGATTGGGTTCCATAGCAACCAGTCTACCGCAGAAAGTAATGGCAAACTACTGTGAAAAAATCTCCTGACCAGTCAATCTTGTCTCTTTCAAGACATGCTTACCCAAGTGTATATCCCATATTACACTTAACTGACTGACTACAAGTGAATAACAAAAGCAGTCAAAGACCACGAACCTTAGCCAAGGCAATACCAACATTATCTCAGCAAGTAGCAAGAGATCATTATTAAAATGAGAATAACTGCAATGAAGTCGACAGTCTCAAGAGTAAGAATACAAAAAAATGAATTTGACCATTCTCAATATTAAATGCACACTTAAAATGAAACATAAAATGTAAAAAAAATTGTATTAAAAAAATCCAGAAAAATAACCCAGAAACTTCATCCCATGTCAGATTAAACCCAGAATCTAATCAGTTTGTGCCAGCTGTGGCATCAATCATCCCTGAAAGTTTCATTCGAAACCATCTAGCTAATCTTGCATTATTGCTAATAACTCATTTATTTGCTATTATTTTAATGACTTTCTGAAATCCAAAATAATTATGTCTTTATGAAAAAAATCAGACTTTATTAAAACTAATGGTTCTAACTAATGCTGCTTATTTATAAAGATCATAGCTAAATTTTAGTTCAGTTTCAATTTCAAATCTGATAAGCAATATTTTTCATATTTATTTGGCTGTAGTTATTGGATATATATATATATATATATATATATATATATATATATATATATATTATGGCATTGAAGACAAGAAATTTTTATTATAATAGACCATGATGAATTTTAAAACAGAAACATCAGTTGACCGGTTTTGGTCCCTCTCGTCAGAACTGTAAACAAGGAAAAAGAAAATCTGTCATGGATGGCATGAATAAATAGAAAGAGAACAAAAGTTATTACATCTAAAGATACTAGAGACCATGCAGAGCAAACCCAAGCAAACAGTCCTTTTGTTTACAAAAAGAGGGTTGCCTAGAGCTGACAAACAGCGTCTCTAACACATTAAGATGGAACAACGAATGTGCTCTGGCCAAAACAGAAAACCAGTTCACACTAAAATCCACACCACAATTTATTATTTATCAAATGATCCACAATGGAAGACTCGTATGTATTTCGAATGGTATTACCAGATGAAAAATTGTTATTGAGTATTTTAGAAGCTGTTTAATCCTAACATCCAGACGCCGTATTATTCTACTTATGTAGTCAAGTCCGCAACTACATTTAAAATAGAAAATAACATAATTAATATGGTGGTGGGAGGTAGAGCATCTTTACTCATAAATAAAAGATTTAGTTTTAAAAACAACATGAATATTAGTTGCATAATAACACTCATGTGAACTTGATGAAATTAGCTTGATAAAGGACTCACTAACCCTACCCAACCACACTACTCGAAAATAGACTGGACATTTACTAATGGCTGCAGATTTAATTTTATTAAACTCAGCAATCTTATCCTGAATAACTGATTGAAAAATGTCAGATGCATAACCATTTTTCACAAAGATTTCATCTTTCAAGGTGTCATCTAAACAAATAGTTAGTGCCCTGTGGATCTAAGGCTTAATAAGATTAATCTTTTGTTATTTAGGACAAAAAGAATACCATCGAGTATAGAGATCTACAAAGCTAGACTTTTTGTAGCCGGAAGTAATAAAAGAGGAAGGTGTTCTATAAACCAGAACATCTAAGAAGAGCAACGAACAATTTATCTAACATAAATTTAAGGGAAGAGTGTTACATTGAGTAAGGAGAAGAATTGGTCAACTTCTGATTTGTTGTTAAAAACACGAAATGTGTCATAATGGAAGTAAACTGTGGACCGAGAAGAACCTAAAATTAGACTCTCCTCATAAAATCCCACAAAAATATTCATCAAGACAGGGCCCAAAGGGGAACCCATCACTACACCCTTGATTCTGATGATACATAATATTATCAAAACTAAAATCTACAAACATGTTGGCAAATGTCAAGAGTTAAACAAAAAATCTTCAGGCTACTGTTCACAGGAATCACTTCTTCCATCTTTATCCGAGCCATGTATGTAAGCATTACAGGCACCTTTTTGCCTCTGCTTGTAATGAATGCAAGAAGATACTTAATGATGCTAAGCTGCTGTTTGCTGACAGAATGAAGCAACATATAGCATCCTGTAAGTTTGACTCCAAAGACCACAGGAGTCTCTGTAAAAGTATACTAAATAACAGTAAGCTCTCACCCCACCTCTAATCAATGAATTTGAAGTCCTCACATCTTCAGCTGACAAAGCTGAGTGCTTTGCTCACAGATTCTTTACCAACTCAACACTGCATTTGTCTGGGGTATCTGTACCTGATTTCCCATATAGAAGTGAGGCTTAACTGAGTGACATTCACATTACCCCCTCACTGGTCTCAAACATAATTTCAAATTTTATCCCCTATAAAGTAAGCAGAGGTGACAGAATCCCAGTCACTGTCCTGAAGAAATGTGCCCCCTGAACTCTCCTCTGTTCTCTCCAAACTCTACAACTACTGCTTCTCTGCTTCTTGCCTTCTGCTGGAAGTTCTCCTCTGGTTCCTGTATTTAAGAATTTTGGAGAACCCTCGGACCCCTCTAATTACTGCCCTATCAACCTCCTACCAATTTTTGGCAAAGTGTTTGAAGCTATTATCAATGACAAAGTGGTTCAACATCTCCCAGAACACAGTCTCTTCTCTGACAAACAGTATGGTTTATGTTTCACCAGGTCTACTGCCGATATGCTAACAACCATCACTGAGTATATATACCAGGCTCTTGATAAGAATGGCAAAGCTTGAGCTGTTTCCCTGGATATCACAAAAGCATTTGACAGATTCTGGCATGCTGGCTTTCTATGCAAGCTATGGTATAACTGGATGATTGTTTGATCTAATCCAGTCATTCCTTTCAAATTGCGTAATGAAGGTAGTATTGAATGGAATGCCTCCTAAATACTATCATACAAACACGGGTGCCCCTCAAGGATCTATTCTAGGTCCTATGCTTTTTCTGATCTTCATCAATGATTTCCCTGATGTAGTCAGATTCCAAGTAGACATCTACGCTGATGACACTACCATTACTCCTGCCTTGATCAGAAATCCACTGCTGCTACTGAGCTTGAAAAGGACCTTCAATCTGTAGTGGACTGGGGTAAGTAATGGCATGTGAATTTTAATGCTTCCAAAATGAAGCTGCTACCTGTTAACCACCATAGAAAATCGCTCCTAGCCTCCATTAGCATGGATCAGGCTAGTCTTCCTAAAAGCAAAATACTGCAACTTCCTGGCCTAACTCTGTCAGTAGACCTCAAGTGGAATGACTACATCAAATCCATAGCTAAATCTACTGTTAGGAAGTTTGGTTCACTGTGTAGGGCCAGAAGTTTTTCACATCTGAATCTATCCTGCACATATACAAATCTCCCATCTGCCCGTGTACTGAATACTGCTGTCAAATCTGGTCGAGTGACCCAGCTATTCATCTCAGGGTTCTTGACAAAATCTAAAGGAGAATCTTTAACATGATCGGTCTTGACATGATAGCTCAGCTGCAGCCACTTTCTCACTGGCTTAATGTGGCTTCCCTCTGTCTCTTCTACAAATACTTACACAGCTTCTGCTCCAATGAACTTAGATCCCTAGTGCCCTCTCTGCATGAATTTACTTGAGCTACTAGGTTAGCAACTAGATCTCACAATTTTACAATGAAACCAATAAAATGTAACTGCAAATTCTACTCTAGTATCTTCTTTTCTCACACTTCCCACCTGTGGAATTCCCTTCTATATATTTGCTTCCCTGACAGGTACAATCTCCAAGAATTTAAATGTAAGGTCAATTGCCATCTCCTTTCTCTCTGATTAGCATCCTTCCCTTGTGTTCTTTTCCCTGTCCACTTTACTCTCATGCAGCTCTCTTCACATCAGTGTTCTCATTCTTTTCTTACCCATTCGCTGAAACTCCCTATCAATTGTTCCTCTTCCTCTAAGCTCTCCTCTGTTACTCCCTGCACAGCGGTTGCAATAAAACCGACTTGCTTGGGGTGAAATGATTATAAAAAGAAAAAGTATAGTCAGGGGGAGTCAAATTACTATGATATAGCAAATCACTGCAAACATTGATAGTCTTCGACAAAAGAACACAAGTGAAGAAGCTACAGATGTCAAATGAACACATAAATTCACCAGTGGCATTGCAATTCTGAATAAATTGGGAAAAGGAAAAAGAATCTTTAATACAGAAAGAACTATAATGCTGGAAAACTGGTTGAAACATGAAAGCCAGCTACTTTGCAACTTTATGTTGACAAGAGCCAATCATAGAAAGTATGGGTCTCAAAGGACCCCCTCCTTATGAATCTTAGAGAATCCATAAAGACGAGGATGAATGGATCCAGACGGTTCTTAATTCCTCACACATTTCAAAGGAAAGAACACCGCTTTTTACCCCATTTGACACGATGATTCTGAAATCAAATTTCAGAAGTCAGAGTATAATCAATATATATATAACTAGCAGTATAGCCCAGTGTTGCTTGGGCGTAATGAAAGCTTTAAAACTAATCCATGGTCCTGGAGCTCAGACTCAGCCTAAAGAATATTTGTGTGAAGTTTTGTGAGAATCGGATAAGAATTGTGGGTTTGTATAAAGGACAAACAGACAGATAAACACACACACACACAAACATCTTGCCTTTTATATATATATATATATATATTATCAATTTTCTGCACTATTGTAAGAACTGCAACCTTGAAACTTCTGAATATCGTTTCTTATGTCTTTGTCTATGAGTGTATCAAATTTGATTAAAATCAGACCACTCCTTCTATAACTCGATTTTTTCTATTATCAACACAAAACCTAGCTAAGAACACTCGCAGGTGCTTATAGTACAACTGTGTAAATTTTCAAGAAAATCGGTTCAGCCGTTTTGGAGTTTATAGGTAACATACACACACAGACACGTACACACACACAAGCAAAGTTCTATTTATAAATAAGTTTAGATATATATAGTAAAATAAGTAAACAATATTAAAAGTTAAGGTGGAAAAATTGTGGAATAGTTTGTTTTTACTTTTTAATAGCTGAAGTTGTATTTTGACTCATCTTTTTTGTGTATTTATTTTTTCTTTTTAATTTTTGATATAAATATTAAATTTTTATTACAAAAAATATTTTTGAAAAAATATTGCTAAGATAATGAAGTAACAACCCAGAAAGTTTATGCCATACTAGATTGAACCCCAAACCTAATCAGTTCGTGCCATTCATGAGATCAATCATTACTGAAAGTTTCATTCAAATCCAACCTGTGGGTCTTGAGATATCCTGACCATGGACAGACAGACAAACAAACAGACAGACTAAGGTGAAGGAATGCAATACCTTCGCCTTAAGGCAGAGGTTTTAAGATGACAATAGAAAGCTGTTTAATGATGTCAGTTGTTTTTCAGCAAAAGTTTATTTATTGGTAACTTGTTGAGACAAATATCTTTATGTAATGCAACTGATGTCAGGCAAAAGCTTATAAGGTCATGGTTAGCTAATGAATAAATGTTTACTGCAATATTGGGTTTATAAGTCTCCAAGATTCACTTATTGATATTTCCAAGGACACATGGAATTGTGGGTAAAAGTGTTGATTGATTGATCCAAAAATGTAGCTTGACCCAGTTTGTTGTGAGGTTACTAAATAGTTTTGAATTCAGAGTTGTCTTTCTTGTAGACTGGTTGCCACCCAAGGCTATAGAACCCAGTCTGTCCTAGATGGGGGGAAATGTTTTCACACCTTTTGCAAGGGTATTAGCATATAAGTGAATATTATAAACTCGATTGGAATTTAATCAAACTCAGCTCTATGATTACTCAATCCAAGCCACAATCCATTACTCCACTGTATATATCTTTATAAGTATATATATATTCATATGTATATTTATTTTAATGTGTTGCCCCCCCACTTTATTTTGCTCTTCATTTTTATTGCTGTTCTTTTTGTTTGAATTATAATTCCAATGATTTTCTCCTGATGAGATGTTGGACAAAAGAGCCTTAGGAAATGACAATAAATTCCTTGTTATTAAAAAGGTATATATATATATATATATATGTGTGTGTGTGTGTGTGTTTGTGTGTGTGCAGGTTTTATTGAAAATGACAGACAAGATATTATTAAAGCTTTTGATAAAATTTTTTTTGTGTTCTTGCGTGATTTGTTTCTTTTCAGAACTCAAATTATTTAAGAATTGTTCAAAACTTTTGTTCTTTTGAGCATTTTTGGCTATACTTTAAGCCATTATGAAAGCGCTCAAAAAAATAACAAAAAATAAAGAGAACCTGATGATGTTTTAGCTGAAGCTTCATAAGGTTTTTGGGTATTTCAACATCATATCCCCCTCCCTGCAGTGACCCAGTTATTTTTGATTGGGTATTGATTTGTTTGCCATCCATCAGCTACATCACTTCGCACCCTGTGACTCCTCTGGCCTTTTATAGTCCAATCACAAACAACTTCCAGTTAACCTGGTTCTATATATATATCAAACTAAAGATATATAAATCTATATATAATTTTTTTTTACTCATTTCACCCCAAGCTTGGCAGTACAACCATATGCAGGAGGCTACATAAGAGAGTTAAAGCTTTAGACAGAAGGAGAATGAAGACAAAGACAAACCAGCTATAGGGGGTGAAAGAGAAAGGACAAGAGAAGGATGTGAACACAGGAGTGAAGACAGTTGCAAAGGTAGAGAGAAAGGAAAAGAACAGGATACACAGGGTGATGTAGAAAGAACTGGAGTTAAGTGGATAAGGGATGGGAATTGACTTTGCATTTAAATTCCTGGAGATTGTAACCGTCAAAAAAAGCAAGTATATGGAAGGGAGTTACACAGGCAGGAAGTGCGAGAAAAGAAGCTGATGGAGTAGAATTGTCACCTGCATTTGATTGATCTAACTGTAAAAAGGTGGGAACTTGTTGCCAGTTTGATTGCCCGAGTAAATTCTTGTGGAGGGGGCACCAGTGACCTAAGTTCGTCAGAGCAGAAGCCATGAAAATATTTATAGAAGAGACAGAGGGAAGCCACATCCCGCCGATGAGAAAGTGGCTGGAGTTCAGCTGCCAGGTCAAGAGCAATCACATTACAGATTCTCGTTTGGAGCCTGTCGAGAACACTGAGATGAACAGCAGGAGCACCTGACCAGATATGACAACAATATTCAGACTAATAGATAATCAAATGATAAAATAGAACAATTCCTAATCAATGTTTTATAATGGTAGCAATAAAGCTAAAAAGAAATGAAAGCAATAAATATACTAAATGAATTTGGGTAACACATGTATCTAAATACTTCTTCTTCATCGTGCACCGTGTCCCTTCAGGACATAGGTGATTATGGACTTCCAATTGCCCCTGTCACTGGCTGCTCTTAATATTTTTCTTCTTGGTATTTCTCCCAAACCCCACTCCACCATCCATTTACTGAAGCCCATCAAATATGTCTCACGCTGCTTTCTTCTGTTTCTTTTTGCTTCTATCCTCCCTGTGAGCATTAAATTCTCCAAACCAGTCCACGTCATCATCAGCATCTTCCTGTAGAATCATAATTCTGTGCCCCCAAGCCTCTCTTTTATCCTTGAAGAGATCTACATCCACTGAGCATTAAAATTAAGAAACTATTTAAATTAAACCAAAATGTACCTGTAGATTTTTTTTAGTTATGAAAAACTGTAACTAGCATTTGCAATATTTTCTATCCCCTGATACCATTGATATAAACATTATTTTTATTCTGAAGAAGTTCCTATTAGGGTTGAAATACATTAAATTAGCACTTTTCCCCATTTGTCATTTTATTACCTATAAATATTTTAGTCTACCTTACTCAATAAGTTCTAAGAAAGGTGATTTTTCAGCTAAAAGGGAATTTCTTCTTTAGAGTAGCTTGAAAAACCCAACTTACCCGAATGTTAGGGCCTCTTCTTATGTTTCCTGCCAGTATTAAACACAAGTTGGCTTAGAAAAATAAATTAGTGTTGTATAGCATAAAACAGAAGGAGGGTGTGTAGGAGTCTGATCAGCTCTGACGGGGTCAACTCAGCGAGGGTAGTATGATGTTGCAAGACACAAAACTGCCCAGTGACCTGAGTAAAGTACATCACTGACGGTATCCTCCTGCGCTACAGAATGTGCATATTTTCTAAGAATATTAGGTTTTCAGATACAAAATCAGATAACGCTCTCCAAAATCTTCAATTCTACAATACAGTATTCGACTTAGGCAATCCTGCAAATAGGCAATGATATTCTCAAATATAATACAGAATGCAACATTTTTGCTATCAAAATGAATACAAAAATTTGATATTTATTAATTTTTGGTTTTCTGCCAGAACATATATGTGGAGCTAGGTGTGCAAAGACCAGTTTTGGTCATTTGCTTTCTGGACGTCTGAGGGCAAACATCCGGTCCCTCGCTTTGCTCGGTATCAACACATATTCAACATTTTATTGAATTGGAATATTAACAAATAACATCTTCAGTATGACTTCCATCATTTGTAATACAAAAGCTGAAACACATTGCAAGATTTATATGAAGTTGATACAAAAACTTGACATTACTGTCAATTTTAGCACATTCAGTCTTTATGCATTCAATCAAGTATGTTGCATCAGTGATTTTCATTAAGTACACCTTTTCCTTTACCATACCCCAGAAAATAAAGTTAATTCTTTCTTCTTTCAACAAAACCATGTGCATTCACTCATTTCATTTACTCTCTCATAGACACAGTCTCTCAAACACATACCCTATCAAACACATACCCTATCTCAAACACTCCCTCACATAACAGTAACACATACCTGTCATATTAACTTACTCCCTTGGGCACCTCGAGGTGGCATAATGGTTAGCAAGATTGTCTCGCTAGAATCATTACAGTTGAGTAGTGAGTTTGATCCTCACTGGGTGTCTCTGACTCTCAGCCTTGTGCCACATTATTAAGCTACACTTAAAAAATCATGATATTAACTTACTCCTTTACATACACACTCACTTGTTCACAGACATATACTTTTATATACATGCTCCTTCATACACACATTCTTTTTCTCACCTAGCCCCTCACATACAGTCTTCATCTCAAATACACTCTCTCAGACGCACTCCCTCTCTCTCAAACATACCCTCTCTCTCACACATTCACCTATCCCTCACATAAACTCTCTTTCATACACACACTTTCTCTCACATTGGCATACTTACTTCACACTCATTTTCTCTCACACTTCTTCTCGCTCACACACAATCTTTATCTCAAAAACTACCTCACATCCATATGCATACAATATTTCACATTTCCTCTCTCTCTCACAGATTACCTAACACACTCACACGCATACACACCCCTTTCTTTCTGGAACACACTCCCTGACGTACACAAGCATACACTCTCACATACATACACAGTAGACTCTTTCTCTCAAGCACACACTCTCTCTCACACTGACGTACTCCCTCACATACACACACTCACTCACTCTGACACCCAGACAACCACTCACCGACGTATTCACCTCATGGTCCAATACATAATAAAAATTTACGAAATTACTAGTAAAAAAAAAAAAAAAATACAGACTATAGGAATAGCAAAGTGGAAAGCGCTTTCCTAATGAAAACAAAATATCTCTCGAATAATTTTTGAGGGTCGACAAAAGTGAAGGTATTCCTTAGCAACCGTTGCTAAGAATGCTACGCAAGATTATATTCACCTTTAAATCTATTTATAAAGAGAACAAAATATTTAGATATAATAAAAACCCAACCTCTATTATTATAATATTTAAACAAAATAAAGAAGATAAAATATTTTTGCCAAAAAATTGATTGCAACATAAAAACGATTGAATTAAAAATAAATAAGGAAAAAACCAGTTAAAAAAAAACGAAAAAAACTGTCGCTTACCGCTTCTCTGGCTTGATGCGCACACCTTAATCCATGGTAGCTGAGTGTATTCGACATTGTGACTAAAACATTGTACGGGAAATATCATAAAAAATAATGGAAAATTAGAAACAACGATATAGGCATTATTTTCCTTCCGACGTACACGTAACGTATTTGTTTGATGAAGAAGCCGAGTGTCGTGAAGCGTACAAAGTTATCTCCCTTGTCAGAAGAACGGATGAATTATTTCCCTTAGTTTGCAATTACGCAAAATTTATCATCAACGAAAATTCTTTCGTCCCTGGCTAGAATAATGTTTTTTCGAATGTATTTATGAAGTAACATTATTTGTAATTTATTATTATAGTAAAAACATTCGCAACACAATTATCATGATCATTTATCCATCACACCCAGATGGTGAATAGGGCAGCAACTTTTTGTTGCTGTTTCTGTAACAAACTGTTTTTTACGGGGCAGGGTTGTTAGCCCTACACCCAACCCCCAAACCTGGAAGACCACGTTATATATACTAGACTTATTCTTATAATAATATCAATTAATTCTTGCTCAATTATAATTGCTTCTTTCCTGATTTTCAACTCATTCCTAAATCATATTTTTAATCATTTCACCCCGTGAATTGCGTCATGGCGCTCTATTTCTTACAGTTAGTCAGTTAAGTGCCATGCGCGATACACGCTTGGGCGATCATGTCTCGAGAAAGACATGACTGACTGGGCAGAAGATTATCCCGCAGTAGGTTGCCATTGCTTTCTGCGGTAGACTGGTTGCCGGCCAAGGCTATAGAACCCAATACGTCCTGTTATTTAACCCATAACTGGAAGGAAGAGGAGACGGATTAATACCTTTCCCAAGGTTATTTGCGCGTAAGTGAATACAATGGATTCAGCTGGAATTCGAACTCGGCTCCCCAGTTTCTCGTTCCGAGCCGATATCCACTGTACCACAACGCACGTGAGAGAAAAGACTGGGTACAGGGGTATTGAAGAAAGGATAGAAAATGTACAGTGTTTAAGAAGATAAAAGATGGCAATTGACGATGCATTTAAATTTTTGGAGATTATAACGATTAGGTAGGTACTTCTACTAAATCAGCACACTATGAAGAAAAAAGACCCCAAACTTAAAAACGAATTTTTTCCATCAAAGTGTGTATGTTATCATTAGGAAATATCACAGTATTTTTATTATTTTATTTTCTATTATTTAAAAAAAATTTTAATCCTGTCTAACACGTTCGAAATTTTGTGAAAATCTTGTTTTTTTGTTTTTATAATCGTTACGAGAGTTTACAATGGAAAATGTAATATTACATAACTCATTTTTTCCGGTGACAAACACATTAATTTGGAAATTCTTTCAAAAAACAAATAATTGTTGGATTTTAATAAAACTTTGGAACATATTCATAAGGAATGAAATTATTTTTGAATCATTATTTTACAAAAATCTTGCTAGAAATATTTTTTTACATCTGTTACCCACCCACAATCCATGTAAATTCACGAAATTTCAAGAAATTAAATTTTGTAAGCAAAATTGATTTTATTAGTTAAACGCAGGACTCATTGAAGAATGTAAATCATCTATTATTTTTTCAACCATTTAGACCCACTTTCCGAAAATCTCATAATAGTAAAATAAAAATGCATCAAAACAAATATTGTTTCATTAAAAAGGATTGTAAATGTTTTAATGAATAATATAAATTAAGGACATTATAGTATAAAGAATTATTTTCATTAATAATTAAATTTTAAAAGAAATGTTTATATTTTTAAAAAATTATAATGATTTATAAAGTTTCAAAAATATTTTAAAAATATTCCAAAGACTTGTAGGCGTTAGTTTGTTAAGCTATTAAGTGAACACTATATTTACTAATCGAAAATTGAAAAGTTTAATGCAAATCATCGAGCCATTGTATGTTTATAATAATTTTTTTGTTTGTATTTAAAATTTTTTATGGTAATTTCTTCGTGTACACCAAAAGGTCACCTGTTTCACGGTTTCTTCCTCTTACAGGAAAAACAAAAATTGGACAATTTTGTCAATTCCAGTCGCTATACACTTATCTTATCTCGCATCTGTCGAGCTGTCATCACATGTCAAGTACGGGGTGAAGGTCAGAAAGATCAACACTTTGTTTAAAAAATATCTTTATTCTAAATTTCATGCTATAAATAAGTAATACTTTTGTAAATCAGATTAATTTAACATTAAATTTGCTAATTTTTCCAAAAATAACGTGTCAGAGATGTATTTTTTTTTTTAATCATATCACCCCAAGCAAGGCGGTAACGCCACTGATGCGCAGGGGGCTACGTAAGAGTAAAAAGATTGGAAAAGAGAAAGCCGGAAACCGCATCTTAAACAGGAAACAAGGGTTGAGCCTCTTCACCTGTTCAACAGATGTGGGTGGAGTGTGAACCGGGCGATAGTTTAGTCTATCTACTCCAATTGAAAAAAAAAAAATAAAAAAAAAATAAAAAAGGAAAAGAGTGAAAAGATTGGAAAAGAGAAAACCGGAAACCGCATCCTAAACAGGAAACAAGGGATGAGCCTCTTCACCTGTTCAATAGATGCGGGTGGATTGTGAACCGGGCGATAGTTTAGTCTATCTACTCCAACTGAAAAAAAAAAAAAAAAGGAAAAGAGTGAAAAGATTGGAAAAGAAAAAACCGGAAACCGCATCCTAAACAGGAAACAAGGGATGAGCCTCTTCACCTGTTCAATAGTATATTTTATTTTTTCAAGGTTTTTAAAAACGAGAATTAACTTTTCTTTACAATCGCTCAAAAATGGTCAAAAAATTGAAAAATTAAAAAAAACATCACAAAATTTTACATTTCAATCAATATAATTTTTACTAGAAAATTTCGCTTACTGGAAATAACAATTTTTATCATTTACCTTTCAATTAAAACTAAAATAAAAGTTTCAAGAAAACATTTTTATTATTAAAAATTCAATATAAAAGTTCGTTACTGAAAATGAGTGGAGGTACTTACTATTACGAAAGGAAGTAAACAGAAGAGAATTCCACAGGCGGGAAGTGCGAGAAAAGAAACTGTCGGAGTAAAAGTGGCAGTTACATTTAATTCCCTGTTCCAACGCTAAAAGGGTGGAACTTTGATGCTAATCTAGTAGCACGCTTAAATTCACGTGGTCGGGGCACCAGGTGAAAAAGCTTGCCAGAGCTGCTGTCATGAAAATATTTCTAGAAAAGACAGAGAGCAGCAATGAGAATTTATATTTAAATTGGAGAGCTGTCAATTTATGATCAATTGTAAGATAATTAGCAATTCTTTTTTTTTTTACAGCTAATTTTTTTTTTTAATCATATCACCCCGAGCAAGGCGGTAACGCCACTGATATGCAGGGGGCTACGTAAGAGTGAAAAGATTTGGAAAAGAGAAAGCCGGAAACCACATCCTAAACAGGGAACGAGAACTGAGCCTCTACACCTGTACAATAGACGTGGGTGGAGTGTGAACCGGGCGATAGTTTAGTCTATCTACTCCAATTCTATTAGTCTTATTCTGTCATTAATTACATTGTTAGACACATAGAGTCCTCTTTTTCATAATATAATATAATATAATTATATATGTAGGGGCCTCGGTGATGCTTGGTTAATTGGCTTTGTGTCAAACACGTCCGAAGTCCCCACAATTTAAATATCAGAAGGTTGAAATGTGAAATGTGAAAGGATAAAATATTTCGTGTGTATATTAAAGCAAAGATTTATTTACAGAATGAAAAAGTGTAAGAAGAAAAATATAAGTGCAATTCGTTAACTGAAAGAAAAAAATATTAATTGAGAAAATGCATGCTGTTTTTTAGTTGAAATTGTTCGTAGTAGTATTGTATGTATTTGAAATGTCCGCAGAATTTAGAGTTCATGGATTGTAAAGACTTTGTTCCTTCCTCTTTTTAGTAGGTCGCGACAGAAGGAGAAGGCAAAACAAATAAAGGAGTGTGTCTATAACACGTGTGTCCATTTGGTTGTTTGTTGTACTCTTTAGTGGCGTGGTGTGAAAATGTAGAGAGAAAATTGAACAAAGAGGTAGAATGAATATGTGACGTGACCTACATCTGGGTTGGCGTGACCGAATCAGCTTGAGGTTTCTTCCTTACATCGTGGCGAGGTGTCAGCTAACCGCTACCCCTGACTGACTGACTGACTGACCGTGATCGGTTATAGGCCATCCTTAAATATTGAATCCAGGTCACGTGGAGGGACTCAAGCGAAGATTTTTTTCTTTAGCTGTGAAAAAAAAAACAAAAAAACAAAAACAAACAAACAAACAAAAAAAAAACACCAAAAACAAAAACGTTTTGCTGAGGTATTTTGAATTTCTAGATTTGCTAACCAATCAGGATTCAGAATATGATTTTTCACACTGACTTGTGAAAAAGTCGTTTGAATCCGATTTTGCGGGTGTGCAACTTATTTTGTGTGTTTTTGTTGTTTGATGGATTATATATTATTTGTATCCTATATATAGTTATGTACCAGAAATTTCCCAAAATCCAATTTTACTAGATAACCGTAAAACTAAATGATAAATCACCACTTTTTTCTTATTACCAAATATACTTAATTCTCTACGATATGCTCCATGTAATTTTTTGTGTTTTGTTGTGGAAGTTCAGTCGTCCTATATTTTTCTATATTAAAAATCTAAATGTCCAAATTCCAAACAATAATAAAATAGAATTGAATTAACATGGGTATGAGTGTGAGATAAATCATTTCTATTTTTAAACATATGTACGTAAATTCGACGAGTCAAAAAGGAGTAAAAAAAACAATCTTTAGAATTAATGAGTTTTTAAAAATTTTTAAGTAGTTAAATAAATAATAAAAAGAAGAAAAATAATAAAAAATAAATAAAAACTGCGCTTGTGGTTAATAAAGATCGACTGTCCGTCTTTGTTGTTGCTATTCGTGATGATTTTTTTGAAGTTGCAGACGCATGTTTTTTTCAGCACGCACTGGAGGAGGGAGAAGAAAAAAAACTATATAACCATGGATGCGAGACAGCCGCATCTCTGCTTCATTAAAATTGAAATCTGTGTGTTTTTAAATTTCTATTTCCGAAGGTAGGCTCGAGGAAAATAGGCTCTTAGATTTCTTTCATTGGTCAAATATTTCACATGGTGATATGAATTTCAAGACAACAAACACTTTGAATTCAACGATGTGTGTTGTATTGTGGAATCTTTTTGGCATATTTTGAAAATGATTTGTTATTGGGTATAATATAAAGTTTGTGTTTTTATAGGGAATTTATGTAGGTATGTAATTGTGTTGGAAATAGGGTTAAATTCTTATACCTCTTTTTGTTCTATCTTTCATTCGCATAAAGTAGCTAAGTGATTTGCTATTTCTTCCTGCTTCGCTTATCTTTAGTGTTTCCTGTGAGTTTTCAATTCTCTTGGCCTTTTTCCTCATTGTGTTACAGAAAATTTTAACTGTTTTTTTTTTTCAGATTGTAGTTTTTATTTCCTTAAGGCTTAAGTATGGCCTATCTTCAGTTCATGGAATTCTTAGCTTCAGTTTGCACAAGGTCTTTGTCGTTTTCTGATACTTTATCCGAGAGAAGATGGTCCGGCATTTATTCTCCTTTTTTTTAAAAATAATCATTTCACCCCAAGCAAGGCAGGTCTGCCACTGGTGCGCAGGGGGTCACAGAAAGAGAAAATACAGGGTGCAGAGGATACATAAGAAAAGATTCAAGTTAACAGGATTCCAGAAGATAGAAGGTGGCAATTGCCTTTGCATATAAACATTTGGAGAGTGTAACTATCAGGATGTGCATTGTGGTGCAGTGGATATCGACTTGGAATGACAAATCGGGGAGCCGAGTTCGAATTTCAGTTGAACTCCTTGCGTTCACTTACGCACAAATACCCTTGGGAAATGTATTAATCCGTCTCTTCCTTCCAATTATGGGTTAAATAATAGGACAGACGGGCAACCAGCAATGGCAATGTACTGTGGGATAATCTTCCCAGTCAGTCATATCTCTTTCGAGACATGATCGCCCAAGCGTGTATCACGTATGGCATTTAACTGACTGAACTATCAGGAAAGCAAGTAATTGGAAGGAAGTTCCATAGACGAGAAGTGCGAGAAAGGAAACTGATCGAGTAGAAGTGGCGGTTATGTTTGTCTATTTTGACGGTAAAAGAATGAGACCTTGCTGCAAATCTTGTAGAACGAATAAATTCATGTGGTCAGGGCACCAGGGACAGAAGACCGTCAGAGTAGAAGCCGTGAAAATATTTGCAGAAGAGACAGAGAGAAGCCATATCCCATTGGTGAGAAAGTGACTGAAGGTGAGCTGCTAATTCAGGATCAACTACACTGAAGATCCTTCTTTGGATTTTGTTGAGAACCTTAAGATGAACAGCAGAAACATCCGGCCAGATATGGCAACAGTATTCAATGCACGGACGAATGGTATCTTTATTAGGTTCAGTTGGATATTCCAATCACGGCAAGAAGGCTGGAGCGTACATCGCGAATATGACTACGAAGATGAGGAGAACAGTTCGAACAATGTAAATAGTGCAAATAGATACAATAGCTCAACTAAGAAACATCGCACACGCGCGCGCACACACACACACACACACACACACACACACACACTCTCTCTCTCTCTCTCTCTCTCCCTCTTTCTCTTTCTCTCTCTCTTTTCCTGTAAAGGGAAGGAACTGTGAAACACATTACCTTTTAATGTACACAAAGAAATTACCATAAAAAACTTTAAATACTTTAAATACACACAAGAAATTTAAAATATTATATATATATATCAATAAATATACATATTATCCTACTTTTTATGCACGAGTTTCATGTATTACCGTAATCTTCCGGTGCTTATCCTATCATGCTGGCTTATTTTAGATGTAAATTAATAAGAAGTTTGCTCTAATGCATGTCAGAGTTGTGCCTAAAACGTCGGATAATATGTATATTTATTATATATTTTTGCTCTGTTATACAGCATTCAGCCCTGTTATATTCACACCCGATTAACTTTTATATATCGATGTGTATCTAAGCGTATGCACATAGATATATTTAATAACCTCCTTACCTATATACATATATATATATGCGTGTGCGCGCGCGTGAGTGTGTGTGGTGATTTTCTAAGCGAAGCTTAGATGTGGCACAAGGCCGAAAGTATGGGGTACCTAGTGAGTGTGTGTGTGTGTGTGTGTGTGTGTGTGTGTGTGTGATCGTTTCACCTCAAAAAGGCAATAATGCCATTAAAACGCAAATGGTTACTGAGAACGAAAGAAAGTAAAAAGACGGTACTGAGGAGAAAGGTCAATAATACAACAGGTTTCAGGAGGACAGAAGATGGTGATTGATGTTTCATTTGAATTTTAAAAGGACGTAGTTGACAGGAAATCGTAAGAACGTTCCACAGGTGGGAAGTACGAGAGCTAAAACTATTAGGATAGAATTTATGGTTACATCAAGCTCTTTCAACATGAAAACAGTCAGTCAGTTAAGTGTCATACGTGATACACGCATTTTTTTTTTTTATCGTGTCACCCCCAAGCAAGGCATTCCACAGTGGGTTACATAGAGGGATTGGTTATAGAAAATATCAGAAAGAGGGTGATAGACGATTTGGATGTACAGAGGGAGAGAGTTGGAGAGAGTGGGTGTGAGTTAGTGTGTTAGGAGGTGTCTATTGACCTTAGATTTAAACTCCTGGAGGTTGTAGCCATCGGGGAAGCAAGCATGCGGTAGGGAATTCCACAAACGGGAAGTGCGAGGAAAGAAGCTGTTGGCGTAGAAATTGCGGTTACATTTCATCGGTTTCACTGTAAAAGGGTGGGACCTAGTTGCCAATCTAGTATCTCGTGCAAATTCACATCTAGAGGGCACCAGTGATTTAATTTCGTCAGAGCAGAAGCCATGAAAATATTTATAGAAGAGGCACAGGGAAACCACGTCACGCCGGTGAGAGAGATACTGCAGGCAGCATCAATCACATTACAGATTCTTCGCTGTATTTTGTCAAGAACCCCGAGGAGAATAGAAGGGGCACCCGACCAGATGTGGCAGCAGGACTCAATACACTGGCGGATGGTGGATTTATATAATTGCAGGATAGATTCAGGCGGAAAGAATTTCCGGGCCCTGTACAGAGTGTCGACTTTCATAGCTGCAGATTTAGCAATGGATTCGACGTAGTCATTCCAATTGAGGTCCCCTGAGAGTGTCAGGCCAAGCAGGCATAGTAATTTACTCTCTGGGAGGCAAGCCTGTTCCATGCTAATGGGAGGGAGGTGCGGTTGTCTGTGGTAGTTAATTGACAGAAGCTTCGTTTTGGAAGAATTGAGTTTTACGAGCCATTTTTTACCCCAGTCCACCACGGATTGGAAGTCCTTCTCAAGCTCGGCAGCGAGGTTCGCCTTGTCACCAACACCAGATTTTTGATTGAGGCGAGAGTAAACTGTGGTATCATCGGCGTACATGCCTACTTGTGATCTTATGGCATCGGGGAGATCATTGATATAGATTAGAAAGGGCGTAGGTCCTAGGATAGAGCGATCATGTCTCAAAAGTGACATGGCTGACTGGGCAGAAGAAGCAGTAGGTTGTCATTACTTTCTGCGTAGTCCATCTATATAGGCTATAGGATACAAATCCTATATCATCCAATAATTAACTAAAACGCAAAAAATAAAATTGCACACCCGTAAAAATGGATCAGAACGACTGAAAACATTTTGGGAAAACCCAAACTAAGGCAACTTTCACAAGTTTTTTTTTTTAATCATTTCACCCCAAGCAAGGCATTCCACTGCCACTATTGCGCAGGGGGTTACATAGGGGAGTGTTGTGAGAAAGAGTGGTTAGATATAGGAAATGTCAGAAGGAGGGTGATAGACGGGTAAGAATGTAGATGGGAAGAGTGCTTGAGAGAATGGATGCGAGGTAGTGTGTTAGGAGGTGTCTATTGACCTTACATTTAAACTCCTAGAGATTGTAGCTGTCGATGAAGCAAGTATGTAAAGGGAATTCCACAGGCGGGAAGTGCGAGAAAAGAAGCTGTTACATTTTATCGGTTTGACTGTAAAAGGGTGGGACCTAGTTGCTAATATAGTATCTCGTGGAAATTCGTACCTAGGGGGCACCAGTGATCTAAGTTCATCGGAGCCGAAGCCGTGAAAGTATTTATAGAAAAGGCACATGGAAACCACGTCACGCTGGTGAGAGAGTGACTGCAGCCGGTCTGCCAAGTCTGTATGGATCACATTACAGTCAGTGTAAAAATTAAGATCCTAGAATTTTGATTGGATAGGAAATATCAAATTGATCTATGACCTGAGTCAATTTTTCTTAACACCTAAAAAAAAATGGGTGTGTCGTTTGATCCAGTAACATTGAAAAATTGCGCCTAACATACTTGATCGGCTGAAACAAATGGATAACAGAGCTAAGTTTGGAACCCCACCCCACAAAAAAGCAAAAACAAAAACAAAAAAACAAAAACAAAAAAAAAACCAAAAAACAAAGAGCAAAACAGGACAACATAAGAGTAACAAAAGACAGGAAGAAATGGATGGTCATGATCGCCTCTGAAGGAACACAGCATAAGAAAAAAACCAAAAAAAAACTACACATATCCAGAGATCTGCTTCGATTTTTACCGGCTTACGATTTTTCTTCTTCATGTGCCGTGTCTCTTCAGGGCGTAGGCGACCATAGACTTCCACTTAACCCTATCGTTTGTCACTCTCAATATTTTTCCTCTTGGTATTTGTCCCAAACCCTGCTCCGCCATCCATTTGCTCAGGCCTATCAACTATGTCTCATGCAGCTTTCCCCTCTCTCTCTCTTTCTGTCCGTCTTGTGAGTATAAGATTTTATAGGCTCTCTTTCCTCATTATGTGAACCAGGGACCTCTTTCTGATATTGAGTATAATTTTTCTTTTCTTTTGCATCCTCTCCAACACCTCATCGTTGCTCATGTCGTCAGTCCTTTATATCCTCAGCATCCTTCTGTAGCACAACATTTCTGCTGCCGCAAGCTTCTCCTTCATCCTTGAAAGGTTCGTCCAACATTCACCTCCATACAGAAGGAAAGATACCACATAACAATCCAGCACTTTTTTCTTTGTTTCCAATGAGACTTTCCTGTTTCTCGGTATTCTGGTTAACTTTTGAAATACATCCTTGGCCATGTCAATGAGTCTTCGGATCTCACTGTCACACTTGAAATCCTCTGAACGCTTCACAGGCATTTAAGTTTCTTTACTTGATTTATTTTAGATTCTTTAACTTGTAGTTGACATTTTGACTTCTTTTTCTGATAACCATACATTCTGTTTTCTTGAAGATTATGCTAGTTCTTTCTTCTCACTTTCTCTTGCTAACTTCCTTAGGAGGTCCTGCATTTTCTTTTCTGCGTCTGCTATCAGCACCGTGTCATCCGCGTAATTTACCTTGTTGAAATTGTGGATTTTATTTCCTTCAGAATTGTTTCGCTTTAGAAGTTGAACAGATCTGGTGAGAAAACACACCTTGTCTTACGCCTCTTTCTATTTTTGTATACTTGCTGAAGTCATTTCCTAACCGTACGCAAACGGTTTGCTGACAATATATATTCTTGATTATCCGAACGTCTTTTCCGAAAATATCAAGGTTGTCGGGCATCTCAAACAAGTCTTTTTAGCGAACTTTGTCAAATGCCTGTGCATAGTCTATAAAGCACAGATGAAAGTTCTTCTGCATTTTTATTACTCTTTCAGATAGAATTCTGAGCACGAATATCACATTCCTCGTTCCTGTATCTTTAACGAGGCTGCACTGTTTTTGTCCTATCTCTGGTTCGATTCTGCTGCGCGCTCTGTTTATCAGAATTCGGATGATGAGTTTTGTTATGTGGTCCATTAAGCTGATTGTTCGGTGGAGTTCACATTTCTTTGTACCTGGCTTCTTAGGTAGTGCTTTGAAACTTGATCTGCTTAGGTCATCCGGTATATTGTCACTGTTGTAGATTTCGTTTATTATTTCAGTGATCTTGTCTACTCCAAAGCCGTCTAAGGACGTCAGCACCTCTATTACAACACCGTCGGGTCCTGCTGTTTTGTTTCTGTTCAATTTGACTTGTACAGATTCCACTTCGGAGCTCAATATTTCTGATCTTAATAGCGAAATAAAAAATGCAATAAAACTATGATATTATTTTATTAGATAAGCTTTTAATTGCTTTAAGAAATAATCTTAAGGATTTACAATCTGAAAAAAATATTTTAATATTAATATTGACATTTTAAAAGAACGGTTTTCATTTTTTAATTATAATAATTGATAAAGTTTCAAAAATATTTTTAAAAAATTTTCAAAGATTTGTTGACGTTACTTATTATATGAAGGTTATATTTACTTATCGAAAATTGAAAAGTTTAATATAGATCTTCGTGCTATTGTATTTTTAAAAAATTAAATTTTTTTAATAAAAATATTTTGATTACATTTGTTCCCCCATCTCTCCGTAAATTCATTAAACTTTAAGAAATTAAATTTTGTTGTGAAAATGGGTTTTATTAATAAAAAACGCAAGACCCATTCGAGAAAGTAAATTATTTATTAAATTTTCAAACATTTTGCCTGTACTTTCGAAAATATATTGGCACTGTTATAGATTTCGTTTATTATTTCAGTGATCTTGTCTACTCCAAAGCCGTCTAAGAAGGTCAGCATCTCTATTACAACACCGTCGGTTCCTGCTGTTTTGTTTCTGTTCAATTTGACTTGTACAGATTCCACTTCGGAGCTCAATATTTCTGGTCCGTTCGTATTTCTATGTATTGCCGGTTAATCTATCTTGTCTTGGAAGAGATCTCCGATATACTTGTTCCATCATTGAATTATTTTTTCTTTTTCTATTATTAATGTTCCGTCCTTTGCTTTTATACATCCTGTTGCTGAGCCGGACTTTTGTCCTATTGGTTCCTTTATCTTTTAATGCACATCTCCTTTGTTTGTCGCGCTCAGTCACTTTATTTTAATGCATGTCGTTTAGTCATCTTTCTTTAGCCTGTTTGCATTTCTCCTTATTTCCTTATGAATTTTATTGTATTCCGTTCCATATATTGGCATTGTTTTCTGTCTCTTTTGCATCAGGTCAAGAATCTCTTCAGTGATCCACTTATTTTTCTTCCGACGTGCTTTTTCCTTTGGGATGATGTTCGCTGATGTCACTAGAGCCACTCTTAATGCGTCCCATTTTGAGCTCCACGTTTTCAATATTTTTTTCGTATTTCTCTTTCATATTGTCCGTATATATTTTCTGTAAGTTCGGCTCATTTACGAGTCTGTTGTACTGCCGTCTAAAGATTGCATTAGGTTTCTTTAATCTCCGTAGTTTTATCCTTAGTTTGCATATAACTGGTATGTGGTTGCGTCCGCAGTCAGCACTTGGTTAAGTTTTGCAGCGAAGGACTGCATTCCTGAATCTCTTGTTAATAGTAATATAATCAATTTTGTTCTTAGTTTCGCCTCCTAGGCTTCTCCATGTATATAATTTTCTTGGGTTCTCCTGGAACCAGGTGTTGGTTATTATCTGGTCACTAGCTGTGACCCACTGGACCCATTTCTCATCGCGGCCATTGCGATGTTCTAGTCCGAAATTGCCGATCGTTTTACTTTCTCTCTTTTGGTCAACTTTGGGATTCAGACCTCCCATGATAATTCAGATCCTTCTGTTCCATGCTAGACAACGCCGAAGCACAGTGCAAGTCACAAAGCTTACAGTTAGTGATCTTATGTACTGGTTGCAGAAGTTATTTTTTCTGATGTTCCCGCTAGACCAGGATTTTTGTGTTTTGGTCCATTCGACTTCCAATAGGTTCGTCAAAATATGACTTCATGACCTAGCAATTCTAAACATACATCTACTTTACAACGGGTGAAATTTTGGTCTCATTATTATTATTTGCTTATTTTTATTTATTTCTTTTTCTATCGCTACAGTCTTAAGTGGTCTGCATTTTTGTCCATCTGCAAACAACAGGGGTCTCTAAATGAAGAGTGCTGTGTATGGGGGAATAATTTAAAGGGAAAAATACGGAATTTGTTAATCACGTGTATTTCCACACAGCTACATTCACTCATTGTACATATACACACGCGACAATCACGTGATAATCTTGCTTTCCCGATTTTTCACGGGATGTATATATAGCAGACAAGTGGTACAATCATACAGTTGGCAGCAGTTCACGGGCGACACCAAGCAAGACAGTCACAGCTGCCCGCAATAGCGGCATGCTATTGCGGGGTTTGCGTTCTTCAATATCAAGTAATTTTCTCACACACCCGCACTAATTGCAAGACGCAAGTAGATGCCTTTTTATTTCTTTGAATAACACAATATACAAATTATTCAGTTGGTACAAGAAATCCTTCCACGCACGTCATGTAAAATATTAAGTCCAACTCACATTCTCTTACAAATTCATTCTTCTGTACACTACAAAGATGAACGTTATTCACGAACTCTAACATTTGCACAATTCTTTTATCAATAACATTCCCCCCGCACATTTCTTATCACACTGATAAATCTTTCAGCGACAATGAACATTTCAACTTACCTCAAAAGCTTTGACACAATTTCATGCAGATCCTGGCAGACACTTTCAAACAGACACTTTTAACGTATGTGTAATGTATGTATTTTTTTTGTTTTTCTTAATACACTTTATAGTTACAATTGATGCTCTGTCAATTTCATTCAACTTTCCATTTGCTTGTTTAATGAATGATTTCAACACTTATAAAAATAATTGTTGCTACGCAAAAATTTAGTTAGGAGGTTCTTTGGGAAGTGGCCTTGTGCCATGTAAAATTCAAACCTAAATTAACCTTGCATAGTAAGCCCCAACAAATTTAATAACCGGGTTAACTTAAAAGGGTCAAGGAGATCGATACATTTTTCAAAATGAATAAATAAACACCCCCACGTCTATTACACATCGATGAGGGCAATTTTGCACCTAAGTTTCCTCAAGAGTGGATGTAAGAGGAGAAGATGAAACGTCTAATCTCTAAAACATCTGTGAGTGAAAGAAAAAGAAGAAAAGGCAAGAGAGTGCCGTTTACTCCCTTATAAGGCATTAAGGCAATATTTAAATTTTATTTATCTAGAGAGCCATTACTAAATTGCTTTCAAATTAGCTTGTGTGTGTGTGTGTGTGTGTGTGTGTGCACGCGCGTGCCTTTATTGTACAAATAGGGATACAAATGAATTCTAAACATAATATCTCTCCTGAATGTCAGGTCGTCGAGATTGTGGAACCTTCTTACATATGCATCCACACACTCACATATATTCATACATACCACATCAGCTTTTTTAAGTAATCATTGATTAATACATCACCAGTGCATTCATTACAAGACAATTTACAAATCGCAGCTATGCGGTAATTTACAAATCGAGTTATTTTCAAGTAATCGTTTCTGTTCAATTTTTGGTAGAAGATTGAATCAAACAGGCCTTTTCCAGTCTACCAAGAACACGCTCACTGATTGGTTAATTTTTTTTAGCCAATCAATTCATTTACACGTGAAAACCGAGTTTTCCCGCGCAGAAACTTTGAGCCTCCTAGCAGCAATATAAGGAGCGGACCTTTTCTCAGCTCTTTAGTGGGGCCCAGCTGCCTAGCAGTTAGGGACATACGTCATAATCCTTCGTCACTCACACACCCGCACCCCGACTGCAGGTAGCAGTCGGCGGTTCACGAAATCCTCACTCATACACCCGCATACATCTTCACTGGGACCCCAACGGCAGAAAGCTAGTTGCGGGAACTTGTGACAACCTCCAAATGCACACTTTCAAACTTTCTTCTAGTACCTTTCACAACGACATACTAATTCAACATATGTTACAAGAACATTTTCTAAGTACTTTACAAGAACATTTGCTAAGAACATTTTCTAAGACCATTTAAAAATAGCTTAAAGACATTTCCAGAAGTATTCACTTTTGATTGATCTTAATATTAGCAGTCAAAGAGAGGCAACTCTTGACTATTTTTCATGGTTCACTTAAATGCATGCCTTTCTCTATGAACGTAAAATTCTTAATTCATATATGTTGTTACAAACTGTCATTGGTTTTTTCTCTTTACGAGTCTTGTTTTTTGTTTCTAATTCTGAAATTAAATAAAATGTGGTGGACTGCCCGTTAGCCCGCTATACTACAAGAGGGCAGAGCTTATATTAGAGGAAATATGTCATCCAAGATTAATATTCTTAAAGAATAATAATTTTAAATTGTTTCATAATTAAATAATGTGTTTATTCTTTTTTAAATATTTCTCTTTTTATTACTTAAGTAAAAATTCGTTTTAAAAGAAGCACTTTATAAATTAATCATTGAAAAACTGAAACAAACATTTATGTAAAGGGAGGTAACCCACAAGTAACATATTGCATTAGTGTCCCTTGATTTTGTATTTTGTTACAAAATTTCACTCAGTCATTTATTGTTTGTGCAATATGTCAGCCATGGTATTTCGTATAAAGGCCTTTCCGAAATATTAAGAAACTAGGAACATTGTTCCGTTTGGAACTGATAGAATGAAACATTATTCTGCGTTTAAACATTTATATTCCTTTTCTTATTCGACATAGAAAACGAAAGAAACACTATCTAAAGAAAGAGTGAAGACTCTTCTGTGTTTCAGAACACGATCGAAATTCACACTTTATCAAAATAGGTAAAAGACAAATTTCACAAACAAAAAATCACATTCTCTAACAGATGGTTTAAATGGTTTTTTTCTTATGTAAGTCGTTTGAATATTTTCTTTTATCGCAATTGTCTGGTAAGTGGTCTAACAGCAGACAGTAAGATCGACACCGAGTCCCGAAGGCGTATTGGCATGTCCAAGGTCGCATTTCAGAAGCTGACTAGAATATTAAGAAACAGGAAAATTTCGTTGGAAACAAAGAAAATATAACTGGATTGTCATGTGATGCCCGTCCTTCAATATGGCAGCGATGATAAACCATGAAATGTTGTTATATGTGGGAAAAAATCAACACGTGTGTTTGTGATTCCCAATAAAAGGGTACAAGATACTTAGAATTTCTTTCCTACCGTGGACCCTGTTGTCGTAGTCTGAAATGGTCTCTTTGAAGTTCGTCAGCACTTTCGCTTTTAGCATGTAGGCGTGAAAGAGCTCTCGAAGATCATAAACTGGAGTGACGTGGACATTGGTGACGGCTGTGCGTATCTGAGCTTTGGGGCTGGATTTCGTGTGTTTTATACAGGCTCTTGTGAGAAAATCGGTTCCAGAATTAAATCACTTATTTATTTCTAATTGGCCCTCATAAGTCACGTGATATTTCTACTACGTCCGCACAATATTGTGGCGGTATCTACCTAAATCATGATGACTAATAAAGCCATTTTGATTTGTATTCTATGGTTTCATTGGTGGGTTTTACGATGGAAGCACTTAATTGTGTGTGGTTGGTTTATAAATTATGTAATTGATATTTTAGTGTACACTACAATACTCTGGTAATATTCTACAGGAACCCGAGCAGTCCAAAATTTCTTTATAGCTTCCACAAGAGCATTGAAATTCGTTGGCTGTTTGTCAGCAAATTCTTAATTTACTCCGACAAACTGTATATGGGATTAAAGGCAGGGTTGTAGCCAGGTCATTCCAAAGTAGATAACGTGATGTTCTTCATATATTGCATTAATAAAGAAATATTCATTTTTTGCGAAGGAATTTTAAACTTTTAGGCAAGACTGTAAATGAATAAATATATGTAAAAATATTTTAATGTATGTTGTTTTTTCGTAATGGGACGAACGGAAATTAAATTACCAAATCCAGTGGTTCATTTGTGACTAAGAAATCATTTTCTATGACGGCATCGTGGGAGTAAAGAGCGAAAGAAGAGAAAAAAGTTTGTTCCCTTTTCTTTTATACAGCTTCATATAACGTTACCTAGTGGCCGTTAGAAGTACCCTCTCAGACAATGTTGGGTAATCCAATAGATTTCTAGGAAATTCTGTCGTCCAGGTATTTTATATTAAAAGTCGGAAACGTCCGAATTCCAAACAATATTAAAAATACAGAAACCATAGGCATGTTAAATAAATCATTTACATTTACAAACATATGTATACGAATTCAAAAGATTTTAAAAAGGATTAAAAATAGCTTGTAGATGAGTAATAGGATTTGGGCAACTGGTTCATAGAAAAAGCTATAGTTTGGAAAAGTCGCATATCTCTCTTGTCTTTCGGTTGGAGACAGTCGCATCTCCGCTCTTTAAAAATCGAAATCTGTAGGTTTTTATAAGAAATTTTTCCTGAAAGTTGTTTCCAGAAAAATAGAGTTTTAGTTTTCTTTGTTTGGTCAAATATTTCCAATGGGGATGTTAATTTCTAACCAATAGATCTTAGATTTAAATTAGCGTGTCCCAAAATTTTTCAGTCAGTGTCCCTTTTGAGCACAATTATTTTTGTCACGCCCCATGTGAAAATGAATTTTCAATATTATACTGAATTCTTCTTTCAAATCAGGATAAAATTTAGGTATTAAATAAATGCAAAAATAAATTTTAATATTGTTTTCATTTCTATTACAAATGCCAATGTTTAAAATGGTAAAAAGAAAATTAATAGCTGATCTCAATGTTTTCATTGCGATTGTTAATTTCTGGCTAAGGTTCCCACTCTAGGTTCTATTCTAATTTTTTTTTTAATCATTTCACCCCAAGTAAGACAGTAGCGCCACTGGTGCGCAGTGGGCTACATAAGAGAAGAGTGAAAATTTAAGCAAATAGAGAGAGAAGAATAAGACAAATCAGTTATAGGGGGTGTCGGAGAAAGGGCAAGAAAAGGATGGGAATACCAGTTTGAAGACAGTTGCGTGGCTAGAGTGAGAAAGTAAAAGAACAAGATACACGAGGTGATGGGGAAAAAAGGGGAAAGAACTGGAGTCATAGAGACAAGAGATGGGAATTGACGCTGCATTTAAATTCTTTGTAGACGTCAGGGAAGCAAGTATAAGGAAAAGAGTTCTACAGGCGGGAAGTGCGAAAAAAGAATCTGTGGGGTAGAAGTAGAGGCTGCATTTAGTTGATTTAACCGTAAAAAGGATGGGATCTTGTTGCCAGTTTGGTTGCTCGAGTAAATTCTTGTGGAGGAGACATTAGTGAGTTAAGCACGTCTGAGCAGAAGCTATGAAAATATCTGTTAATAGACAGAGGGAAGCCACATCCTTCCGGTAAGAAATGGGCTGGAGTCGAGCTGCCAAGTCGGGACCGATCAAGTTACAGATTTTTCTTTGGAGCTAATCGACAACCCTGAGATGAATGGCAGGGGCGCCCGACCAGATATGACAACAGTATTCAATGCACGGTCGGATGGTTGATTTGTATATGTAAAAGATGGACACTGGCGGGAAAAACTTCCTGGCCCGATATAGTGACCCAACCTTCCTAGCAGTCGATTTAGCTATTGATTCAATGAAATAGTTCGGCTTAAGGTCGAAAAAGAGGGTAAGACCGAGGAGGCGCAGTGTATTGCTTTCAAGGAGACTCGCTTGGACCATGCTGATGACTGCCTGTGGTGGTTGATAGATAGCAGCTTCGTTTTAGAGTAGTAATCGTATATCTCCTTGTTTTGTACTTTTCAGGCAGTTTCTTTGGTTAGGAAGAAGCTGTGAACCTGGGTTGAAACCACATCCAGCCATATAGGAAATTGGAAAAGCAATGAAGAAAAGTTTGATAGCTACCTACAGCTTTCTTAAATTTTATTTTGTAGCCAAAATAGATAAATATCTACTGCACCTCTGAGTATGTTCATCCCCACCCACCAACCAACCAACCAGGGAAATAAAAACTCCCAGTGCTTCATTTCAATAAGTAGCCCAAATGTTATGGGGAAACACACTTATTCCTCAGATAATGGGTTCTCTCTTCTATATTAATAAGAGTTAACGGGAAATTGATAGGAGTTCTTTAGACTTCTATTAGAGTTCAGTAGAACTACTAGGCAGTTGATATTAGTCGGCAGTTAGCCGAATACTAAGGAGTCAGCTTTCAGTGGAAGATTACCACGTTCCTAACATTTTGGGTACGTTAAGTCGATTAGCAACTAAGCAACATAGCAACATAGCAGGATTATAACCTTCAGTGCGAAATCTACTCCACAATACGAAAAAAGCTTGCTACATAGAGAAACACTGATTCAGACGGGGTGAAATCTTTTTGCCATGTTTGTTATTAGGTATATATGTTCGGGCGTGTTTTAATATGGTCTGTATATGGGTATATAACTGTATTGGAAATAGCGTTTCTTTCCTAGAGATTCTTCTGGGTGTTTTACAATTAATTCCCTCAAACACGTTAAGTAGATTACTTGTTTTGTTCCTCTTTTCTTCAGTATCTCGTTTGAACCTTGGTTTTTACCGACACCATTTTATTATGCGTCAGAGATATTTCGACATTTTTTTTCAGATTGTAATTGTCAGTTTTATCATGATTACATGTTCTGTCCAAAACAGTTTCATCATTTGCCAGAAAAACCACATTTCTTCAAGTCTATTCTTCACTAGCAGTATAGCCCTGCGTTACTCGGTGTAATGAAAGCTTTAAAACTAATCCATGGTTCTGGAGCTCAGACTCTTTGGACGGCGGCACGAAAGACTAAAAAGTTTCCAGTTAAAGCGAAACCGTAGACTGAAAGAAAACTGAATGAATGTAAGTCAAATTTTTATTTCCTGGTATCGATTTATATATATATATTATCGATTTTCTGCACTATTTTATGAACTGCAACCTTGAAACTTCTGAATATCGTTTCTTATGCCTTTATCTATGAGTGTATCAAATTTGATTAAAATCGGACCACTCCTTCTATAACCCGATTTTTTCGATAATCGATTTTCGATATTTATCGGTGGGTATCTGGACACAAAACCTAGCTAAGAACACTCGCAAACGTTTATAGTACAACTGTGTAAATTTTCAAGAAAATCGGTTCAGCCGTTTCGGAGTTTATAGGTAACGGACACACACACACACACACACACACACACACACACACAGACAAAGTTACATTTATGAATAAGTTTAGATAGATTTAGATCTGTCAGGAGATTGTGCAACATTCACTGATATGTGAACGTTGGGAAAATAAGTGCTACATTACAGACAGTATCTGTCAATATTTTTGAGATAAAGTAGTGTTTACAGTATTTACATTATTCGGACTATTGTCCTCATCTTTGTTGCCATTTGTACGACGTTTCGGCTGTTGTACGCTCCGGCCTTCTTCAGGTCCTAGGAATTTCGAACCGAACCCTTTATTACAATCACTGGGGTATATGAACTCTAGAACTATCTATCTATCTATCTATCTATCTATCTATCTATCTATCTATCTATCTATCACAATCTGTTCATATCTATCTATCTATCTATCTATCTATCTATCTATCTATCTATTATTTGAGTGAATAAGGAACGTAGAAAAAATTACAACGTTCAAAACATAAATTTAAAGTAGTGCTCGATATACAATATAGAGCTGTGAATATTTATTATAAATTATAGTTTAGAACATATACAAATTATTATCCACTGCAAAGTGTACATGTTCTAAACTATGATTTATAATAAATATATCTTATTCTATGAATCTATTAATATTTATCTCTTTCTCTCAATTATGTGTTTACCACTTTAAAAAAATTGAAAATACACAAAATGGAATTTGATTGTAAGGAAAATAAATATTTTCTTTTCCATCTCGTTTTTACAAGCTACTTCGAAGAATTCCCTTTCCGGCAATAAAGAATTATTTTTGTTTCCTGGGCATTGCTTGAAGATAAACATCGAAGTAGCATGCTGTTTACTTTCCTTTAACTTTGCACATTCATAATTAGATATACGAGCACATCTATCAACACACTGTACTTTGGTTAAGCAAGAAACTGATGTCGGTTAACCACTTGGAAACTCAGCATAATGGTAAATATCTTCTTTCAGGACGAAATCTACTTTAGAATCGCAAAAAGGTTCAGTGCAGGTCATAATGCATTGGCGAACTTACTTTCCGGAATGGAAAATTTGGAAAGTCACAAAATCAACGGACGGCTGTGTGAAAAGAAGTCAACTATTTGTGGGTCACAATTGAATCACTTTGTTTCAGTTTAATCTTAGGTCATGTTTTTCCTAAGGAATACAGAGAGAGAGAGAGAGAGAGAGAGAGAGAGAGAGAGAGAGAGAGAGAGAGAGTCTACCGCAACCAGTCTACCGCAGAAAGCAATGGCAACCTACTGCGGGATAATCTTCTGCCTAGTCAGTCATGTCTCTTTCGAGACATGATCGCCCAAGCGTGTATCACGTATGGCACTTAACTGACTGACTGAGTTAATGATGTTATCAATGTTGCTAGTGCATGAGTTGTTAATTTTTAATTAAAAGAGAGAGAGAGAGAGAGAGAGAGAGAGAGAGAGAGAGAGAGAGAGAGAGAGAGATGCTGCTAATATTTACCTTAATTATGACCCAAGCGATGCGTTTTGGTTATTCCAAGAATTAAATTGTCACATTAGGTATATATAGAGGATGCAACACAAATACCATGCACTGTCTTAGCATCATGTAGGAGCTATTTATATAAGGTATACACGTGAGGTATAGGCATTTCTTCCACTATCTATCTATCTATCTATCTATCTATCTATCTATCTATCTATCTATCTATGTGTGTGTCATTTTTGTCACAGATTATCCAATTTTTGAATGAATTTGTGAATAAATTCTACAAATTTCTAATTTTGTTCTATTCAGTCTAAATATATATTTATTTTATTACACTCTGAAATTAATAATAATCGGTCTAAATATATATAAGAAGCCTGCGTACGATAATGCAATACATGCGGCAGCAGTCGTGAGATTAGAGGTTTTGAGGAGCGTAGAAACATCTCTTAATCCTTGTTGTTCCCAAGTCTACCCTGACATTCTCTTTTTCTAGGGCCAGGAGGAAATGCCTAATTATACTTTTCCTCATTTTTGTATTCAATATGGAAAATAGTTGCTTTGTATATTACTTTTTCAGACTTGCATATACTTTCAACTAGGCACTCTACAGATACAAGAGAGTCAACTATTTAGTGATTGTTGAAATGTTTATCTAGTATTTTATTATTATGTGAGTTAGAGTGCCTAGTTGAAAGTATATGCAAGTCTGAAAAAGTAATCGGATGTGCGTTGTGGTGCATTGGATATCGGCTCTGAACGAGAAATCGGGGAGCCGAGTTCGAATTCCAGCTAAATTCATTGCATTCACTTACGCGCAAATACCCGTGGGAAAGGTATTAATCCAACTATTCCTTCCAGTTATGGGTTAAATAACAGGACAGATTGGGTTCTATAGCCTTGGCCGGCAACCAGTCTACCGCAGAAAGCAATGGCAACCTACTGCGGGATAATCTTCTGCCTAGTCAGTCATGTCTCTTTCGAGACATGATCGCCCAAGCGTGTATCACGTATGGCACTTAACTGACTGACTGAGTTAATGATGTTATCAATGTTGCTAGTGCATGAGTTGTTAATTTTTAATGTTTTTCTATGAAAAATCCTAGTGGCTTGTTCTGGTTAAAATGTTTGTTGATCAGTTTCAGAAAGTATTGACCGATATTAATATTAGGTAGTTGGCAGAAAGGAGGGTTGAACCACATTGCTTTACTGAAATCGACAAAAACTGAAATATACAATGGTTGAAAAGTGACCATAAGAAGAAAGATGTGGAAACAACACTTAAAAGGTTAATGTATTTGATATGTCCCGGATATATATATTATTCGAAGTAGCTAAGTGGTCTTGCCAAATGTAACCGGGTAGGACAATCTAGAAAGTAGCCGTAATGGACCGGAACTCGTCGTAGTAGTATGCAGTATGCTTAAGCGTAGGCTTTTGTAATAGGCGTACTCAATAGTCTTTCCAATAGGCGTAGTCCTAGGCGTCCTCGCCTTAGTCTGTATTTATGGCTGATACTGCGAGGGAGAACCAAGGTATATTCATATTCATTACATTAGTATTTTTATTTCTTTTTTCAATGCTTTGATTGATCAATTATTTTGTTCTACAGCTTATATGGAATTATTTAAAACCGAAATATATTTTCGGATTTTAAGAATTTACTTACAGTATGTGATGTTCCCAAGCGGATACTCATTTACTCAGGGTCTGTATTGGTTACATTCTGGGATCAAAGGAGAATCAGTGATTTCAAAGTGATTTGATAGAAGGCATACTTTCACTTTAAATAAAGGCTTTAAAATTTCTTAAGTCCTAATAATTTTGCTATCACTCGATGTTTGTAGTTTCAGAATATATATATATTTTTAATCGTATCGCCCCGAGCAAGGCGGTAATGCAACTGATGTGCAGGGGGCTACATAAGAGTAAAAAGATTATGTAGAAGAGAGTGAAGAGGAAGACGAACCAGTTAGAAAGGAGCAAGAGAATGATGGAAATACAGGTGTGATGACAGTTGCAAAGGTGGAGGGAAAGGAAAGGATATACGGGGTGGGGAAAGAACTAGAGTCAAGTGGTTAATCGATGAGTATTGACATTGCATTTAAATTCCTGGAGGTTGTAGCCGTCAGGAAAGCAAGAATATGGTAGCGAGTTCTTTATGAGTGTGTCCTCGGCATAATTATCAGAATTGCATATATTTCTCCATGATTGTCTTCTCTGCATAATAATCAAAGTTTTATACGTTGTCATTCAGCGCTTGTCATTTATTTCGTACACAATTTTCGCTGAGAGAAAGCAGCAGTATTTGTTACAGAGATTTTCAAATTCGAATTCTCGCACAAAATTATGCTTACATTAATTTGGCATCTGTAATTAAAATGCAGGACGAAAAGCGATAATTTACACTTGATGACACTCGATTTCCGGATATAACGCAATAGGTTTCGTGGTAGTGAGACGGATTAAATGCAAAAGAGAAAGTTGGAAGACAAGCTTTAAATACGAACTAAGAAGAGAAAACCAGTTTATAAGGACAGGCAATTAACAATTGAGCATATTGAAATTGCAGGTAAGTGAATAAGGTGCAGCTGATCGGGGGCGCAGAAAAGGACACGTTAAGGGTGTGGTTAGAAAGAAGGGATTATTGATATCAACTTACAGACATGCGCGTGTGGTTTCAGCCTTTGTTTAGCGGCATATTAACTCATTATGGGTCATTTAATACCGTAATTTAATTTTATTGGGAGCATTAGTAATTTCTTTAAAAAAATGTATTGTTAGTAAGTTTTTAAAAACTGTATTAATAGTAATTTTTATTTTTTAACATTGCGGTGAATATTTCTTTTTTCAGCAATATATTTGTGGTATTATATTTTTATGCATTTGTGGTGATATGTTTTTTTACAAAAATGTACTGCTAATAAAATATTTTTTGTGGAATACTGGTAATATGTTCTTTGTTTTATAAAATGTATTGCTGGTAACACATTTTAGTATAAGAATGTATGACTGTTATTTTTGTTATAAAAAGTATTTTTGTACTTTTATAGTGACTTAACTCCAGTTTTGGGCTCAACTATTTTCCCACAGTTGAGACCCTAACAAGTGCTACTACCTTGAAAACAACAGCAATAAAGATGTGGCCCTTGCTTCTCGAAACCCTCCCGATCATAGGCCTTACTGTCAGATGTAGTGCATCGGCATACCCATACGGTAGGTTTGTGGGTACACACTAAAGCATACACACAAGCTGATGTACAGAAAAATCGATCACAGATCGATGACAAAAATAAAAAAAAACAAATCTGTCATTGAACAAGAGATTTTATGCAACTGTTTGAGACAAACTTTTATAATATGTTGTGAATTCCGGGTGAGAAATCACACAAAATAATGAACAACAAAACAGATATCTAAACTTATTTATAAATGGAACTTTGTTTGTGTGTGTGTATGTGTGTGTGTGTGTGTGTATGTGTGTGTGTGTGTGTATGTGTGTGTCTCTGTGTGTGTGTGTGTGTGTCCGTTACCTATAAACTCCGAAACGGCTGAACCAATTTTCTTGAAAATTTACACAGTTGTACTATAAGCGTCTGCGAGTGTTCTTAGCTAGGTTTTGTGTCGAGTTACCCCCGATAAATATCGAAAATCGATAATCGAAAAAATCGGGTTATAGAAGGATTGGTCCGATTTTAACAAAATTTGATAAACTCATAGACAAAAACATAAGAAACGATATTCAGAAGTTTCAAGGTTGCAGTTCTTAGAATAGTTCAGAAAATCGATTATATATATATATATACGGCAAGATGTTTGTGTGTGTGTTTGTTTATCTGTCTGTATGTCCTTTATACAAATTCACAATTTTTATCCGATTCTCACCAAACTTCGAAATTTGACTTACATCCATTCATTTTCTTTCAGTCTACGGTTTCACTTTAACTGGAAACAACTATTGCTTTTTAGTCTTTCGTGCCAACGTCCAAAGAGTCTGAGCTCCAGGACAATGGATTAGTTTTAAAGCTTTCATTACACCCGAGCAACGTAAAGATACAAACTGGAACGTAGGTTAGTAATCCAGGAATACAATTAGCAAGGAATATATATATATATATATACAAGTCTTTGAAGTGAAGCCGTGTTGGAATTAATATGTCCGTGTAATGCTATTCTGGCTAAGTGAAGCTTAGAGCTACCATATCTTCTGACGCGGTATTCACTGTGTATTTCGGTATCTCTCGGTAAGTTACGGATCTCTTACTATGTCTGACGTATCTCACTATAGCAGGAGTATATGTATACTCAAGTCGAGTCCATTATCATAGAAAAAGTGGAGATCCCACAACATAATGTAAATTAAAAATTCATATACAGATAACACCGTGTTAACAACTGACAAAGAAAAGTAACTGCAAATAGTCTCAGAGAATTTAAGAAAGGAACATTTGAAGATAGAACGAACCATGAACTGCAACAAGACACATTGCATCGTTTGAAAGAACAATCTAAGATGCGAACTACAAATTGGAGATACCAAAAGCAACCGAGCTCGAAAATTTAAACATTTGTGTAGTTAAAATACTTAAAAATAATTAAGTTTTCGGGAGATTGAAAGACGCATTAGAATTGAGTAAGATGCCTTTCAAAACTATCCCTAGTGGATTTTAGCTCGCTTTCGACTGTTACCCCACCCAAACCCCATTGTCATTCACTTGCTCAAGCGCGTCAATTATGATACGCGCTGGTTCTCCTGACTCTCTTATCTCGCTATCTCACCTGTGAGCATCAGATTCTCCAAGCCCACCTTCCTCATTACATGTCCCAGGAACTTTAGCAGTTTTTTTTTTCTGATGTTAAACATTAGTTTCCTTTTCATTTCCATCCTCTTCAAAACCTCATCATTGCTCACATGCTCGGTCTATAGTATTCACAGTATCCTTCTGTAGAACCACATTTCGGTTGCTTCAAGTCTCTTCTTCATCTTTGATGAGATTGTCCAGCATTCGCTGTCATATCGAAGAACAGACATCACATAACAATCCAGAACTCTTTGTTTCTAGAGAAATTTTCCTGTCTCTCATTACTCTTCTCTGCTTCTGGAATGCATCCTTGGACATGGCGATCTCAGTGTTGCCCTTTTCGTCTTCTTTTCGAACACTTCCAGGTATTTAGATTTTCTGTACCTGTTGATTTTAGTATATCCTGCCTGTAGTGGGCATTTTGGGTTCCTCTTTTTAGTGATGACTATGCATTCAGTTTTTTTTGTAGTTTATTTGCCGTCCTTTCTTTCCGCTTTCTCCAACTACCATCTATAGGCGGTCTTGTAGTTTCCTTTCGTTTCTGCTATCAGCACTGTATCATCTGCGTATCTTCTTCTTCTTCTATGTGCCTTGTCCCTTCAGGACGTAGGCGATCATGGATCTCCACGTCTCCCTATCCCTTGTGGCTCTTAGTATGTTTGCTCCTGTTGCTCCTGGCAACCCCCGTTCCGTCATCCACCTGATCAGGCCCTGCAAATATGTTATCCGCTGCCTTCCTCTGTCTCTCCTTCCTTCTATCTGACCAGTCAGTATCAGGTTCTCCAGGCTTTCCTTCCTCATTGCATGTCCCAGGAACTTCAGTTGTCTCTTCCTGATGCTCAGCATCAATTTCCTTTTTGTTGCCATTCTTTCTAACACTTCGTCGTTGCTTGTATGCTCAGTCCACGATATCCGTAGCATCCTTCTGTAGAACCACATTTCGGCCGCTTCCAGTTTTGTCCTCATTTTCGATGATATTGTCCAGCATTCACAGCCGTACTGAAGAACTGACATCACGTAGCAGTCTAGCACTCTTTTCTTATGCGTATCTTACACTGCTCAAATTGTGATCGCCAATGATGCATCCTGGAATGGATCTCTCGAACTCTCAAAATTAAACTTGAATAAATCCAGTGAGAAAGAACATCCTTGTTTTGCACCCCATTCTATCATTGTATATCTGCTGAGCTTGTTTTCTGTTCCTACGCCGGTGGTTTGCTGCCAGTAGAGGTTTTTGATTACTCTGTCTTTCCCAAATATGTCTAGGTTGCTGAACATTTCTATCAAGACTTTGTGGCGTAGTTTCTTGAATGCCTTTGCGTAGTCTATAAAACAGAGGTACATGTTCGTTTCATTTGTCTTGTTCTTTCGGATAGCGTTTTTAGAATAATTATTGTGTTTCTTGTCTTGACGAAAAAGCACTGTTCTTGTCCTATCTCTGGCCTGATACTGCTGCGCGCACTTTTTATCAAGATTCCGATGGTGAGTTTTGTTATCGGACTCATTATGCTGATTATTCGGTGGAGTTCACATTCGTTCGCACCTGGCTTCTTAGACAGTGCTATGAAAATTGATCTACTTAGATCTTCCGGTATCTCAACATTGTTATACATTTCATATATAATTTTTGTAATTGTATCTCCGCTGAAACTGAGTAGGCTGTCAGAATATCTATTACAATGACGTCTGGAACAGCTGGTTTGTTTCTATTCAGTTTTACCATTGCAGCTTCTCTTTCAGCTTTTAATATTACCGGTCTGTCTGTGTATTGTCGGTTGCTCTTTCTTGTTGTGAAAGAGATCTTTTATATATTGTTCCTATCGCTAGAGTATTTCCTCTTTCTCTAATATGAACTTTCTATCCTTAGATTTTATGCATCCTGTTGAGGAGCATATCATTTGTCCTGTTAGTTTTCTTTTTTAATGCATGTTCCGTTTATTAGTCGTGCTCAGTCTCTCTATTTGTTTACATTTGTTTTTTGGGCCATTCCTCTTTAGCCTGTCTGCATTTGTTTCTTATTTTCTTGTGTAGTTTTTTGTATTCCGTTCCATGTATTGGCATCGTTTTCTGCCTCCTTTACATCATGTTAAGAATCTTCTCAGTTATCTATCCGTTTTTTCTTCTATGTCTGATTTCCTTTAGGACGATGTTGTTTGCTGATATCACTAGTGCTTACTTTAGTGAGTCCCGTTTCGAGTTTCTGTTTTCAATTTGTTCTCCATATTTGTTTTTCACACTGTGTATATTTTCTACAAGTTAAGGATATTCACAAATTTGCTGTATTGCAGTCTGGGTCCTGCACTAGGCTTCTTCAGCCTTCGAAGTTTCCTCCTTAGTTATGAAATCGAATTTGTTTTTCGGGACATCTGGGATTTTCCATGTTCAAAAGCGTCTGGGGTGTTTATGAAATCGGGTGTTGGTATCAAGAAGAAAGTTGTCAACTGTTACGCCATCTTTTTAATTACAGACCTTGGCTTTCAGATCTCCCATAAGAAGCAAGCATGACTAAAACTCCACATCTGCGCTGTCCCTATCTATCTATCTATCTATCTATCTATCTATCTATCTATCTATCTATCTATCTATCTATCTCTTTAGACAATTCATCTATCTATCTATCTATCTATCTATCTATCTATCTATCTATCTATCTATCTCTTTAGACAATTCATCTATCTATCTATCTATCTATCTATCTATCTATCTATCTATCTATCTATCTATCTATCTATGTTCTAGTTTGCTTTGAGGAATTAATGCAAATATAATTTTAGCATTAAAACAATTGAAATGATTGTTCGAACCCGCTTTCTTTTTCTATAAATATTTTCACGTCTTCTGCTCCGAAGAACTTATCTCCCTGGTGCGCAGTCTACACGAATTTACTCGTAATATTAGTTTGGCAACTACGCCCAACCGTTTTACAGTCCAAACAATCAAATGTAACCGCCACTTCTAATCTCAGTTTCTTTTCTCGCACCTCCCGCTGTATACTTGCTTCTTTGATCTCAAACAGTTTAATTGCAGCGTCATTTGGCATCTTTTATCTCCTTGATTCTTCTCATCTTTCTCTTGTTATTTCTCCGACAACCTTTTACCTTCTGTGTTTTTTTTTTTTGGTCTTCTTTCATGTAACCCACCAGTCGGAGTACAACCTAGAAATTAATTTAAAAAATAGTTTTATCCAAATATTCTGAGATCCTTCTTTGAATCCCGAGTTATATATATATATATATATATATATATATATATATATATATATATATATATATATATAATAATAATAATAATAATAATAATAATAATAATAATAATGCTAATACTAATAATTGCTATAATATATTTCAGTTCGTCTCCAAAAACCCACCGAGAACAAACTCGGAGGGGAAAAAGGGGAAGTAAAAAAAGAAACAAATTAAGTATTTGAACATACATCAAAATACTCGTAGAAAAGAAAAAAACCCGAGACGAGAGCCCTAACACTAAAGCACTCAGTACAATAGTAGAACAACAAATAAGACATATAATCTTATATGTCTTATTTCTTATCTTATATATATATATATATATATATATATATATATATATATATATATAAACGTTAAACATCTTAGCTTCCTGCACTTGAAGCAGAGAATGCATGTTTCTTATACAGCAATAAGAAATACATATTAAACAAACATTCATAACAAAAAAGAAGAGTAATAAAAATTTCATAGGAGTGGATCAGTTCTGTATTCCGGAAACATTTTCAGTGTTACGTAAGCTTAACCCGAGAACACTAACAATGGGTATATAGTGCAAATGACTCCATTTTAATTACAATTTAATTGCAATTTTCAGTACCAGATTTTCTTACCTAAATAATGTTTTTCAGTTCCTATTAATGTTAACTCAAATTACAAAGTTTGAAGTGCTTGCCTGTAAACTATTTCAAATAAAGAGTTAAATTTAATATTTTTTTGGTATTTTCAAAATCGTGTATGATATAACCATGGTTAGTAGTGGTTAACTTTAATTGATGGTTAGTGTTCCAGAGTTAATATGGATTATCACCTGAATGTTGCCGAATCCATATACATTAAGTCATAACAACCACCTCTCTTTAAGCAAAAGAAGTGGTTAGTGGGCTTAAGGTTATTTAGCCTTCAATGCTATATTTGTTGTTGGTATAAGGATACAGAGTTCTATTAATTTGCTTTGGTGTAAATACGTCACAGGAGTCACGTGACATGCCGCTTATTGACGTCACCATACAGTGAGAAAAGCGCCAAACAATTTAGGTCGATTTCCAGTAGCCAAAGAGTTCGCTTTGGTAAGAACCCTTTTTATGGCTCGGGTGGAGGCTAAATCTGCCTCTACAACATCTAAAAATTTCATGGCGTCGTTTCTCTTTGGCAGTATATCTTTGCCAGATATAGAAGCTGCAGCCCAAAATTCTCAATTTTAGAAAACCTTGCTTCTTGTTCGTGGAATATATCCTCGCCTGGGACATAGTAGATGTTTCAACTAGGAGTCTAAAACATGGCTTCTCAAGACACAGACGCATCTCCATATTCTATGTTTTCGTCTTTCATTTTTGTTTCTCTTTACACTGCTTTACCGTGTATATGTATGTGATATATTATTGTCTGCGTGAGAAAGATGTATATATATGTATATATAGTTTAGTGTATGTCTTAGTAGTGTAAAAGACCTTGTGAGAATAAAGCATGTCCGTAAATTATGGTGTTATTATATCACGGATATAATAACGCCCATCATGGATGAAATAAAATGGGAGAATAAATATTTCTGTCATTCTTCTCTCTCCCGTTACGTTTGTATATAAAATTATTCGAGAATCGTACATTTCTAATTGTACATGTTTTGTTTGCTTTTTTTTGTGCCTTTCGACATTTTGCTCTGATGTGAGAAGACCTATAAACCGGGATAGTTGTTATTTATCGTTATATTTCAATATTACCAATTTTAGTTAATATATATATATATATATATATATATATATATATGTGTGTGTGTGTGTGTGTGTGTGTGTGTGTGTGTGTGTGTGTTCGTATGTGTATTTATGATCCCGTTTCTTATTATTAATGTTCTTTTAATATATTTGTTTATATTGCTGTAATAAAATTGTTTACATCTGCGAATATATTTCAAGTTATGTTTCTCTATTAAACCGAACAACATGTTTAATTGTCTCGAATTAGAAAACCATTAAATGGAGCTAATGCTTAAGTTACATGAAGATATAACAGCAACGAGTTTGTCTATTGAAGCGTCTGCTGGTTTTCTAGCACGGTTAATTAATCACAAAATTTTGGTGGAAGAGATAATGTCTTCTCCGGTTGGTAGCTGTTAAAACTAAGCAACTTATTTAAAACTTTGTAGACATTTCTAATTGACACAAAAATATTTGATCATATGGACATTTAATGTCAGAGGAGTTGTGAAAAGGGAAAAGCAAGAATGATTGATTTAGGAATTTGATAGTTATAACATCAATATATGTTGTTTCCGAGAGGCCCTAATCAAAGAAGGCCTTGTTTTTAATATCGGAGTTTGATTGCACAAATAAATAGCATTGGAAACGGTAAATACAGAGTGTAATTGATGAATTGGCGTCTAAATCAAGCAAGACTGAAAATAATGCTGACATCTAATTTTAATTCCTATATCTACAAAAATTACACAAAAATATCTTGAATTACTAAAAGAGTATATTTATTCAATAAAATCACCATTGGTTTCTATTATACATAGAAGCTTAAAAACAACACAATTTTTACCATATCCACACAATTAAGGGTGGGGGATTTTCGAAGGGTTTGTCTCAATGAACCAGTAGAAAGCCAGGTCATGATGGCTAGGAGAAATTTGATTGTAAAGGGTTGAGAATAGAAATGACTTAAAACCCTGACGTTTTCTACGTCAGTGATGATATAAATTGAATGATACATACGCAGCTTTTAGCAAGTTTGAAAAGTTATATCTTGTATATAACGATAAATAATAACTATCCCGGTTTATAGGTCTTCTCACATCAGCACAAAAAACAAAAAAACAAAAAAAAAACGCAAACAAAACATGTCAGAGGAGTTGTGAAAAGGGAAAAGCAATAATGATTGATTCAGGAATTTGATAGTTATAACATTGATATATGTTATAAGATATAGAAGATGCAGCCGAGAGTTATTATGAACCTATCTATCTATCTATCTATCTATCTATCTATCTATCTATCTATCTATCTATCTATCCAGTTACGGTTACGGTTACAGGATTTTTAAGGTATTTTTTCTTTAAAATAGTGAACAGGTGACAAAGACAGGAAAGTTATTTTAATTTTTTCTAAATACACTGCACGTCAAATATATGTAGTTGACTTAGTGAGTGATCTACCCGTTAAGTAGAAAAAAAAATGAATTATCAGAAGATGGGAGAATCAATCAATTTATGTTAGGAGATAGATTATAGATGTCTAGTTATATTATATTAGGAAAAATTAACTATACTATATATATATATATATATATATATATATAAAGTATAGTATATATATATATATATAGAGAGAGAGAGAGAGAGAGAGATAGATAGATAGATAGATAGATAGATAGATAGATAGATAGATATAGGTTTAATGATAAAATGAATGAGAACAGATAGATAGATAGATAGATAGATAGATAGATAGATAGATAGATAGATAGATATGAACAGACGGAGGTAGATAGATAGATAGATAGATAGATAGATAGATAGATAGATAGATAGATATGGACAGACTGAGATAGATAGATAGATAGATAGATAGATAGATAGATAGATAGATATAGGTTTAATGATAGAATGAATGAGAACAGACAGATAGATAGATAGATAGATAGATAGATAGATAGATAGATAGATAGATAGATAGATGGTTATAGGTTTAATGATAAAATGAGTGAAAACAGATAGATAGATAGATAGATAGATAGATAGATAGATAGATAGATAGATAGATGGTTATAGGTTTAATGATAAAATGAGTAAAACAGATAGATAGATAGATAGATAGATAGATAGATAGATAGATAGATAGATAGATAGATTGTTATAGAATTAAGGATAAAATGAGTGAGAATAGATAGATAGATTGTTATAGGTTTCATGATAAAATGAGTGAGAGATAGATAGATAGATAGATAGATAGATAGATAGATAGATAGATAGATAGTTATAGGCTTAATTATAAAATGAGTGAAGATAGATAGATTGTTATAGGTTTAATGATAAAATGATTGAAAATAGCTATCTATCTATCTATCTAGCTAGCTAGCTAGCTAGCTAGATAGATAGATAGATATGGACGAGCGAAAGAAATACAGACGAGAAATAATTTTGGGAAGATGTAAGAGAATTAAGAATTTTCACATGGCCAGATATTGGTTTAAGCATTTATGAAAATGTTGCTTCATTCCCTTCAGAAAACGGGTTCTTATCCCGCTCCTCACCAAGTGCTTCTTCTAGGCGCAAGTTTCCACTTGTTTGAGTCGCCTTGCGGTCAATATAGAATATGGAGACGGTATGACGATCTAGAAATGGCACACAGTAAAACGGTGAATGCGTGCCTTATCCCAAAAGCAGTATTGATTTGACGCTGTTTTTCTCAAGATCATCTCTGCTTGACAAGACGGTTGCCCTGTGCCACTTCGATGCCCATGTTTCAATTAGCGTCTCGTATTAACGTCGACGGAGAAAGCACTTTCCAGCAGCTTCTTGTTTATTTGCTTGATTGCTTCGGCTCTTACCTGAAAGAAAAGTTTGAAAAGAGGAACGGAACGAATCCAAGTGATCGATTGGAGCACCTACATATATGTCTTGAATCTATCTTAATTTTACTTACAGGCTGGTTTTGAAAATCAATTTTAATATATAAAGCACAAAGTTACTATACAGGGTGCAGTGCATAAATTTTAAAGTTTTAATTTCGTTGTTTGTTTTGATTCTGTCGACTGCACACTATAGTAAGGCCAGTTGAGCACCGTCTGTAAGAAAAGGATGTGCGTTTTGGTGCAATGGATATCGGCTCGGAAAGAGAAATCAGCGAGCCGAGTTCGAATTTCAGTTGAATTACTTGCATTCAGTTCCGTACAAATATCTTTGGGAAAGGTATTAATGCGTCTCTTCCCTCCAGTTATGGGTTAAATAATAGGACAGATTGGGTTCTATAGCATTGGTTGGCAACCAGTCTACTGCAGAAAGTAATGGTAACCTACTGCTGGATAATCTTCTGCCTAGTCAGTCATCTCTCTTTCGAGACATGATCGCCCAAGCGTGTATCACGTATGGCACTTAACTGACTGACTGTAAGAAATAGAGCGCCATGACGCAATTCATTTTGCCCGAAATTTTGAAACGGCATACTGTACTTTATATTAGCGCAGGGAGTTTCAATACGAACGTTTCAGTGTGTTTGGGTGTCAATCTGAGGAGAGTGCAGAGAATTCGAAACGCGTTGGATTACATATCCAGTCAATATCATAGTGTTTGGAGTGATCACAAGTAATGGCGAGTTTATGCCTCCATTCATCTTCTAACAGAGTATTCACACTCAAAACGGACGACTACATCAAATGCTTTGGGGAGGTACTGCTGCCCTAGATCAAGAGGGTGGCTGCTTGAGAGCTCTATGTCTGGCATTAGGATTCCGCGCCATGCCGCACAAACAGGTGAATTCGGTCATGTTTTGAGACAATTTCTGCGAACACATCACCTCTTACATCACCAGATCAGGACGGCTAACATTGCTGATTATTCTTTGAATTTTATCAAAGAACTCAAGGTAAATTGCAAGAGAACCGGACTATATCTGACAGCAATAACAGTGAAATATAGATATGTATAACAGGTTCTGGAGAGAAAAATTGTCTTTCCTGGCACAGTGAATCAATTTTCTTAGCAGCTGACCTAGCTATAGATTCAATGTAGTCTTTCCACCTCAGTTGAGAACGTAAGCCCGAGAAGGCGCAACGAGTCAATTTTCTTGGAGGTTAGCATCAGCCATTTCTACAGAAGTCAGTGAGGTGTCTCTCAGATGATGGTCATTTGACGGAATTTCTTAAGGCAAACGTGAACAATTTTATTTTGCAACATATATTTATAAACAAAAGTAAAATTTTACGCTCTTCAAAAATATTTAAATTTAAGAAACTTATAAATATTCATCCGGTTAACTGAAACGTCTAGGTAATTTATGGAGGAAGCTAAGTGATATAATTTAATGATTTATAAACGAAAAGGGAAATTTATATTAATTAGTTTAGTAAGGGAAAAATTTAGACATTACACATATTTTTTCATTTCTTTAATATATTTATAGTTATGTATGTGTGGCTTGTTATGAATGTTAAATTCATAACCTCCTGGTATTTAAAAATATTCTGGAAAACCTTGATCGTCCACATCATGAAGGAATATGCATATAGAAGAACGAGAGCCAAATGAAGAAGAAGAAGAAGAAGAAGAAGAAGAAGAAGAAGAAGAAGAAGAAGAAGAAGAAGAAGAAGAACAACAACAACAACAACAACAGTAACAAAAACAACAACAATTAAAATTTGAATTTCAGTTTTGTTATGTGGGTTATTTTTATTTTTATTATTTTCTTAATCATATCACCCCAAGCAAGGCGGCAACGCCACTGATGTGCAGGGGGCTACATAAGAGTGAGAAGATTAGAAAAGAGAAAAAGGTGTGTTTTTGAGGTATTTTTTTTAATGTTCGGTTAGAGTTAGACGGTTTATTTAGTCAGATTTTGTGGAACGTTTTTGGTTTTATTATTTTTTATTTTAGAAAACTAAGAATGTCTGCAAATTTTGTATTCAAAAATGTTTTACTGAGAATATTTTAAAATGTGTTATGGCAATGATTTTTTTCTTCAAAATGTATTGTTTGTAATATTTTTCCTTCAAAAATTTATATTTTTCTATAAAAGTTTATTTTTATGTATATATTTCTATAAAAGTGTATTTTTCTTTTAATTTAACAGTGTTTTGACCAAAGTTTGGGGGTTAACTATTTGCCCATATCTGAAACCCTAACGGGTGCTACCACTCTGGCTCAGTGTGAACTTGAGAACAACAGCAATTAAAAGGTAGTTGCATGCTTCTCACAATTTCCCAATCAGAGGTCTTGCAGCCGGATGCAGTTTACCGTCATGCCCAGGACCTACAACAATCAGAAGAAGAAGAAAATGCTTAATGGAACATGGATTAGGAGAGATAGCAAAAAAAAAAAAAAAAAAAAAAGGAGAAAGCAAACTTCACGAAGAGCTACAAAGGTGAGGTAATTGTGGAGAGCCTTGATCATCCAAATCATAAGGAACACGCTACATAATATTAGATGATGAAGAAGAAGTGAATGTTTGGCAGAACAGGGATTAGGGGTGATAGCAAAAAGGACAGCCTTTCCTAAGAGCTACAAAATAGTGGGAATTGTGGAAAGCTTGATCAACTGCATCATGAAGAAACACGCCATATAAAAGAACAAGCAAATTGTTGGGAGAACGGGGATTACGAGAGACAGGAAATAAAAGACAAACTTTACAAAAAGATACAAAAGAGAAGGGATTCCTGAGAGCCTTGATCATCCACATCATGAAGAAGATGCTACAAAAAAAAAAAAAGAAGAAGAAGAAGAAGTTCGTTGGCAGAACGGGGATAGGAAATAATTCTTGGAATCTTTAAGAGAATTAAGAATTTTCGCATGGCCAGGTATTGGTTTAAGTATTGTGTACGATGCTAAGTGACGCAATTTAATATCTTATAAACGAAAGGGAGTAATATTTAAATTTAGCAAGGGATAAATTTATGTATTATATAATTTTCTTTTCATTTTTAACATTTTTATAGTGATGTATGTTGGGATAGGTTAATTTCACAACCTCCTGGTATTTATAAATATTTAATGAGCTGAAGCGTAATAATTAGGAGAGAGTTCTTGACCTGAGAAAGAAAAAACACTTTCATAATTAATTTTTTTATCGGAATTTATCGATTAGCAATTATCATTTCCCTGTAGCCACACCCATCACAGATAGTACTCAATTGTAGACAGCTCTTGTATTTACCTGGATAGAAGTAGTCTTGCAACGCTCCCATGCCATTTCGCGTAGCCAATGCTATTCAGCGATATGGGAAGCAGTCTGTTTCCCACAGTCACAACGTCGCAGACCTGTCTCGACACTATTGTTATTTCCATGGAAAATGTTCAAACTCTGAACTGATGGAACAAAAGAATGTATTCTTTAGTTTCATTAGTTCAAAACGTTATAGCTAGGGCAAACCATACCACTTCTACAGAATCGAATCACCCTCATTCCCTCCCGTTACGAAATATCGCCCGGTTAACGCACCTCCCTGGACTTTTAAACAGGAAGAGAATTTTATCTCTTTTTTCCAGTTTAGGCTTGGGTTTCTTGTTTTTTTTTTCTTATGTCTACTTCAACACAGTGGATATCGGCTCTGAACGAGAAATCGGAGGACCGAGTTCGAATTCCAGTTGAATTCGTTGTATTCACATATGCGCAAATACCCTTAAGAAAGTTATGAATCTGTCGTTCTTCCCTCCAGCTGTGGGTTAAATATCAGGACATATTGGGTTCTATAGACTTGACAACCAGTCTACCGCAGAAGGTAATGGCAACCTACTGATGGAAAATCTTCTGCCCGGTCATTTATGTCTTTTTCATGACATGATCGCCCAAGCGTCTAACACGTATGGCACATAACTGACTGACTTCAGCTCTATACTTCTAACGTAAGAGAAAGTTTGCCTATTGTCTTGTTCACACTCTTCCACGAGCAAAAGTAAAGTTTTATCCTTCGTTTTTGTTTAGTATTAGAGCTCCAATTTAAAAGTATTTTCTTTTCTTTTTTTCACTCCCGGTAGCACTTTTCGCCTTAGTGATACTATTGTCTTGTTTAGGGTAAATTGACAAAAAAACAAAAAAAAAAAACAAAAAAACAAAAAAAAAAAACAAAAAAAAACCAAAAACAAAAAAAAACCAAAAACAAAAAAAAACAAAAAAACAAAAACAAAAACAAACAAACAAACAAACAACAACAAAAAAAAAACAATATAAATTCCACTCAAACCGCTTTTATCCAAGAACTATTTTTTATCCAAGAAGTATTTTTGAACAGATTCCGGTTTGTGTGCTTCCCTGAACAGTACGATTTACCCTCTTCAAGTTAAAGATCAATCGTTATCTGACCCCCTTTTCCTAATAATCATCAATTCTCCTCACCATCTTTTAATTTTATAATGTTTCCGCACTCATCATAGTCATTTTAACGGTAACGTTCCAACTTGAGAGACTATACATTGATTAAATTTTAGTATATTAAAAAGTTTTCTTATTTCTTCTCTGAACTAAATTTTACTATCTTAGTGTAATTCTGGATCTAATGACTAAAATCTTAAAATATTCATTGATAAGCCGTCTCATGAATTTAATGTTTAGATTTAAACATCTCTAAATATAATCATCCAATGGCTTCCTTGGCAAACACAATTAAAAGCCATCATCTAGAATTGGCTTGATTTTGTTTTGTCTCATAAGTGATGATTGTTTGCGGCCAAAGTGGAATTGGCGGGCAGAATCCAAGTTCTAATCCATTTCCTGAAAATGTTATTGGAAAAAGAATGACTCTTTAGCATCTCCCATTAGATATGAGTTAAATAGCAAGGTACACTTGTTTATCTTGATTAATTGCTAGTTTTGAAAAAGGTCGATTCTGAATTCAAAACCTTACAGAAGGTAACGTGAAACCATTTCACTTTCTTCTCCAAGAATTCGATGTAATTTGCTAATAACAGAAAAAAAGAAATATTTATGAACTATAATTGCTAAAAAGAAAATTACTTTTTAATTGTCCTGAAAGAAAATGAAATTTCAAAAAGAAATGTACTGTTTAGCATTTTCATATAATTTAACGTGCAGTATATTAAATCGTTGGACATAACGTAACGTTTGTTGACCGAAGTATTGTGTTTATGTAAACTTCACCTACATCTGGATTTGAACATTATTCATTGTTTTGTAATGATTCATGTAGGGAATATAATGTAATCTCCGCTTTTTAAACAATATAAAAAAGTAATGAACACTGGCATAAATACATAATGGCTGATATTTATTTATTTTATCAGGTCGAGCTGGCTCAGATATTCATGAGTCTTGTATGACAGCCATTACGGCCTTCTGCATCAGGGTTGGATGGTAATTAGGCTGGTAACCGTTGACCAACGTAGATGGTTAGTCGGCAAACAAACCCGTCAATCTCACTGGCTAGGTATCCAGAATAGTGGATCACTCGCAAGTTCTTGTTTTACTCGCCAGTAGTGACCCCCAAGACCGATATTTCGTTCAGGTTAGCTTGTAGAACTTTCAAGGATGTTTTCATAGAGCTGTAATTTAATTGGATGTTGATTTCAAGAGATATTGAATATATCTCTCAGTACTCGGGTATTCATTCCATCAAGCTTAGACTCAAGAGCTTTAGTTAATGTCCAAGCTGTGACACCATACATTAAAACCATTTTATTCAAGGTGATACTGGCTTTAGCTATCTGAATTTAGTGTCTGCAATGATAGCTAGGTTAGATGCATAGATAATACTGTTATTAAATCATATTAAAATATTTAAATAAGTACTCTACTAAGATAATAAAAAGGGAACTTACTGCCACTATTTTCCTGGTCGTAAAGTATGATGTCTTCTGCTTGCTTTTCAGGATGCCTTTACAAGTTTAAGAAATCAGAATGTATGGCCGTCAGCAAGAGGAATAGCACAAAGATGTGAGTTATGAAAATGAAGATATCAAAATAAAACAAGTAAAGAATTTTAATTATTTAAGAAATGCTTTACCTGACAACAGAAATTGTGATTCTGAAATACGAAGATGCGTTGGAATAACGAAAGGTGCATTCTAAAAGCTAAACAAACTATTACGAAACAGTTAAGTTACGTTAGAAACTAAGAGAAGGGTGTTGACTTTCATGTAATATCAAGCCTTCCCTATTCTGGACATTGAGCCATAGATGGAAAGGATACTGTTTATTTGTACCACTCGTAAACATCCCAGTTTCTTTCTTTCTTTCTTTCTTTCTTTCTTTCTTTCTTTCTTTCTTTTATGTATTATTCTTTTTCTGTTTCATTCTTTCTGTTCGTCTGTCACTGTTTTTGCATTGTTTTTCTTCTTTTCCTGTTCATTAAATTTTTAAAAGTATTTTCTTTCTTTCTTTCTTTCTTTTTTCTTTCTTTCTATTCACCCGTCAATGTTTTTTGCATTGTCTTTGCTTTTTTTCTTTTTCAAAAGGTTTTCGAGCTGTTTAAGAAATCTGTACTCGGGAAGTTATTTATCTTTTGTATTTTCTTTCTTTCTTTCTTTCTTTCTTTAGTTTTTCTTTCTTTCTTTCATGAGTTTTTCTTTCTTTTTTCCTTTCTTTCTTTAGTTTTTCTTTCTTTCTTTAGTTTTTCTTTCTTTCTTTCTTTCTTTCCTGAGTTTTTCTTTCTTTCTTTCTTTCTTTCTTTCTTTCTTTCTTTCTTTCTATTTACCTGACAATGTTTTTTGCATTGTTATTCTTTCTTTTTTTTTCATAAGGTTTTCGAGCTGTTTAAGAATTCTGTACCTGGGAATTCTTTGTTTTTTATATTTTCTTTCTTTCTTTCTTTCTTTCTTTCTTTTCTTCCGATACTTTGCATTGTTTTTCTTATCTTCCTATTTCATTAGATTTTTAGGTCATTTAAGAAATATCTTATCGAGAATTAATTTCTTTCTTTATATTTCTCTGTCTTTGTTTTTTTTACATTGTTTTTGTTTTCATTTTCGTTTTTACGGGAAACCTGTTTTGAAAATAATTCATTTCTTTTTTTTAATATTTTTCTTTCTTTCTTTCTTTCTTTCTTTCTTTCTTTTACTCTGATTTTTCGCATTATTTTCTTCTTTTCCTCTTTCAGTAAGCTTTTAGGCTATTTAAAAAATGTCTTAGGAATTTAATTCTTTCTTTCTTTTTTCTTTCATTCCTTCACTCTATATATGCATTTATGTATATATTAATCTGCCGGCGTTAGTAACCATGGCGGTCGTCGCATTATTTTCAAAAATTCAATTTCGTCATAAAATAGCGAAAGTCGAGTTTTAATTTCGTCTTATTTATGTTCTTTAGATTATTCACCCTCAAGCTCTCTGTATTTGATGATTAACTGGTTTAATTTTCTAAAGACTCCAAATCATTGTTTTTCCCGTTGAATACATTTCTCAATTGATGCAATTTCAGTGAGTGAAAGACTTTCCTGAAAAACATCGATCATACACTGCTAGCTATTCTGCTACAACCTTACTCCTCCACCTACAAGCTAGACGTATATTGCTAATGGCATCCATAGCCCATTCGTATCCTAGAAGAATAGCTCCTATTCAATCTGTAAAATCAGACTTTTCGAACTGTGATAAATATACAATTAATTTCTGGGAAACTCTGTTATTATTACTCTCATCATTAGTTAATCAAATTATTTTTCGAATCAGGACTTCTTAAATTGAATGATTCACTCGTAAAACTAGGGAATTTGACTAAAATAATTGTACTAGATTAACCTTTGCAAAACATTTCTCTATCCACTACATTTATCCGAAGTGAAACATAACGTTTTTCTGTCATTTTAGTAGTAGGAATCTTTTCATAATATGGATACAGTGACAAATCGAGCCCTGATTTTTAAAGAGTTATCTGTAGTTAGATTTTATTTTCAATGTAATGTTTACAGATGTACTTGTCATTAATAAAGAACAGAAAATAGTACAATCATAATTAACTGGTTTACTCATAACAAAAACTAGTGATAATTTCCTTCTGGGGTGGGGTAGACATTCGTTTAACCATGACCATGGTTAGAATCTAAAAATATTGATTTTATTATTTTAGTAATGGATCCTGCACCTAATATTAATACAGAATCAAATTGTTCCCTGACTTCTAACGAGTCATCGCATAATCAACAGTTACATTGACTGGTCCATTCATGAAAAATAGGAAAGAGTTTTTTGTTTTTTTTAGGGGAAAAAAAATTGTAGGTTACCATTTATTAACCATTCCTCTACCCGCTACAATTGTCAAAATTAAAAAAATATTAATTTTCTATAATTTTAGAAGAAGGATCCTATTAATAATATAAAGACAAATGTCAAATTGATACCTGACTTTCGGTGAGATAGTCACGTGTGTCACGAAAATCCGGTGAATGATGTTAGGGAGTAGAATGACAAACGGCAGTTGTGGTGTAGAACCAAGAGAAGTACGTCCTCGACCCAGAGAGGTAGGTCTTACAGGATAAGCCATAAGGCCTAATAAGTTTTCTAGTTTTCTTTTCGGGAAATATTACAAGTAAAGTTCCTCTTTTTTTAAAACACTGTTTGTCGTTGCATATATGTTATAATATATCTTCGTGGGACACGTATATATATATATATATATATATATATATATATATCTTCGTGGGACACATATATATATAGAGATAGATAGATAGATAGATAGATAGATAGATAGATAGATAGATAGATAGATATAACATTTTCTGTACGACTTAGTATTATAAAACTTACCCTAAGAACAACAAAAATATGTGTCATCTTTTTCCCTTTCAGCTAGCCTGTTCAGTTCGTGCAGTACGGTGATATATCACGGGTATAATCATGCTCATAATGGAGAAAATTCAATTAGGTGAATAAATGTTTTTTACATAGTTCTCTCCGATTGTATTGTTCACCGTAAATATTTAATATGAAATGTCTATACACATCACAAGAAAAAAGGTGATACCCTCAACATAAAGATAAAATATTGATACTGAATCATACTAGTATCCCGTAACATATTAATCTAGAAAAATTGTTTCAAAAAAATGTCTTCTCTATTTTTTACGAGCAGACCAGTTAAGCTCATTAGGTATCCTCTAATTCCGGCAAATACGCATTTACTTTCGCCTCTAGAATAAAAGGTGTATGGCGCTTATTAAAGTTATGAAAATTATTTGAAAACATTTTATTAAAATTCTATGACAGCGAAAATGCATGTCGTTAAAAATGAATGAGTTCTCTTTTTTTAACTTGATTGTTTATTTATATCATATTCTATTACGTTAAAAATCCCAGTATATAAGATACGGCTTTTGGGGTATTTCAGCGCAGCGTAATTCTTAGCAAGCTTGTCTCGCTAGAATAATTAAGACTCTGTTGTGAGTTCGATTATTACTGGGTGTCACCATACATTTGGCCTTGTACCGCATCTAGCTATGCTTAGAGAATCTCTTTAATCTACTTTGTGTACTTCGACGTTGTGTAATGGTTAACAAACTTATAAGGAGTTCGTAATGAAGAGCCGAATTCGAATTTCAGTCGGGTTCATTACGAACTCACTAATGCGTTGTGATGCAGTGGATAACGGCGCGGAACAAGAAATCTGGGAGCCGAGTTCGAATTCCAGTTGAATTCGTTGCATTCCCTTACGCGCAATACCCTTGGGAAAAGTATATTTCCCCCAGTTATAGGTAAAACAACAGAAGAGATCGGCTTCTATAGCCTTGGCTGGCAGCCAGTCTACCACAGAATGTAATGACGACCTACTGCGGGATAATCAGTCGTGACAATGATCGCCCAAGCGTGTAAAACGTGTGGTATTTAACTGACTGATGCCGGGTGTGCGTTGTGGTGCAGTGGATATCAGTTCGGAACGAGAAATCAGAATTCGAATTCCAGTTGAATTTTTTTGCATTTACTTACGCTCAAACACCCTTGAGAAATTGACTGATTCAGTGAGGCAGGCTTGTTAACCATCACGACACGCTGAAGTACCCAAAAAGCCGTACAACCGTAATGAACCCGACTTGAATTCCATTCAGGTTCATGGCATCATGAATCCGACTGGAATTCGAACTAGCACTCAGAATTACGCGCAAGTACCCTTGATCGGCTCGGAACGAGAAATCGGGGAGCCGAGTTCGAATTCCAGTTGAATTCATTGCATTCACTTACGCGCAAATACCCTTGGGAAAGGTATTAATCCGTCTCTTCCTTCCAGTTATGGGTTAAATAACAGGACAGATTGGGTTCTATAGCCTTGGTCGGCAACCAGTCTACTGCAGAAAGCAATGGCAACCTACTGCGGGATAATCTTCTGCCCAGTCAGTCATGTCTCTTTCGAGACATGATCGCCCAAGCGTGTTTCACGTATGGCACTTAACTGACTGACCCTTGGGAAAGGCATGGGTCAATCTCTTCTCTCTGGTTGCACAAGTAAAATTTTGTGGTGGAGGCACTAGTGACTTAAGTTCGTCGGAGTAGAAGCCATCAAAATATTTGTAGAAGAGACAGAGGGAAGCCACATGAAGTCGAGCTGAAGAAAATTGCCAAATATTTATTATGTAGGAGGATTTGATAACATTGAACGCTTCATCAATTTTTCTTTGTCTATTAAGATCATGTTCCATAAATATATTATTTACTATTTAGAAAGCATATTTAGAACGCATATTCTGTTCCAGAATTCTAATTCTGCTTCGGATTTCGGTGTCACTTTTTCAGCCCTATGTTTTCCACTTGTTTCTTTCTTTTTTTATTTTTTTCGTATTCTTCTTTATCTCTGATCAAAAGTTTAGATTCTTTCTTTCTTTCTTTCTTTCTTTCTTTCATTCTTTCTGTCATTTCGCCAATTCTTTTCTGTTAATTTTCTGCTATTTATTTCTCTGTCCTTCGGAATTTCTTTCTTTCTTTCTTTCTTTCTTTCTTTCCTTTTATGTTGATTTTATCCTATTCATTTCTCTGTCTTTGGCAATTTCTTTCTTTCTTTCTTTTCGCGCGACCTTTTATGTTAATTTTATGCTTTTAATTTCTCTGTCCTTCTTAATTTCTTTCTTTCTTTCTGTCTTACTTTCTTTTCTAATTGACAATGTAAAAGCCTATCTCCCAATGTATATCTACTACACACCGTAACCATGTACCCACAACCCGCCAGAAACATTATATCCCTCTTTTTATCTACAACTCACGTTAACTCCCTTCTTTTTACGACAGTTTCATATTACTGAGCACAGTTTTGATCTCCGTCATTCGAATTCCCATAATCTCGGAGACAACAATTAAATTCGTCAGCCATTGTTTGAACTCAGCGAATAAGACGTTATCTAATTGATTGTCATCACAGCTTCCGGCGGATGTCTGAGCAAACAGCATCACTAGTTGGTTAGTCTATTTCTTATGGTCCTCGCATCTCAGATAATCAACGTCTCAGATAATGGAGGCTTCCTACATTCCAGATAATGGATAGTCTCCTCGTCCTAGTAAGTGGATGTTGTGCAGGTCCCAGATAATGGATGAAAACCACGTCCAAGATAACTGATGCATCCTACATCAAATTTAATGGATGTTCCTCCCGTCCCAGATAACAAATACCCCTCACATGCCAAAATGGATAATCCCCACGCCCAAGATCATGGATGCTCTGCAAGTTACAAACAATGGTTGCACCCACATCCCAGATAATGTATGGTCTCCCATGTTTCTAATAATGGGTGATCTTAATATTCGGGATGGTAATTACTATGTTCTAATTGTTTGTTGATGCAATTTATACGAACGTTCTTTTTTTTTATTTCAAAATATTCGAAAGAAATTGTATTTTGTTGATTCGATACATACTCCAGTTACCACCGAGTCTGGACTGCTCTCTGTGGCCGAGTAAGCCAAACGGATTAGATAATCTTTTTTTTCTACAAAGAGAGATGCAGGTTTGAAACGTTCGTGTATATTTTCTTTATTATGACCTGAATACATTGCACACCTGTTAAAAAAGACAAAAGAACCTTTTAAAACAAAACAAAACAAAACATGGTGCCTACTCAAATATGAGCAACTACAAAATAAGGTTTTGAATAGAATGAAATAATATCAGATAAAAAATAAAGGACACTCAACACTGCTAACTTCTTGATTTCCTGTCTACAACGATCTTCAAATTTTTAAATGCCGCGTCGATTGTCATCTGGTTCTTTGAATTCCCTTTTTATTGTCCTTTCTCAATAATGTTTTCTATGATTTTTTTTTCACTCTTAGTAACCGTCTTGTGTTTCGGTGGCTTCATCCGCTTCTTTGGGATAAAAGAATTAAAAGATCGAAAAGATATATAAAGTATAGAAATATATAACTGATAACCACATGACCACCTATACACGAAAATTGTTTCGGCTACTTCATCAGTTTGTATGTAGTTAGATTGGATATTTGGATTGGATATTAACTGCTGTTATACCCAGGCAAAAAAGTAAAATTAGCAGTTAAATTTTTTTTTTTTAATCATCTCACCCCAAGCAAGGCATTCCTCTGCCACTGTTGCGCATGAAGCTACATAGGGGAAGGTAAAGAGAAGGAGGGTTAGACATAGGGAATGTCAGGAGGAAGGTGACAGATGAGTAAGGATACCGAGGATGAGGGTTGGGCAGATGGGAAGAGTGTTTGATAGAATGGGAGCAGGTTAGTGTGTTAGGAGGTGTCTATTGACCTTACATTTAAACTCCTGGAGATTGTAGCCGTCGGGGAAGCAATCGTGTGGAAGAGAATTCCACAGTCGGGAAGTGCGAGGAAATAAACTGTTGGAGTAGAAGTTACGGTTGCATTTTATCGGTTTCACTGTAAAAGGGTGGGATCTAGTTGCTAATCTAGTATCTCGTTCAAATTCGTATTGAGGGGGCACCAGTGATCTAAGTTCATCGGAGCAGAAGCCGTGAAAGTATTTATAGAAGAGACACAGGGAAGCCACGTCGAGCCTGTGGGAGAGAGACTGCAGCCGCTCTGCCAAGTCGGTATCTATCACATTCAACAGAAATGGTAAAAAAGCTGGACCAACAACCCAAAGAGTAAACATCTCGCAATCAAATAATTCCTTGATGAATAGAAACACATGTCTAGAAAAGGAAGAAAAGACAAAGAAAACTGGCTCTGCTGAATATAAGCCATACTTATCTCATCTATTTCTATCTGTTGAAGAATAAAGATCAATCAACACTACTATCTTTTTGGATTTCCTGTCTAAAGCGATCTTCAAATTCTTAAATGCCATATCAATTGTCGTCTGGTTCTTTGAATTCCATTTTTATTGCCCTTTCTCAATAATGTTTTCTCTGATTTTTTTCACTCCCAGCAACCATCTCGTGTTTCGGTGGCTTCATCGGCTTCCTTGGGATAAAAGGATTAAAAGATCGAACTAAAATATACAAAGTATAGAAATATATAACTAATTACCAAGTGACCACCTATACACGAAAATTGTTTCGGCTACTTCATCAGTTTGTATGTAGTTAGATTAGATATTTGGAGGCGCATGGAATTACCTCCTAATTGTTGTTATACCCAGGCAAAAGGAAAAACTAATGGAACACTAAAAATAAGATGAAAATAGATTTTTATAGTAAAATTACCAACAATATATTTTATGAACTACAAACAATATAACCAATCCCACCCAAAAAACATACATTTAATAATTTCAGGATTCCTTATCTGAAGAATAAAATTAGCAGTTTAACTCGACAGAAATGATAAAAAAAGCTGGACCAACAACACAAAGAGTAAATATCTCGCAATCAAATCATTCCTTGATGAATAGAAACACATGTCTAGAAAAAGAAGAAAAGACAAAGAAAACTGGCTCGGCTGAATATAAACCATACATACCTCATCTATTTCTATCTGTTGAAGAATAAAGATCAATCAAAATGCATAACATGCCAAGCTGCACTTACAGTGAAACGCGTTTTAACTGAATGTACTCACTTAATCCCTATAAAGCATAAATACTTCAAGGAAAACAATACGAAAAAATTATTTGAAAATACTGAAACCGTCAACATAATGTGCTATCTTAAAAAAATGTTGTATATCAAAACATATAACACCTACAATAAACCGTCTACGAACTACATAGCTATAAAACATACGTTTACCCTGAAAGTATCAACTGTAGAGAATATCTGCTGTTGAAAGCATAGAATTACGTACAAAATATTTGTATCTCGACATTAACCCATAGAGGTTCATATGCCACGAAGCAAACTCAATCAATCAATCAATCAATCAATCAATCAATCAATCAACCAACCAACCAGCTAACACTAACAAAGATTATAAACAGGTTAAACAGAGTACAGTTTAGACTAGGCTAGTTTATACTCTGTATAGAAAATAAGCTAACACAACTAATACCTCCGGAGATTATTCTAAACTATACCTAGTCTATACTATATTCTGAGAGGAGGTAATCTTAGCTGCTACACTGGCTGTAAAAAAAAGTTTTAATTTTATTTTCTTACCGGCATTGAGTAACACACACGATCTATTTATTTAATAAATTATGTGACACGAAAATCGGAAAGCGTATTAGGAGAGCGAAAAGTGTCTTCTAAAATCTAAGCAAAGTACTAAGAAACAGGAACATTTTACTACAAAGTAAATAATCACTAAATTATTATGTAATATCAGTGCTTTTGTATAGCGGCGAATGCTGGATAATATTATCACTGTTGAAGAAGAAACTTGAGGATGCTGAGAATACCATGAATTGAACTAGGGAACAATATAGATTTTCTATAGAAAATAGAACCTTAGCACCAGGAAGAGACAGTTGAAGTATTCAGGATACATACTGAGGAAAGCAAGCTTAGAAAATTTGGCACTCACATGACATATTGAAGGCCAGAAGGACAGCGGGTAACATTGTATAACCGACCTAAATTTTAAATAATTGACAAAAAAGGAATTAGACGAGATTGAATAAAGACGCGCTTTATTAAGAGCTACTATACAAACTGTGGAGAACCATGATCGCCCACGTCCTGAATGGATATGTTACATAAAAAACTCTTTCACTTTATAAAACATGTCTTAAATATCGTATATTGTGTCACAGTTGGTAAGAGCTTAATGCGTAAAAAAGGTATTCGGCGTTTGAATGCTATACTTTTCGTAGCAGACGGACACAGAATATGTCTAGAAAACCGGATTCAGAAGTGGATGTTTTGATCGTCATTAGACGATTATGTTCGTGTAAATTAGTTCGTGACGCGAAACAAAAGACACTCCCGCTGTTATTGATTTGACACGAGAATGCATTCCGGGAAGGCAGGGAAGGAAGAATTGGAACGAAGATTTACGTGAGGAACAGGGATCTCTGATTAAAACCTTTGACCTCATTTTCTGCAGAGAACTTAATTATTCACCACAAAATATCGCCCCAAATCGGGTATTGTAAAACAACGAAAGTTACTACTGTTATTTGTGTAATAATAATTGTATCAACTTGTTCTTGTCGTGGTAGTGGTACTAACGTCTGTAGAAGTTATAATTGTTATATCAGGGTTGATATTTGGGCCATCATATAAGAATTATCTTCAGAGTTGCTGTATTGTGGCAGCACGTCTTATAACCGTCGTTTTGTATCGGTTGTGGTTTGGGGACAATAGAGGCATAATCACGGTCAATAAAGTAATCATGATTTTCTCGGAAAAAATAATAACAGGAAGGCAACTCAGAATATAAAACGTGACAAAGTGAAATCTGTCTATTTGAACGATTAGATCTCTGGCCATGTTTTGCTTGGCATTTCTTGTCACGGATGTTTATTGATGAAAATATTCAAAGACAGAAAATATTTTAGTTTGTTAGAATTTTATGTTGATCATTGTTATGGTGCCTTCCTACGAGGAATAGACTCTTCTTCTTACTATATAATTACCTGCAGTTGGTAACGTCAGTTAGAAACGACAATTAGTACGCAGTTAAAGCCAGCTCCGATTCAGGCAATAAGCAGCGTAACTGTACCGTTCGGACTTACTTATTTCTATTTACTTAATTACACTTACTTTGTACATATGTTCTTGTCATACTAATACAACTGTTTTGAACCTACCTCCTGCTTTCCTTACTTCCGACCAAACCGGTCACTAAAACTTTACGGCAAAGTTTCGTCACAACAACCCTACAAAAAATTGGCGACATAGATTTGCGTTAAGATTTGCCATAACGAATTGGCGATGAAGATCCACAACAATTATTGTAATTAAAGAAGGTTAGGAAGGTAATATCGTAAAGAACGATAACAATGATCAATGAATGCCAAATGTTTCCTTATAAAGAAACGGTTAATATTAGCACTACTATTACCAAGCTGAGCTAAGTATTCTACAAGAAAATTAAAAAAAAGAATGTGGTGTGTATTTTTAATGTACGTATGTCAGTCAGTTAAGTGCCATACGTGAAACACGCTTGGGCGATCATGTCTCGTAAGAGACATGACTGATTGGGCAGAAGATTATCCCGCATTAGGTTGCCATTGCTTTCTGAGTTAGACTGGTTGCCAGCCAAGGCTATAGAACCCAATATTTCCTGTAATTTAACCCATAACTGGAAGGAAGAGACGGATTAATACCTTTCCCAAGGGTATTTGCGCGTAAATGAATGCAATGAATTCAACTGGAATTCGAACTCGGCTACCCGATTTCTCGTTCCGAGCCGATAACCACTGGACCACAACGCACATCCTCGTTGTTTTGTTTTCGACCTTGCTTCGCTGCGGCGGCGGAGTTGGCGTGCGGCGGCGGAGTCGTAGTCGTAGGCGTTGTCAGCTTGCATCGGCAGCAGCGGCGGCAGCAACGGCAATGGCAACGGCTAACGGCAAAACGGCCGACCACGTGCAGCAGCAGCGCCAGTAGCAAACCATGGAAGCAGATGACGGTGCGCCAGGCCTAGACAGACGAGATCTAACGCACACGACAGGCTGCCGGTTCGTATGTATGTGTGTATAAATGCGTATATAATAAATGCGCATTGTGGTGCAGTGGAACTAGAAATCGGAAAGCTGGGTTCGAATTCCAGTTGAATTCGTTGCATTCCCTTGTGCGCAAGTACCCACTCCAGCTATGTATTGAATAGCAGAACGGCTTGGGTTTTATAGTCTTGTTTGACAGCTAGTCTATCCCAGTAAGAAATGGCAACCTACTGTGGGAAAAGGTTCTTCCTAGTCAGTCATGTCTGTTTCGAGACATGATCAGCCAAGCGTGTATCACGTATGACACTTAACTGACTGACTGATCTGGAAAAATAATTTTTCTTAATACAATATTAATTTGCAAAAACTATTTAAACCCTAGATGTGCGGAGTGAAGAGATAAATAAATTCCATTTCGGAAGGGTATTTGTGCAGTTGAGTTCCTTGTATTCAATTACGCACAAATGAAGTCTTAGAAATGATGGAAACGAAAAGGAAATCAATACTGAGCATCAGGAAGCGACAACTGAAGTTCCTGGAACAAGTAATGAGGAAAGAGGGCCTGGAGAACCTGATACTAACAGGCCAGATAGAGGGAAAAAGAGACAGGAGAAAGCAACGGATAACATATTTGAAGGACTTAATCAGGTGGATGACAACGAGGATTGCACGGTGTAACAGGAGAAGGCCTGCTCAGAGCCACCAGGAATAGGGAAACGTGGAAAGCCATGATCGTCTACGTCCTGAAGGGACAGGACACAAAGAAGAAGAAGAACCACGGGAAAGGTATTAATAGTCACTTTCCTCCAGTTATGTGTTAAATGATTGGACAGATTGGGTTCTATAGACTTCGCTGGCAACCAGTTTACCGCAGAAAGCAATAGCAACCTACTGCGGGATAATCTTCTGCCCAGTCAGTCATGTCTCGAAAAAGACATGATCGCCCAAAGCGTGTATCACGTATGGCACTTAACTGACTGATTTGTGCATAAGTGAATGTAACGGACTCGACTCGAATTTGAACACTGCTCTCCGATTTCGATAACAAAGATTAAGAAGACAGTCAGCATGTAAATAATAGAATGTTGTGCAATTCTTTAGGTTTCAAGTGCTATCCACCTGTGACTATTTGCGCTTTTAAAGATGGCATCTGTCGTCGTTCCCGATAACAGTAAGATTTTTCGCTTAAGCCAGAATTTAGACCTATGTTTAAATCGTGTATTTTTCTGCCTCCAGTAGATATAAAGAATGGAGACACATCGAATGCGGATCAACATATGCCAGTGTCATAAGTGGAGAGAGGGTTTTAGCAAGATTAAGATCCCAACATCAGGATGGCGCAAGCAGGAGTGGGAGGCATTTAAAGTCCACAGTAATAGTCAAACTCTATTCTATTATTCGAAGAAGCGGAATTACGGCGATTAAGTTGAGTAGCAGAATGAGGTAAAATGATTGCTATTTAAACGGTGAACAGACATAATATATCAAATAATTCCTATTGATTGTGGACGTGTAGGTTGAAGTTTAAATGACAGAAGTAATGTCATGTAGATTTATACATCTGACACCAAATGTCTGCGGCAAACGATTTTATAAACCGGGAAAATTCTCTTGACTCATTCGCCCAGCTTCTTCTTCTTCTTCTTCTTCTTCTTCTTCTTCTTCTATGTGCCATATCCTTTCAGGATGTAGGCGATCATGGCTTTCCACGTCTCCCTATCCCTGGTGGCTCTTAATATGTTTTCTCCTGTTACTCCATGCAACCCTCGTTCCGTCATCCAGGCCCTTAAAATATGTTATCCGCTGCCTTCCTCTGTCTCTTTTTCTTCTATCTGGCTTGTCAGTATCAGGTTCTCCAAGCCCAACCTTCTTCATTGCATGTACCAGAAACCCAGGTTGTCTCTTCCTGATGCTCACTATTAGTTTTCTTTTCAATGCCATTATTTCCTCATCATTGCTCACATGTTCAGTCCCTGATATCCGCAGAATCCTTCTGTAAAACTACATTTCCGCTGCTTCAAGTTTTTTCCTCATCTTCGATGATATTGTCCAGCATTCACTGCCGTATTGAAGAGCTGACATCACATAACAATCTAGCACTCTCTTCTTTGTTTCTAGGGAACCAGCTACTCGCCCAAAATAATAGCATTAATTTCAGATTGTTTAAATACGGATTGTTAAGCTTCAGGTTTAGTAAAAATAACCATATATTAATTTTTAGATGTAGCTTTTAATGGTGGACATATTCATTTCCTAACTTTGTATGTGATTTGCGGATTTTAACGTAAGTACAACCCATAGCGAATGATCCGTTTAAAAGTAAATTCATATTTTCATAAATCTTGTGATATCAGAATAAAAGAATAAAAGGAGTCTAGTTTTATTTCAAGCTCCCAATCTACTTACTTCATCGTCATTTTATTATTAGGTTGTCCCAAAAGTTCGTAAGCACTTGCGAAAAATTGAATTATTATGCTATTTTGCTTTTATATTGTTATAGTGATCTTCATCTTTGTATTCCAGATGGCAATTGATAAAATTGAGCTGCGAGTTTTGATTCGTTACTGCTGAAAGCGAGGTCTTTCAACCGAAAAGCTGCAGAAGAGATTTGTGCTGCCGAAGGTGAAGAAACAATTGCATATGCGGCGATCTCAAAGTGGTACAAGCGTGTCGATTCTGGCGACATGAGTCTTGAAAATAAGCCTCATTCGGGACGGCCGTTAAAGTTGGATGATGGAGACTTGCAAACCGGGTTGGACATTGTGCCTTTATCGAGCACTCGAGAATCGGCTGATGAGCTTGGAGTTGGCAAATCGACAATTCACCGACATTTGAAGCAATTTGATTTTGTTCACAAAAAGCCGCGCCATGATCCGCACGAACTCACCAAAGCACAAGCCAACAGACGAGTTGAAATTTGCCGTCAATTGCTCAGCAATCCATTGGACGAGCGTTTTTGGAATCGCATTGTGACATCCGACGAGAAATGAGTCTATCTGGTCCAGCACAATCGAGACAAGCGATGGGTTCAGAAAGGGCAAGAGACATCGTCGGTTTCAAAGCAAGATCGATTCGGCAAGAAAGTCATATTGTACGTTTGGTGGCACTTTGAAGGAATCGTGCATTTTGAGTCGGTTCCGAATGGTCGTGCCACAAGTGCCGAAATTTACTGTCAGCAACTTGAGCGGCTTTACGAAAAATTGAAGCAAAAGTACCCGGCTCTGATCAACCGAAAGCCACTCACCGCCAGGAAGACCAAAGACAAGTTTGAAGCGTTAGACGTCGTTGAGGTTCTGCCACATCCAGCCTACAGTCCTGACTGTGCTCCATCAGATTACGGCCTTTTCCGCTCAATGCAACACTTTCTGAAGGGCCGCCAATTCGATTCGTTTGATGAACTCGAGGAAGCATGTCAAGAATTCTTTGATTCGAAGGAGGCTGAATGGTACTTTGACCAGATCCGAAAGATTGCAGATCGATGGCAGAAAGTCTTGGAAAATAATGTTCTTTATTTTGAGCAATATTTTTTGTTGTTTTTGCGAGTAAAATTGCAACTTTTTGCAAGTGTTTTCTGGTAACCTTAGATTACTTGGCGAGTAAAATTTCAATTTTTTGCAAGTGTTTACGAACTTTTGGGACAACCTAATATAAAAATGTACTGTTGATTTTTGCTAGGGTGTTCAATATTTGCCTACAGCAATGACCCGAACATGTGCTATCACTCCGGGTCAATGTGGATCTGGGAACAACAGCTGTTAAGTGCTTTTTGACACGCTCCTTAAAACCCTCTAATCTCCCAATCAAATGTCTTCCTGCCATTTGTAATTTATCGTCATACCAAGGTCATTAGTGTTAGTATCAACAAAGGTTATTAGCTAGAATTTTAAACAATGTCTACTCTCTTCCAATTTTATACAACGTCTTCTACCTAAAGATTTAATAAAATGTATCCTGTATAATAACAGAGTATAATGGCTGGTATGAACTTATTAAAACTTAAGTTAATACAGACGTTGTTCACATAAGCTGACGACACTACGGTTTAATCTCGTCTCGATCAAAAATTTACCGAGGCTGAAAAAGCAAACCTCGCTGCCGAGCTTTAAAAGGACCTCCAATCCGTAGTGGACTGGGGTAAGAAATGGTTCGTTTGCTTCCAAAACGAAGCTGCTATATAAGAACCACCACAGACAATCGTTCCTCCCGCCCATTAACATGGATCAGGCTTCTCTCCCTGAAAGCGAAACACTGCGCCTCCTCGGGTTAACTCTCACACCAGACCTCAAGTGGAATAACTATATAGAATCCATAGCTAAATCCGCTGCTAAGAAAGTCGGTTCTCTGTGTAGGGCCAAGAAGTTTTTCCTGTCCAAAACAATCTTGCACATATAAAAGTCTACCATCCGCCCGTGCATTGAGTATGGCTGCCATATCTGGTCGGGTGCTCCTGCTATCCGCTTAGGTGTCCTCGACCGAATCCGACGGAGAATCTGTAATGTGATCGATTCCGACTTGGCAGCTAGGATACAGTCGCTTTCTCACCGACGCAGTGTGGCTTCCCTGTGTCTCTTTTACAAGTACTTTCACGGCTTCTGCTCCAATGAACTTAGCTCATTGGTACCCCTTATATACGAATTTCCTCGTGCCACAAGATTAGCAACTAAGTCCCACCCTTTTACTGTGAAACCTATAAATTGTAAACGCAAATTCTACTCCAGCAGCTTCTTTTTTCGAATTTCCTGCCTGTGGAATTCTCTTCCGCATACTTGCTTTGCTGACAGTTACAATCTCAAAGAATTTAAATGTAAAGTCAACAGTCATCTCGTTTCTCATTAACTTACATCCTCTCTCATGCTTCTCTACATCCACCCCAATCTCATCAGTACTCTCTTCCCTCTCTTACTCTATTCCTGACACCCCCTGCAACCTTTCACTCTTCATAACATTCCTCCTCGTCCACCCCACTCTCATCAGTAATCTCTTCCCTCTCCTACTCTCTTCCTGACACCTCTTGCAACCTCTCACTCTTCATACCAGTTCTCCTATGTAACCCCCTGCACAACAGTGGCGGTAAAATGCCTTGCTTGGGGCGAGACGATTAAAAAAAATAAAATAAACGGTGCTACCACCATGCGTCAAGGTGAACCGGGGAACAATGGTAATTAAAATGTCGTTACACTTTCCTCGAAACTTTCACTATCCCGAGCCTTGTTACCGGACGTAGTTTATCCTCATACCCTGAAAACTAGATATGATGAGATAGGCTGTTCCTGGGTATGATGATAAACTTCATCCAGCAGCAAGACATCTGATTGGGAGGTTGTGAGGTGCATAGAAACACCTCTTAATTGCTGTTGTTCCCAGGTCCACCCTGACCATGAGTGGTAGCACTTGTTAGGGTCCCAGCTATGGGAAAATAGTTTATCCCCAAACTGGAGTCAGACACAATGAAAGTATAAAAATAGACTTTTATGGAAATATATACATAAATAGACTCTTATAGAAAAATATACATTTTTGCATGAAAAATATTACCAGCAATACATCTTTAAAGAAAAAAAATTATTACCATAACACATTTTTGAAGAAAAAATTATTGCCATAATACATTTTTGAATAAAAAACTCTAAGACATCTTCAGTTTTCTAAAATAAAAAAATCATAATAATAAATGTTTCATTAAAATCTGACTAAATCAACCTTCTCACTATAACTGAACAGTAAAAAAATATCTTGAAACTGTACATTTTTGGCATTAGAACATTCACAGAGGTTGATATGCCGTTAAATAAAACTCATTCATTCATTCATTCATTCATTCGTTCGTTCAAGAGATAGGCAATGATATTTTCAGCATTCCATACGAAGTCTGAGACGAATCTACCAATAGAAAACACAAATCTTACTTTCCTTTTCGAAGCTAATGTATTGATGTTCATAGTGCCCATGTTGATAATATAGTTATTCAAAGCTGGAATAAGAATGATTTTGAACAAAAGCTCGACATCTACGAAGTGTTCCAAGAAATAGGACTGAAAACTTTCCAAAACAGAAACTATGAACAGGAATTAGAATTGGAATGAAAGCTATGATATATATATATATATATATATATATATATATATATATATATATATATATATATATATTAATCGTATCACCCCAAGCAAGGCATTTATATTCCGGTTGTGGAATTGGTAAATGCTAAACCCTGCCAAATACATTGGTATATGGATCAATCATGACAAATTTAGAGGAGATAATGAAATTGAAGTTAAGATAGACTTCGCTAGAGATAGTTTCGTCCAACATCGCAAGTAGCTATAAATGGATGCTATGCATAGCGCCAAACCCGTTCAGAAATATCTAAGCTGTCTGCTGTACATAACTTCTGTCTGGTTCAAGGTGATATTATGAATTGTGCTGCAAGATCACAAACAAAGAACTTTACCAATTAAGAGAATCGAGAGAAATTGAGGACTTTTAACAACAACAACAACAACAACAACAACAACAACAACAACAACAACAACGCTGTGACGCCTTATGCCCGGGGCTGGCCGTCTATTGTGACGCTCGTTCCGTTCTGACGGTCGCGACGATCCCAGTTGTGACACTGCCACCCAGCTGGCCGGTTGGTTTGGTCACTGTTGGTAGTCGCGACATTCTCGTCCGAGGACGTCGCCACAAAAGCTGGTTTACAAGACTTCTTTTGCAACAACGCGCCACTGTCCCACGTTGTGATTTGATCCCAGAGGTCGCGTCGTGCAATTTTAGTAGTCGCTTTTTTTAGCCAGTCCGGACAGTGGTGTACACGTGTGGTTTGAAAAAAATTAAACACGGCACCAAAAAAAAAAAAAAATTATTAATATAAATGAACAAAGTCGAGCACGCCTGGAGAGCTATGAAGAATGTTTTTATATATATATAAAAAAAAGAAAAAAAAACACTGTTTATTTTTTTTTCTTCACAGGAGCAGACAATACAGTTGTCGAAAATGCCGGTTACAACAGAGAGAGAAAGTTCGCTAAAAATATCAGAGCTTCCAATCCTTAAAAAGAAATGTCTTTTCTAAATTTCGTTAAAGTAGACAGAGCTCTTGAAATTTTCACTAAAATCTTTTCACAAATTCATTAAATTTTCATTAAAGTCTTTTCACATATTCTCTATAATCAGGCCTGTCAATTTTCTATGTAGCTTCTAAAATAGCAAAGTCCTTTTGGGTCCTTATCGGAGTTTAACGGCGTTTACCGAAGTAGAGCGAACGAGGAATCAGAATTTTCGATTTTCCCGTGATTAAAAAAATAAACAATAACGTTATTTCGGGATTCATATCGAAGGCGCATTCTTACAAATTAACTCCTTAAGTTAATTTGTGGCAGGCTTCATTCGAAGTTCTATAGTGGGCGACCAGACGTGGGTCATGGCTCCCCAGTTGGGAACCATTTTCCACATTCGTTACATTCGACTAAAAAAATCCGAAAAACTGAGTAACTCATTTTTTATCGCCGAGTTCGGATTTTTATAACCATTTTCAATTCTCTCTGGGGATCTGGTCGGCTCGAAGCCTTCGGCTAATGAAATCGTTTTCCGCCCACTCGATTTGCGGAAGGGGCTTAGCTCGACGAATGAGATATCGCCAGCTCACATTGTATTCCAATTTTTCTAAGTTCCCTACAAATTTCTGTTTTCTCAGAAACATCTGTTGAAGGACTTTAACCCCGCCTGACCCTATCAAATAATTCTGGCACCTGTTTTGGCTAAAAAATTTATAGCTTACTGAAAAATATCCGCTTCAAACACGAAAGAAAAAAGTATATTTTTCTTTCTTTTCCTTCCCAGAAATAGTTAGATTTTATATTCCCCAGATTTTGGAAGTACATGATAGTAAAAATAGTTGATTTTTCTATTCCCCATATTTTACAAGTATTTTATAGCATTGAAATTATTTTTTTACCTAAGCTCACATCGCGTATTACCATAAAGCATAACTAATAATATTGCTAATATCAATTTCTCTCTCTGTTGTATTAAACCACACACGGGAAAGTATCCTCGCGGGTCAGGGGAAAGTATCCCCGCAGGAGATAATGTCACCACAGTCAAATATTTACCATATGAAACTCGAAAACAAAATAATGAGATAAAATGTTGATGTTTTACCACTTACGAAAAATACTTCAATATTTGAAAACACGATAACAGCTACTGAATTTGAGAAAACCATTTTGCTTATATTGTTTTAAGAGAAATATTATAATGAATTTCAACCCACATTAATACTGACTCCTTGTTCAATGAATGCCGAATATTTCCTTAGAAAGAAACAGCAAATACCATTTCCATTTATATAAAACATGATTTTTACGCAGTTTATGCAAATGTAGATATTTTCTTGTATTAATAAAAAGGATTAACGTAAGTGTTCAAACGAACTACATCCCATAGTTCCACCACTTCTGCAACGGCTAGGACCCGCCATTAAAACGCACGTTTTAATAAACCATACTCATACCCTTCGTGAGATGTAAGTTTCACCCTGCCAGCTTCTTCTTGCTAACCGTTATTTCGTGCAGCAGAATCTCAGAAGAATTCTTCCCCTATCACTCTATCTTAACCTGTGATGAACTGTTACCTTTCCCACATATCTTCATAAACTGTGCCTCTTACTCTGAAACCTAGAGTGACTCTTGGGTCTTGTACACGGTGAACATCATTCTAAAGAAGCATAAAAAATCAAAAGAACGAAAACAAGAGAATCTGATTCCATTTTTCATATTAACTCTCCAGGGCCATTCGTATAATATTTGATACAGTATGAAAACAAGCCTTGAAAGAAATATTTTCCTGAAAAATTTTTTAAGAGAAATATTTTATAAATTTCAAATGAAAGCAGTACTGACTGCTCAGTCAATGAATACCAAATGTTTCCTTATAGGGAAATACCAAATGTTTCCTTATAGGGAAATACCAAATGTTTCCTTATAGGGAAATACTGTATCAAATATGATACGAATGGCCCTAGAGGGTTAATAGATAGATAGATAGATAGATAGATAGATAGATAGATAGATAGATAGATAGACTGAGATTAACCATCTAGGGCCATTTGTATCATATTTGATACAGTACGAAAACAAGCCTTGAAAGAAATATTTTCCTGAAAAGTTTTTTAAGAAAAATATTTTATAAATTTCAAATGAAAGCAGTACTGACTGCTCAGTCAATGAATACCAAATGTTTCCTTATAGGGAAATACCAAATGTTTCCTTATAGGGAAATACCAAATGTTTCCTTATAGGGAAATACTGTATCAAATATGATACGAATGGCCCTAGAGGGTTAAGAGAAATGAAATTGAACTACACAATTCTGTTATTAAATAACCACTGTCAGATCTAGACTCGCATACATATCATGACGGGCGTCCAACTCATTTTCTGATATCTAAACTACACAACCGTTTTCTTAAGTCAAGGATTACAAAGTACATATCTTGAAGACTAACAATAGCAGCAACAACTAAAATTCATAACCCATATAACTAGAAATGAAAATATTTTTATCATGAAAATGTTGACTCTCCACAATACCTTAAACAAAATGTTAGGAATGGAAATTTGGAAAAGTGATAATAGTGGACTTGAGAATACTTATTTCGTTAAAAAAATGTTTTCTATTTAAATCGACGATACCTTTTCGATCAATGAATGGCTTATATTTAAAGTATGGAAACAGTTTATTTCATAATTCAGTCAGTTAAGTGGCATACGTGATACACACTTGAGCGATCATATCTCGAAAGAGACACGACTGACTGAACAGAAGATTATATCGTAGTAGGTTGCAATTACTTTCCGCGGTAGACTTTCCTAAGGGTATTTGTGCGGAAGTGAATGCAAGGAATTTAACTGGAATTCGAACACGGCTCCCCGATTTGTCGTTCTGTGTTGATATCCACTGTAACACAACGCACATCCGCAAAATTACCGTTACTGTTAATAAGCAACTTGTTTATAAGAAGCTCTACTCAAATTTGACTAAATCTTAAATAATTCCATGACCGACATCAGTATGGCGATTTTAAAATCATTTTCTCCTAAGCTAGGCACTAATGACAATAGTAGACAGGGTTTACAGAGAATGAAATTGAAAAATAAGTCTCAGGATAGGGAGGATTGATGAAAGGAGAAAAGATGAAAAGGGTTCAAGAAATCAGAAGATAGCAATTGATGTTGCATTTAAAAACAGGAAGTGGAAAATGTGAAAGAAACTATTAGAGTAGAAGCGGTGGCTTCATTTGGCTATTTCAACGGTAAAAGGTGGGACCTAGATGACAATCTAGTAGCACGTTTAAATTCATGTAGTCGAGGCACCAAGGAAAATATTCGTCAGAACAGTTGTCATAAAAACATTTTGCAGAAAAGACGTCACGTCACGTTGGTGAGGAAGTGACTGAATTTGAGATGTTTAATCGGGATTGATTATATTAGAGATCCTTCAGAATATGTCTATATTTCTGAGAAGAGGTAATATTTACACTATTTACGGACTATTGTCATCATCTTGGTTGCCATTTGTAAGATGTTTCGGCTGTTGTACGCTCCGACGTTGGTCGTATAGATGTTAGATTGAGTGACTTGACCCAAAGAGTTGTGAGTTCAATACCAGTTTATAGCAGCGGTGAACAAATAACTTAGAGTCGGGTTAGAGAGTGATAACTCATGATTCACAAAAGAGGCTTCGTACAAGGAATGAGAATGATATACTCTAGTGATCGTAATAAAGGATTTGGTTCGAAACTTCTAGCATCTGAAAAATTCCGGAGCGTAGAACGGCCGAAATATCGTAGAAATGGCAATAAAGATGAGGACAATAGTCAGTATAGTGTAAATAGTGTAATAGAAATCCTCTGGATTTTGTCAAGTACTTAGATATGAATAGCATATATAGTAGCAGTATTCAATGCACGGACGAATGGTAGATTTATAAATGTGCAAGATGTTCGAGGAAAACCTTCTGGCACGAAAAAGTGACTCAACATTCTTTGCAATAGACGCAGCTATTAATCCGATGTAGCGTTCTACATCATGTCAGTGGAAAACGTTACGTCAAGAAGGTGTAGTGTGTAGCTTTCCTGGAGTCTAGAGTCAGCTATGCAACACAGTAAAAATGTAAAGAAAGAAAGACTAAGATTAAATGGGAACATAACTTCATACTGTATTAAGAATTCTGTTCATTTTACTAGTTGATTTTCATTTCAGTGTCTTTTTTTTCTATTTATTAAACTCGAGTATGAAAAACGAAGCGACCATCTAAGGAACTTGAATCCTGGTCGAAAGCCCAAAGTTATTCATAAAAAAATCGTGTAATTATTGAGCTACTAGCAGTATATCCCGGCGTTGCTCGGGTGTACTGAAAGCTTTAAAACTAATCCATGGTCCTGGAGCTCAGACTCTTTGGACGTTGGCAAGAAAGACTAAAACGCAATAGTTGTTTCCAGTTAAAGCGAAATCGTAGACTGAAAGAAAAATGAATGGATGTAAGTCAAATTTTGATTTCCTGGTATCAATATCAAATAAGTTTTTTCGTCGTAAACTGAATTTTGAAGGCTAAATAAGTCCTCTGAGTAAATGTTATCCTGGCTGAGACTATAGAAGTACAATTGTACCTACTTAGAGCCAAACCCGAAGCAAAAACTAAAAAAAAAGGGCTGAAAAAACTACAGACATACAGGCAGATAAACACACACACACACACACACACACACACACACACACACACACACACACACACACATCTTGCCTTTTATATATATATATATTATCGATTGTTTGCACTATTGTAAGAACTGCAACCTTGAAACTTCTGAATAAGTTCCATTTATAAATAAGTTTAGATAAAAATATACTTATTGCACAGATGATTGAATTTATTTATAAAGCGACTTTCTAGAGTGAAATTTCAGTAAAATGCATTTTGATACCGTTTTACATGTTGAGAAAACTATTTTCCTTGAGAATGAATCTTAAATACGTTTTTAAAAAAATTCGGTTAATATTGATTTTATCTTCTAATCAATGTAATTTTATTAAATTTCAATCACAGATATCTAATATACGAGCATAGCAAGTGTTAAAATTCAAATTTTGTTCCTTTCTAATATTTAAGACAATTATGCCGGATGTGCGTTGTGGTGAAGTGGATACAGTGGACAAATCGGCGAGCCGAGTTCGAATTCCAGTTAAATTCCTTGCATTCACTTACGCGCAGATACCCTTGAGAAAGGTATTAATCTGTCTCTTCCCACCAGTTATGGGTTAAATAATAGGACAGATTGGTTTTTATCGCCTTGGTTCAGTCTACCGCAGAAAGCAATGGCAATCTACTGCGGGATAATCTTCTATCCAGTCAGTCATGTCTTTTTCGAGACATGATCGCCGAAAGCGTGTATCACGTATAGCACTTAACTAACTGATGCCGGGTGTGCGTTGTGGTGCAGTGGATATCGGTTCGGAACGAGAAATGAGACTTCGAATTCCAGTTAAATATTTTTGCATTTACTTACGCTTAAACCGCCTTTTCTCCCTCTAGCTATGGGTTAAATAGCAGGGCACATTTATTTCTACATTCTTGGTTGGTAACTAGTCTACCGCAGAAAGTAATGGCAATCTACTACGAGAAAATCTTTTTTCGAGACATGATCACCTAGGCGTGTATCAATGAAACATTCGACATTCATTGACCGAGCAGCCTGTACAACTTTAAGTTGAGGTTTATAAAGCCTTTTTCTATAAACACATTTTAAAAGGAAAATAGGTTTCTCAAGTTCAGTAGTTGTTTATTTTTCTCTTTCCAGTATTAATGGAGTTTGTTTTTACTAATTTTCTGTTTGGAGTAGTGTGGACAATCAACATCTTGATTATTTTACTATTTTTTCTTCAAGTTACCTGTGCTATCCATTTTAGTGGTTTCCGATGTTGATATTCCCTAAGTGTTTTGGTTTATGTCATCTGGTACAGCTGTGTATTTTTTTTTTGTGATTCTGTAACGCCATTAGACAGTGTTCAAAGAAGGATGACGTTTAGCAAGACTCTCTGGCTTTACTCGCACAAAACCCTTTTCTCTATTGATCTCAGGAAACGGTTTAGATATTTCTGAGCAGATTTAGCTCCATGCATGAAAACCATAAAGTCTCGATTCGACGAGGTAATTTCAGAACATGACTCAAATTTTCCGGTTTAGGATTTGTTGTTTGGAGAAAGTACCTATGGTACACATTATTCTATGTTCAATTTTTTTACTTAATTTATTATAGCTGATCTACACCAGAGGACTTATCTCATTTGACCGATTGCATTTTCCCCATAAGACAATTCTACAGAGTCAGATAATCTAATAAATCAATTTAATTATTACCAGATTATATTGATACTCCAAAAAATACAAAAAATAAAAAACAAAGAAAAAAAAACAAAACAAAACAAAAAAAAACAAAGAAAAAGTAAATGCTAACAATAGATTTCAAATTTGCAATACATTCCACGCTAGTTGGGCACCTCGAGGTGGTGTAATGTTTAACAAGCTCATGTAGCTAGAGCCCTTACAATTGTGTAGTGAGTTCGATCCTCACTAGGTGTCCAATACTTTCGGCTTTGTACCACAACTAAGTTGCGCTTAGAAAATCATCATTCCACGCTAGTTTCTGGAATTATTATTATTATTATTATTAAACAAAATGAGTGACGTAACTGTTCCAATATTTTCAAAACCAAAAGAGCGTGATTTATGGGAATAAAAAGAAAAGACATAATGTTTAATAATTTAGCGATTTCTTGACAGTATATCTGCCTTTTTCAAGTTAGTCGAAAAAATTTCATCAAATTTAAAAAATATAAAATTTTACATGTTTCTTTCTGAATGCCTGGTAAAAGCAGTTATCAATATCCATACTATTTAGATGTGTTCTGTGGCGCAGTAGATACTATCTTGGAACGAGAAATGGGAGAGCCGAGTTCGAATCCTAGTTAAATTCGATGCATTCACATACGCGCAAAATACATTAATCCGTCTCTTACCTCAAGCTATCGGTTAAATAACAGGACAGATTCGGTTCTACAGTCTTGTTTGGTAACCAATCTACCGCGGTATGTAATGGCAATCTTACTGCGAAAAATCCTCTGCTCAATCAATCATGTCGCGAAAGTGACATGATCGAACAAGCGGGTATCACGTGTGGCACTTAACTGACTAAACTGGCATGTGTGCTATCCTCGAAATCTTTGTTGCTGCTATCATAACGTTTCGGTCGTTGTGCCGACGGGCCTTCATCAGGTTACCCGAATCAATATACATCTGAAAAAGCCCGGAAGGCAAAACGGGGGAAACGTTGTGATAATAACGAAAAGAATCTGCATAGTATAAATAAAACCTTGTACAAACGCTGTTTGCCTTTGGAAAAGTGGTTGTTCTGGTAATCGACGCGATAAAGCGAATGCAGGCAGACTAAATAAAATGCAGTCATGATGGGTACCGTGATGGGGACCATGATGGGGACCGTGCTCAACTTGAAATTTTATGTTAGTTGATTAGTTGGTAATAGCAGTTAATCAAATAGATTAATACGTCCCTGTCAGGCTTTTCATATTCATTGGGTGGGAAGTTCGTAATTTGCATATGGAATTATTTTAAGTTATTATATCTATCTATCTGTCTATCTACCTATCTATATCAAACCATTTCCCTGCTATTCATCCCAGAGTTCTCGATAGACTCAAAAGAAGAATCTGTAATATGATCGGTCCGGACCTGGCAGCTCGACTCCAGCTACTTTCTCACCGACGGGATGTGGCTTCCCTCTGTCTCTTCTACAAATATTTTCATGGATTTTGCTCCAGCAAGCTTAGTTCACGGGAGACCACTTCCACAAGAATTTAATCGAGCAACTAGACTGACAACAAGGTCACACACTTTTACAGTTAAATCAAGCAAATACAGTCCACTTCTACTCTATTAGCTTCTTTTCTCGCACTTCCCGACTGTGGAACTCCCTTCCATATACTTGCTTCCCTGTTGGCTACAATCTCCAGGGATTTAAATGCAATGTTAATTTCCATCTCTTATCCACTTGACTCCAGTCCTTCTCTTGTCCTTTCCTCATCACCCCGTGTATCTTGATCTTTTCCTTTTTCAGTCTACCCTCGCAACTGTCTTCACACCGGCATTCTCATCCTTCTTTTGCCATTTCTCTGACACACCCTGTAACCGGTTCGTCTTTCTCTTCGCTTTCCTCTTGTTAAAACTTTCACTCTTTTCTTTGTGTAGCCCACTGCGAACCAGTGGCGGTATCGCCTTGCTTGAAGTGAAACGATAAAAAAAAAAATCTTTCTGACAATTCGTAGGCTACTGATTTGAATTTAAGATTAAGTTCGACATCGACATACTGCTTATCATAGTGGCTTTGTGACTTTCAAAATGTATTTAATATGGCACTAGTTGACTACACGGTTTCAAGGGAAGTAACTCTATCGGGTTTGTTTTTATATGAAAATGTGTGTGTGTGTGTGTGTGTGTGTGTGTGTGTGTGTGTGTGTGTGTGTGTGTGTGCTTTCACATTTTTTTCCAATGGACAAATGTTTCTTATATTTTATGATTTTTTCAGTTGGTTCGGCACATTTGAAACCGATTTTAATGGCGTTTCGTTCTCTCCAACAATATTTTTTGCGTTCGTTTGGTTGAGTTAGTAGCGGTTAAAAAACCAAAAAAACAAATTCTGTTCGCTTTCGTCTGCCGACGATGCCCCATGTTCCTTTTTTTTTAACTTTATTTATTTTCGCTTGGCTAAAAGGATTCGGAATAATTCTCGGACAATGATACCCTCGGGAAATGTTTCATTTACGAAGGAAAGTGATATCTCTTTAAACAATCATATAGAGCTTAACGTATTCATCTATCAAAACTCCATGCTCACCTCTGCGCGCGCGCGCACACACACACACACACACACACATATGTATATATATGTGAGTGTGAGTGTATGAAAAATTATCATAAAATTCTTCACAAACGACACAGCAATCTGTTCACTTTCCTTTTTGACTATCTCTGTTGGATTATTCTATCATTTTCATATTAGTCTTTGCCCAATGCAAGGTCCAAGAGCCCCTCAAGCTAGTAGGGGTACGTAAACGCAGAAACGGAAGACAGAATGAAGTGCATATTGCAGGCTAGATAACGATTGTCCCTAAACTTGAAGAAGGTAAGATCGTAGTGAACGGAGTAGTATCACCTCGAGAGTCTGTTTCACAAATTACAAGTTACAGTACGGACAATTTTTGCTCTCATTTCCTCCTACGAAACGAAAAAAAAAACCGTGGAAAAACGAAAAAAAAAAGTAGAAAAATTTAAAATTTCCCAATCTGTCATATTTAGTGAAATATTTTAAAAATAATGTCTATAGCCCAAATATATATTACAACCCTCTACATATATATATATATATATATATACATATGATTTAAATAGTATTCTTGTATTCTCTGGTCGAAAATACAAGAATACTAATTAATCACAATATCAAAAGCAGTTTAGAGCTTTGAAAGAACGCTCCTTTATAAAAACACAAAATAAGTTACGTTGCCGTCAACACACGAGGAAAATAACAATTTTGGAAGCATAACACCCTTGAGAATGGCCATTGAAGTGGCTGAAAGTACCTGGGAAAATTATTACGGAAAATGTTTACAGTCTTTATCTCCAGCAAAAAAGAAAACATGTTAAAATACTGGAAAAATTAAATAAAATATTAATAAAATCTTCTTCGTTGATCGTTTTCAACGAAAGGTTGCTGTCCAAATATATGTTGCACACACACACACACACACACACACACACACACACACACACACACACACACACATATATATATATATATGTCATGTTCCTTTAGGATGTAGTCAATCATGGACTTCTTTGTACTGTTTCTTGTTGCTCTCAATATTTTTCCTTTTGGTATCCTTCCCAAACCCCGCTCCGCCATTCCTTTGCTCAGGCCTATCAAGTATCTCTCGCACTACTTTCCCCTGTCTCTTTTTCCCTCTATCCGATCTGTGAGTATCAAGTTCTCTAGGCCCTCCTTCCTCGTTACCTGTCCAAGGAAACTTATTTGTCTCTTCCTGATGTTTCGTATGAGTATTCTTCTCGTTTGCATCCTTCCCAACTCCTCATCGTTGCACACGTGCTCCGTCCATGGTATCCTCAGCATCCTTCTGTAAAACTACATTTTTGCTGCTTCAGGCCTCTCCTTCATCTTTGATGAGATCGACCAATATTCACTTCCGTACAGAAGGATAGATATCACATAGCAATCCTGTCTCTCAGGACTTTGGTTAGCTTTCATTCTGTGCATGAATATCGCATTACTCGTTCTGATATCTTTACCGAAGCCACACTGTTCTTGTCCTATCTCTGAGACGATTATGTTGTTAACTACATTTATCAGAATCCAAATGATGAGTTTTGAGTGGCTCATTAAGCTGACTAGTCGGTGAGGTTCACATATCTTTACACCTGGCTACTTAGGTAGTGTTATGAAAATTTTCCTCTGGTTTATTGACGCTGTTGTATATCTTTTCAAATTTAAAATGATAATAATCAAATTCAAAATGGACTTATTTTCAAGTAAAAAGATTAATCAACTCCAAAATGGATTAATCAACTTCACATTGGATCAATGAACTTCAAAATGGAACAGTCAACTTCAAAATGGATTAATCAACTTTAAATGGGATCAATCAACTTAAAAATAAAACAATCAACTTCAAAATAGGTTAATCAACTTCAAATTGAGAAAATGTCAAAAACTTAAAAACAATCAACTTCAAAATAAGAATAAACAACTTCAAATTGGAATAAACAACTGCAAATTGAGATATTTTTTTGGTAAATTGAAAATTACTTTTTCAATTAATTTATCCCATGAGTAATGAAATTGATTGTTCGTCTTCATTATATAGATGAAGAAAAAAATTAAAATACAAACAACTTAGAGGCCAAGAAAGTAATCAGTGAGCCTACAGTAAAAGTAGGAGGAGAAAGTTCCGTATGGGTAAAAATGATGATTGATGATGATGCTGGAGAAAGCTCTACAAATAAAGATGATGAAGAATTAGCAACAGCTCCAAAGAGGACTTACCTCAAGAAAAATGTGGCTGGCAAAAAAAGGCCAAGATTTTAGTTGCACATGCCGCAGCAGGAAATTGAAAAGACCTGGCAAGAACAATTGGTGTGCCTTTGCCAACAGCGTACCGTTGGTTAGACAAGGGCGCTGATAAGAGTGACTCTAGGGGAGGAGGAAGAAAATATAAAATTACGCAAGAGCATAAGAATTTTATGGCCGAATTAATTGAAATCTTTCCTAGGGTCACTTTCAGGACATTGTAAATAAGCTGGTCAAAAAGTATGAGGTTCGTGACGAAAAAATGCATAAAAAAGCACTTGGACTCCATGGCCTTTACTTTAAAAGCGGTTCATTATGAACCAGAAGCTGCCAATAATAATGTCAAGAAGGTGAAACGAAGGATTAAGCAGTAGATTTATTAGAATTTCAGTCCCAAAGTGTGCCAATTCCTTATATGGATGAAACCAATTTTAATCTCCATATTTCAAGAAGAGGTCTTTCCCCGCCAAAAAAGTACGAGGTGCGCTACAGTCGCGGCCGAATCCAGGGGAAATAACATCCATGTTATTGGATGTATTAGTAATAATGGATTAATTCATCATAAAATTAAAAGAGGTACTTTAATAAAAAGAGGATGCGAAAGAATGGACAGTGAGTGCCTTAGAAAGGCAAATGGAATTTATGAAAGGGGAGTTGTCTTAGTTATTGATAACCTTCCTTGCCATATTTCAATTGAAGAAGTTGTGGAGAAGGATGCATTTTCGGACTTGCCCCCTATAGTCCGATGTTCAATCCCATTGAAAAAGTTTAGTCAGCCATTAAAGCTGACATAAAAAGAAGTATGGCAGACTCAATTTTTGGGATTTTAAGAGGTGGTGGCCAGGATATTTTAACTACTAAAGAATTCCGCCTCAGCAAGTAAGAAGCAATTAATATTTCTCCTGAGACTTGCACTAATTTCGTATCTGGAATACATAGATTACTTCCCTCTGTAATTAACTTAGATGATGTAATCTTTTAAATAAATTTCTTAGGAACGTTCATATTGTTTATATTCCTTTTAAGTAAAAATAAAAGAATAAATATTGAATCTATTAGTATTATATTAATTCACAATTTGAAGTTGATTAATCCAATTTGAAGTTGATTATTTCTCATTTTGAAGTTGTTTTCCAATTTGAAGTTGATAAATTCATTTTTGGAGTTGATTAATTTTTTTTACCTGAAAATAAGTCGATTTTGAAGTTGGTTATTATCATTTTGAAGTTGAAAAGTTATAGATTTCGTTTACTCTTTCCGTGAGCCTGTCTACGCCAAAGCCTTCTAAGGATATCAACATCTCTCCTCTCTCGCACTTCCCGCCTGTGGAACTCACTCCCGTATTCTTGCTTTCCTGACGGCTACGACCTCCAGAAATTTAAAAGCAAAGTTAATACTCACCTACTAACCACTGGACTCTAGCTCTCTCCCCTCCCCTGTATAATCTTCACGTTCTCTCCGCCCATGTATATGTCATTGCACCTGCTTTCTCAGCTTTCTATTGTTCATTTCTAACTAGCTTGTACTCCTCACTCTTTTCTAATTAATCTTTCTACATTTATGTAACCCCCTGCACATCAGTGGCGTTTCTGCCTTGCTCGGGGTGAAATGATTAAAAAAAAAATATATCGTCAGGTCCCGCTGCATCGTTTCTTCTCAAATTGGCCATTGCCGATTCTACTTCGGTTTTTAATATTTCTGGTCCATCCGTGATTTTGTGTGTTGTTGGTTGCTCTCTCTTGTCGTGTTAAGGATCTTCGATATACGCGTCTGAAGTATTTTTTCTTTTCCCAGTATGAGTGTACTTTCTTTTATACATTCTGTTGCTGAGCAGGTCTTTTGTCCTGTTAGTTCCTTTATTATTTTTATACATATCACCATTTTTAGTCGTGATCACTCTCTTTACTTCTACACATTTGTCGTTGAGCCAACTTTCTTTAAACAAAACGATATAAAGGTACTTTTGAAAATCTTCACTTAGCGGAAGTGACAATTCAGTTTCCAGAATGAACGCAATAACTTGCCAGAGTACTGAATTGAGTAAACGGTTGTACGCGAGCATCACAGAGTCTGTCGGTTAAGTACCATACATGATATACATATCTCAATTCGAAGTTGTTTATTCCAATTTGAAGTTGTTTATTCTTATTTTGAAGTTGATTGTTTTTAGGTTTTTGGCATTTTCTCAATTTGAAGTTGATTAACCGATTTTGAAGTTGATTGATCCAATTTGAAGTTGATTAATCCATTTTGGAGTTGATTAACTCAAAAAGGACATGACTGACTGGGCAGAATATTTTCTCGCATTAGGTTGCAATTACTTTCCGTAGTAGATTGATTGCCAAACAATGCTATAGAACCCAATCTGTTCTGCTATTCAACTCATAGATGGAGGGAGAAACGATGGGTTAATACCTTTCCCAAGGGTAATTGTGCGTAAGTGAATGCAACAAATTCAACTGGAATTCGAACTCGGCTTTCCGATTTCTCTTTCCGAGCCGATATCCTCTGAACCACAAGGCATATCCGAACACCACAGAACATATTCCAAATTTCTTGAAACGAACGCCAGTTAGCATTTCTTTGCCGAACCGATTTGAAAGTTTTATAGGTTTATTAGTGGAAAATGAGTAAAATGAATCTGATGTCACGGTTCTACCATTCGTTCGAGAATCGACTACTGTAGCCATATCTGGTCAGGTGCTCCTGCTATTCATCTCGATGTTCTCGGCAAAATCCAGCGAAAGATCTACAGTGTAATCGATGCTGACTTGTCATCTGGATTTCAGTAACTTTTTCCCCGACGTGATGTGGCTTCCCTCTGTATTTTCTAGAAATATTGTTATGGCAACTGCTCTGACGAGCTTTTTCCTCTGGAAAATAATGACATGATTTTACGCGTGCTACTAGATTGGCATTTAGGTCCCAACTTTTACCGTTGAAATAGTTAAATTCATCCTTCTCTTCTAATATAAGAATTTCTTTTCTAGCACTTGACGCCTGCGGGAAACCCTATCATTTACTTCCTTCCCTGATAGCTAAAACCTCCAAAGTTTAAATGCAACGTCAACTGCCATCTTATATCTCGCTGAATTCCATCCTGTTATCATTTCTTCATTACCCACAATTTTTTTCTGTGTGTCTCTGTAACCCTCTGCGTCCGTGTAAAAGTCCCGCCTTGCTTGGTGTGATATATTTTTTTAATCATTTCACCCTGGGCGTAAATGCCACTGATGTGCGGGGGGGCTACATAACTGAAAGAAAATTAATTAGAGGAGGGAGAAGAGGATTAGAAACCAATTAGAAAGAAGCAATAGAAAGATGAAAATGCAGGTGTAATGACAGTTGCAAGGGGGAGAGAAAGGGAAGGATATACGGGGTGGGGGAAGGGCTAGAGTCAAGTGGTTAGTAGATGAGTATTGACATTGCATTTAAATTTCTGGAGGTTGTAGCCGTCAGGAAAGCAAGAATATGGGAGCGAGTTCCACAGTTAAAATAAAAGGAAAAAACAAATTGTGTATGTGACGTGCGCTGAAAGTGCTAATGAAAGGTCGGCGGAATAAAAATGGTGCATATTAAAAATGCTATGGATAAATCGAACATTCTTTTCTTTTTCTTTTGAGCGGCATAGACCTTTTCAGAAATAGTCCAAATTCGTCATTTTAGTATGAGTCAGTTAAGTGCCATGTGTGATACGTGATGCCTACTTTAGGCGATCATGTCTCGAAAGTGACATGACTGACTGCACAGAGGATTATCCCACAGTAGATTGCTATTGCTTTCTGCAGTAGACCGGTTGCCAGCCAAGGCTACAGAACCCAATCCGTCCTATTATTTAGCCCCTGACTGTAGCGAAGAGACGGATTAATACCTTTCCCAAGGATATTTGTGCGTAAGTAAATGCAAGAAATTCAACTGGAATTCGAACTCTGCACCCCGATTTTTCGTTCCGAGTCGACATCCACTGCACCAAAACGCACACATTTTAGTATACATTGCAAGAAAACTGAATGCATGGCCATCAGTAAAAAGATGAGCCAGAAATACCAACTGAAACTCGGAGATACTGAAATCAATCAGATACAGAAATTAAAATAGATAGGACGTGTTATAATAGAGGACAGAAAGTGTAACACTGAGATCTGAAGCATGGCCAAGGATGTATTTCAAAGGCTGAGTAGAGTATTGTGTGATAGGAAAATTTCATTGGAAAAAAAGAGAGTACTGGATTGTTATGCGAAACCTGTCCTTCAATACGGCAGCGAATCGTGGACGATATCATCAAAAGTGAAGGAACCGAAATGTGATTCTACAGAAGGATGACGAGAATACCATGGGCCAAATAAGTGTGCAACGATGAGGTTTTGGGGAGGATGAAAACGAAAGGGAAACTTATACGTAACACCAGGAAAAGACAGTTGAAGCTTCTCGGACATAAAATAAGAAAAGAGGGCTCGGAGAATTTGATACGCAAAGTATGGATATATGAAATGAGAGACAAGGGAAAGCAGCGCTTGACACACTTGATGAACTTAAGCTGATGGATGGCGAATTTGGATTTTGGAGGGATAACAGGAGAACGGGTGTTAAGAGTAACAAATGATAGGGACATGTGGAAGGCCATGATGGCCTACGTCCGGAAGAGACACGGCACATAGAAAAAGAAGACGAAGAAGAAGAAGTAGAAGAAGAAGAAGAAGAAGAAGAAGGAGGTGCATGAGGAGGAGGAAGTATAAATGAGGACAAGTGGGCGGCCATGAACACAACTTTGGTGCGCTCGGATCGAATGTGCGAGTGATCAAACAATGCGACCGATTTAAACCTATGATTTGAGGTTCCGTAAAATATAATGTCTCGAATCTTAACTGATGTGTTGAAATAACGCTAGCTTCAAGTTTTATCTGTTGCTTCGAATAATGCAAAGATGATAGGTGGGGTCATTACGAGTGGTGAAACATGATGCCCTCAAAATGATCCGGAAACTATACCCCAGGTCATGTACTGGAAATCAAAGAATTCATCTCAGCCGACAAAGTACGCCTGCCTCATTAGCAGTTGATCGTGTTTTTCGTTGATTGTAGAGAAAAAGGGATGTGTCTTAACTGACTGATAAAGAAATAGTATATTTTACACTCTTGGTAAAAAAATAAGTAAATGACAATTTGTCAATACATATGTTTATTTGAATGTGTTAAATATATTACGATAATTTGTTAAAATTTCAAACTATAATCTAAGTACATTTTCTTTCATGACAATCTTGCATATGGTCAGTAATTTTTCCTTATGTGCCGCGTCTTTTTCTCTTTTTGAGTGCTCTTTAGAATTTTGTTATTTTGTTATTTCTTTTCCGCCATCTATTTTCCTCAAACTCACTTGTTTTCCTCTGGCTCACTTGCCTTCAATCTGTTCTGTGAGTATCAGAATTACCACGCCCTTTTCATCATTATGCGTCCTAGAAATTTCAGTTATTGCTTTCTTATTTCTTATTTTTTTTATAATATCGCCCCAAGCAAGGCAGTTTACTGCCACTGGTGTGCAGGGGGTTACATAGGAGGAAAGTTATGAGAAAGAGTGACAAGTTATAGAGGATGTCAGGAAGTGGGTGAGAGAAGGATGAGAATACTGATGAGAGTGGAGTGGATGGAGAAAGGAGCATGAGAGAGGATGCAAGTGTGTGAGATAAAAGATGGCTATTGACTTTACATTTAAAATCTTGGGGATTGTAGCTGTCGGGGAAGCAAGTAAACGGAAGAGAATTCCACAGGCGGGAAATGTGAGGAAAGAAGGTGGGGTGTAGAATTTCCGTTTACATTTTACTGGTTTCACAGTAAAAGAGTGGGACCTAGTTGATAGTCTTGTGGCCCGAGGAAATTCACATATAGGGGGCACCAGTGAGCTAAGTTCATCGGAGCAGAAACCGTGAAAGTGTTTGTAGAAGATACACAGGGAGGCCACATTGCGCCGGTGAGAAAGTGACTGTATCTGATCTGCTAAGTAGGGATCGATCTCATTACAGATTCTCTGTTGGATTTGGTCAAGGACCCCTAGGTGGAGAGCAGGGGCACCCGACCAGATATAGCAGCAGGATGGTAGATTTATATATCTGCAAGATGGTTTCAGATGAGAAACTTCCTACACAGAGAAGCGACCTTCTTAGCAGCAGATTCATGGATTCTATATAGTCATTCCACTTGAGTTCTGTTGTGAGAGTTAACCCGAGGAGGCGCAGTGTTTTACTTTCAGGGAGACTGGCTTGATCCATGCTAATGGTGGGTAGGAGAAAGTTTCTATGCTGGTTAATAGATAGCAGCTTCTTTTTGGAAGCGTTAAAATTCATGAGCCATTTCTTACCCCAGTCCGCCACGGATTGGTTCTTCTTAAGCTCGGCAGCGAGGTTTGCTTTGTCAGCCTCTGCAGATTTTTGATCGAAGCGATAGTAAGCCGTAGTATTGTCAGCGTATATGCATACTTGGGATCTTATTATATCGGGGAGACTGTTAGTGTAGATCAGGAAAAGTATAGGACCTAGATTAAGTATAAGTTTTCGCTTTGCTTCCATTATCTTCAAAATTCCATCGTTGCTCACATTTTTCGTCCATGGCATTTTCAGCTTCTTTTTGTAGAACCACATTGTTGCTTTGAAGAGATTGTCTAGCGTTCCCTGCAATGTAGGATGTGTGTACAGTGGATATCGACTCAGAATGAAATCGGAGAGCCGAGTTCGAATTTTCGTTGAATTCGTTGCATTTACTTACACGAAAGTAAATGACTTTACCCTAGAGCATTTACTGTTTAAACTGGTTTGTTAAAGCATTATATCACATCCAAGCAGCAGGCTACCTACAAACTACATCAGTTTAAAACATAACACACTTCTTTCAAAACAACTTCGAAGGCACGTCGTTGGGTTAAATAGCAGGAAGGTTACGTTTCTATAGCCTTGGTTAACAACCAGTGAACTTCACTTCGAGAATATAGGGATTTGCGTAGGGTCAGCACCCCTACCTGTGAAAAAACAAGTTACAGAAGTATCGACTAGATCCTTGTCGATGGCGAGGGGTCGTCGATGGCCTCTGCTCCACTTACAGCGATTAGTGTAGAGAGAAATATCAGGTAACATATCAGTACTCTTTTCTTTGTTCCCAATTGAAATTTTTCTCTATCTTCATATTTGTTAAGCTTTTAGAATGCATTTTTTGTTATCACAATGCATGTTCGGATTTCAGTGACCAATTTTCGTCCTTAGGAACTCGTATGTTCTGGATTAAGAATTTTTTTTCCGTAAGAACAGCCGATTCTTATTCAACAAACAGTCTCTGTGAATTTTGACTGCCTGAAAAATTGAATATATGTCGAGAAATAACAAAGATTTTCTGTTTTCTCACATATTCAGCAATGCACAATGGCATTAATGAAAGGTACTTTTTAACAAGATTACCAAGAAAACTTTTAGCAATTGCACGTTTCCCAATGGAAGTATATGAGAGGTGACAGCAGCTAACAGTAATTAGGTAAGAAAACTTTGATGTTAAGCCCAATTCTCGGAGTTAAATTTCGTACCAGTGCAGTTGCGAAAGTAACCGATAGGTGATGTGGTACACCATCCATCCATCCATCCATCCATCCAACCGATTTAGGTACTCACGTCATGACGTGATTTGTATTATTATATCTTTTCATTCGATTTCATCGCAAGCAAAGCAGTAAGGCCATGAAAATCCTATGGGTTACTGAGTATGTAAGAATTATGAACAGAATTATTTTAATGAACGCAAAGAGAAAACAGTAACCAGGAATATAATAGATAGCGATTGATATTGCATGAACAGGTGAAGAGGCTCATCCCTTGTTTCCTGTTTAGAATGTGGTTTCCGGTTTTTCTCTTTTCCAATCTTTTCACTCTTTTTTTAATTTTATTTTTTCAATTTGGAGTAGATAGACAAAACTATCGCCCGGTTCACACTCCACCCACGTCTATTGAACAGGTGAAGATGTTCATTCCTTGTTTCCTGTTTAGGATGTGGTTTCCGGTTTTTCTCTTTTCCAATCTTTTCACTCTTTTTCTTTATTTTATTTTTTTTTAATTGGAGTAGATAGACTAAACTATCGCCCGGTTCACACTCCACCCTCGTCTATTGAACAGGTGAAGAGGCTCATTCGTTGTTCCCTGTTTAGGATGTGGTTTCCGGTTTTTCTCTTTTCCAATCTTTTCACTGTTTTATTTATTTTTTTTCAATTGGAGTAGATAGACTAAACTATCGCCAGGTTCACACTCCACCCACGTAGCCCCTGCGCATCAGTGGCGTTTTCGCCTTGCTTGGGTGATATGATTAAAAAAATGTTTGGATCTTAATGTTGGCTGGAATGAATAGAGACAGCAAGGATTTCCACCAGCAAAAGAAAACTGTTAGCATAGAATTACATCTAGCCAACTCAACATCTATCTATCTATGATTTTTTTTAAAAATAGGTATCGCCTCTTGCAAGAGAGTAAAGCCACTAAGACACAAAGGGTTACAGGGAGTGAAAAAATTAGAAAAGAAAAGAAAACTTTAATAATGAGCGAGAAATGAAAACAGTAATCAGGATTAGAGCAGGTAACGATTGAGATTGAATTTAATTTGTGCAGATTAAAGTTAGCTGAAAAAGCATGGAACTGGAAGGAATAAGCAATTGTTAGCATATATTTTATGGTTACATCTAGCCAGTTTAATAGTAAATTTATGAGATCACAACGCTAGCCTGGTATTCTTTGATTTTATGTGCTGTGTAAAGGTACACAGCACATAAAATCAAAGAAAACCAGTCTTTAATACCTTTCCCAAGGGTATTTGCGCGGAAGACTTTAATACCTTTCCCAAGTGAATGCAAGGAATTCAATTGGAATCGGGGAGCCGAGTTAAAATTCCTGTTGAATTCCTTGCATTCACTTACGTGCAAATACCCTTGGGAAAGGTGTTAATCCGTCTCTTCCCTATAGTTATGGGTTAAATAATAGTACAGATTGGGTTCTATAGCCTTGGTTGGCAACCGATCTACCGCAGAAAGTAATGGCAACTTACTGAGGGATAATCCTCTGTCCAGTCAGTCATGTCTCTTTCTAGATATGATCGCATAAGCGTGTATCACGTATGGCACTTAACTGACTGATCTTTAGGGCATAGGCGATTATAGCGCTCCGCATGTTCCTGTCCCTTGTGTCACTTAATAGGTTTTGTCGTTTTGTTATTTCTCCTAAACCCTGTACCGACATCCAATTGCTCCAGCTTATCAAGTAGGTTACGCACTGATTTCCTCTGTCTGTTTTTTCCTCATTCTGTTCTGTGAGTATCAGATTTTCCAAGCCCTATTTCCTCATTACGTGTCTCAGAAATTTCAACTGCCTATTCCTGATGTTAAGTATTTCTTTTTTTGTTACCGTTCTATCCAAAATCTCACTGTTGTTCACATATTCGGCGCATGGTATCTTCACGATCATTCTGAAGAAAGAATGGAGGTTGTTCAGCATTCGCTGCCATCCAGGACAATATATATCACGTAATAATTCAATACATTTTTCATTGTTTTGAGATAAGTATTTTTTCTGTTTATTTATAGTCTGCCTGGCTTTCTTTTGAAATTAAAAAAATAAAATAGTTCTTGTGCTAATACTTTTGCACACTACTATATATATATATATATATATATATATATATATATATATATATATGCAACTTCAGATACTTATTTAAAAAAAACACAAACATTCAGATAAAAATTTAAATTGTCCTTGATAAGGGCGAAAGCACTCAGATATCCTGAACATTTGGACGGGTTTTTACATAGAAAAGGAACACTAGTACGAACACAAGAAAAATTATTAAAAAGATTAACTGAAGTACTTGTCAAAAGCATATATGAAATGGGTATTGCAAGATATATATTCGTCATACACATACAAGCCTAATTCGCTGTATCACAGCTCATGAGTACTTCTGCTTAGGATCGAAAGTCGACCGATTTGGTGTGAGACGGAGTCGCTAACTCCTAAGTCATAGGCATATAGAAAAAAAGAAGGGAAATATTTAGCGTGTTTTATATAAGCGTCGTATATCCATGCCAGTCACCGAAAGAACTCAATTCATTGCTGAAGAGTAATGCATAAATTGCAGAAGAGGTAACTTTTTTTTTATATATAGTGGTTAGAACGTTCGCTTTTTGATCATGAAGTCTGTGTTGGAATCTCACCATGATCGATTTTTCAGGAAGGTTATCGGTCTGGAGACAGCGATTACAGCGTGCAACATCTTTAGAAAGATAAACATATCACGGATCGAGCCAAACCTTGTGAGTAAAATTGGGTAGATGTCTCTTTTTGCGGGGGCGTCGATGGCTGAAAGTTTTGGCGTTGTTCAGACTGTTGTTCATGCTACATAACGCACTCCCTCCCGCAAACAGTTACTTTGGTCCGCTCAGTGTCAGTCAGTTAAGTGCCATACGTGATATACGCTTGGGCGATCATGTCTCGAAAGAGGTTGCCATTGCTTTCTGCGGTAGACTGGTTGCCGACCAAGGCTATAGAACCCAATCTGTCCTGTTATTTAACCCATAACTGGAAGGAAGAGACGGATTAATACATTTCCCAAGGGTATTTGCGCGTAAGTGAATACAATGGATTCAACTGGAATTCGAACACGGCTCCCCGGTTTCTCGTTCCGAGCCGATATCCACTGTACCACAACGCACATCCCCGCTCAGAGTAGTTGTCATATAAACCACAGGTGAGCTTTGTGGGTTTTGAACAAGCACAAATGTATCTGAGCAAGTGTCTGCAACAGGAATTGACTAGCCACTCCAGTAAACAGGCATCCTCGAATATGAATACGAATAATAATTTTAGTTATTAAAAATCGCCTGAAGAAACCACTCATAGTGGAAACCAAGGTAGCGATATAACTCGTTTATAAATGAATATATATATATATATATATATATATATATATATATCAGTATTTATTTATCTACTGGAAAGAATTGGAATTTATAGATGATTACTTACATTCATTTTTATGGCACCAAAATCAATAACAAATATTTTTCAGAGGAACTTGTTTACATCACTGAAATATAGACTAGCCGATAGAATTAAGATCTAGAACGTAAGGATTATAAATTTGCTCACATCAAACAAGAGTAGCCATTGCCTTTCATTAATCAGAGGCATAAATTTAACACATTCTCTTTCGTTTGAACTTTTCTATGTTCCATATTTCTACATCTAATGTCAGTGCATAGGTACACAGTGCGTTGTTACAATTTTTCACATGAAAATGCCGTATGGGAGCGTTTTTTTTGTTAGTCAAATCTATGGGAATGAAACGGTGCTTACAAATCTTCACAGTGCGACAAATGAAACAGTAATAAATATATGCCTAGGGAAAAAGAACGTTTCACTTCTGGTCGATCATCTAAACTCCAATGTGTGTTTTCTATCCATCTAGAAAGCTATCTATCAAAACATGTTCATATTATCCAGATTCGTATATGTATATATCGATATTTATTTCATATCTATCTATCTATCTATCTATCTATCTATCTATCTATCTATCTATCTATCTTGCTAGATTCAGCCCTCATTCACTATATCATACCGATGTTTATATTTGCATGATTGCAGAAAAGGCAATAATCTCTGAATAAGATTAGAGAATTATCTCTTGTTTCTTGTTTAGGATTAAATTTTCAGTTCTATGTAAATTGTTTTAATTCTCTTTCACTTTCAGAAAACTCCTTGAATCTTAGTAACATGGATGAGCTGCTTAAAGAAAGTTTGTTTTCTAGGGTTTTTAGCTAATCCATATTGCAGAAGTCTGGGTTCATTGACTGATGGATTTGTCATTTTACCTCTCATTAACCTTATTTCGAATCATAGTATGTCTCATAGAGTAATACAGTATAGCCAAACGTCCCTTAGTGTAAAAAATTTCGAGCAAGACAACGCTTAACTTCGGTGATCGAACGAGGTTTTTTTTTTGTAGACGCCTGGATAAAAGTCCACAATTCGGAGTGATCGGTCGCTTTTTTATGGCCATTAAAATCAAGCCATCATTTATATGTATTCTTCCTGTCACAATAATCGTTGTTATCCTTGCAGTTTAATCTAGCCAATATAGTTTTTTTTTAATCATGTCACCCTAAGCAGGGCATTCCACTGCCACTATAGCGCAGGGGGTTACACAGGGCGATAGACGAGTTAGGATGTACATAGGGGGAGAGTTGGAGAGAATGGGAGAGTTAGTATAGTGAATTTAAAAAGAAATTGAAAGCATATAAAATTGTCATATTGTTATCCGCAGACAGATCTGTTTCGCCGTATCACAGCTCATCAGTACGGTTAGACTCCTATTGCTTTTTTACCCAGGATTGAAACCCGACCAAAATGGCGTCTGTCGGCGACTGTCTCTATCTCTCTCTCTCTTTCTCTCTCTCTCTCTCTTTCTCTCTCTCTCTCTATATATATATATGCGATATGGAAAAAAGTTCTGTCTCATAATATTTTATATAAAGTAGATGTTTTTGATTATCCTCTCCGTTTAAGGACCTGGCATAATTATCTATTAGGTTGTCCGAAAAGTTCGTAAACACTTACGAAAAATTTAATTATTATGCAATTTTGCTTTTATATTGTTATAGTGATCTGCATCTTTGTATTCCAGATGGCAATTGATAAAATTGAGCTGCGAGTTTTGATTCGTTACTGCTGGAAGTGAGGTCTTTCAACCAGAAAAGCTGCAGAAGAGATTTGTGCTGCCGAAGGTGAAGAAACAATTGCATATGCGGCGATCTCAAAGTGGTACAAGCGTGTCGATTCTGGTGACATGAGTCTTGAAAATAAGCCTCGTTCGGACTGCCTGAAGATACCTCACGTTTGAAATCCGGGTAGCTTCGTGCAACAGCTTATTTGCTAAGTATATTTTGATCCACCGTTTTCATGCTGAATTTTGCATCGAACACTTTCTTATTTCATCATACTTTGGGATCGATTGTTTTCTTCTTCTACCTGTATTGTCATATATATTCTTAAGATGAGATGTAATTGTAATTATTTACGCTATTTAAATTATTCGGTCTGCTTCCAGGCATGATTCGGAAAAATTAAAACAATTTAACCAGGTGGACAAATTCAAAAATTCAACTCAAAATTCCAATCACCGAATAAGGCCGAAACCTCGTGAATATGGCAACAAAGATGAGAGCAACAGTTTCAGTAGTGTAAAAAGGGTATATATATATATATATATATATATATATATATATCAGTGGTTGGCAAATTTTTAGAGAGTGAAGGCCAAAAAGTTACGTAGAATCATGGAGGAGGGCCAAACAGCTATGGCTACAGTGTCATGGAAAAGAATCATGTTATTAAATATGCGAATAAAATTTCTATATGTTTGAAGAAAGCAAGAATTCAATATTATTTAATAACTGAATATAAAATATTAGATCTTAAAAATAAATGTTTCATTAAAAAAAATTCAATCTAAAATAATTTGAAGCCTAATCGTTACCATCCATCCAGTAACCGTTAGGATAATACAATAGACCTTATACTCAATAATGCACTACAGACAAGCATATATAAATAGTCGAGTCAATGAACAACGAACATGGCCAGAAGATTTCATTCACGCATGAAACAGATTGTAACCACTAAGTGTTGATCTCAGCCACACACACACACACACACACACACACACAGACACATATATATATATATATATATATATATATATATATATATATATATATACACAGTTAGATATGTGTGAGTTTGTGACTTTTGCAATCGTCAGATAAACTGATAAATTAAAAAAAATGTTGGATATATGTAGGGCTGCGTATATTGGTGTATTTTTGTGGAAGTCGGTGGAAAACTAAGAGGAAAATTTTAAAAAATGTCTCATACAAACGCAGTCATAGTAACACATTTGTACACCCATTGATGTCCGCAGACACACGCGTGCGCGCTCGCCCACGGGGGTCACACAAACATAACTATATGTTAACTCTATCACTGATGTTGAGCGCTTTCAAATAAGTACCGCGCATATATAATATATAAATAAGATATATAACAAATTATATATATATATATATATATATATATATATATATATATATTAAAAAAGGATTAATTCAAAGATTTTGAATGGCCATTTCGATATGAAGATCCCCACGGGGGACAAGACATCACCTCAGCAACAGAAAAATCCTTTCAGAAATTGGAGAAAAATTAGTCTACTTTTCCTTTTTAAATAGATTGCAAAGAAATTAAAAAATAAAATAAAATAAAAATAAAAATAAAGGGAAAGAAAAAGAAAAAGAAAACGAAAAAGAAAAAGATAGAATAAAATGAAATAAATAAGAAAAGAAAAAATTGACATCGTCTGGGTTCGCAAAAAAAAGAGAATGTATCTCTCTTCCTGTATCATTTTTTAATATTAATATCAATTAATATTAATATTAATATGATTTTTTAATATTAAAATAAAATTTTTAATATTAATTAGGATCGGTTTTTTGGAATTTACCTTCCTGCTTTTTTCCCTTGGATTGAAGTATCTGAATTAAAATATATATATATATGTATATATATATATATATATATATATATATATATATATATATATATATATATTTCACATATGGAAGTTATTTGGAAATTATCCAACTATTTTTAATATTTCAAGAACCATGCATTTATAAACTTAGTAACTAATCGCCGTATCATTAAAACCATAAAGAAAAATATTTCCCTTGAAAATAACATTGATAACAAAATGTGATTGAGTGATTCGTTTTCTACGACTAATCACCACGCTGCAGTTTTTTTTAAAGCCAGAAATTATTTTTAGATTTCATTTTTTGTGGAGAGATATTAATTGGCTAGTGATGAAAATCTTATTAATTCACCCAAAGCTGAAAGAGAGCATAGATGGAAACATTCCTTTCCAAAGGGTATTTGCGTGTCAGGGAATTTAACGAACTCAACAGGAATTGGAACTTGGCTCTCTGATTAACAATTCCAAGCCATTATCTATTATACCACCCGCACTTCACTGCGTACAGCAATTGGTATTCAGAAACAGTCTGGCAATAACACACACATACACGCGCGCGCGAGCGAGCGCGCGCACACACACACACACACACACTATAACACACACAGACATATACATATATGTATATGAAGAGAGAGAAATAAAAAAAGAAAAATAATTATTGTATCAACAAGTCATTAAAGTCCATAATATTTATCAAAAGTCGACTAAGAGATTCGTGATAACTCATTTCATAGGAACCAGAAAGGGAGGAGGCATGAAACTCTGAATCGACCCCGAGAAATATATATTGTGAAATTTAATTACTTTTTGATACAATAATTATTTCACTAGATGTCTATTTTACCCATTTATCATTGAAATTATCTTTGTCAGCATACGTTGAATTATATAATGTCATGCATATCAATGGTTTGCATTTCTATTATTTCATCTATCTATTTATCTATCTATCTATCTATCTATCTATCTATCTATCTATCTATCTATCTATCTATCTTGGCCGATTCATATCTATCTATCTATCTATCTATCTATCTATCTATCTATCTATCTATTGTAGTCTGTTTTTCTATGTCAGTCTGTTGTTATGTCTATATATCTATTAAAACTGGCTAAAGTTTTATAAATATATGTTAAAAATAGCGTAAGTATATGTAGCTCAGATGTTAGCTACATGTATCGATTTAAAAAAGAAATAAAAAACAAAACTTTTGTCTAATTCTTTAAAAAATTGTGTTCGTGTAAGTTCAAATCAATATGTCTGACGTTGTGTGAAAAATTTAAATAGCTAGGATTCATTATATATATATATATATATATATAAAAGAAAATTAAGCCAATGATATCTGTTTTGAATGTTCGTCAAGTTATTTAAAATTACAGCAAACACTTATACATAGTGGCAATTTGATGTACATTATATTGGTATCGTTAGAAAACAAGCAAAAATAGAGCTAATGAAGAGAGGAAACATGGAACATTTGGACAAATTGGGTAAAAAAGAAGAGAAAAAGGTTGGTTCAAAGTACTGAAATAACAGGAAATATATCTGTAAATACAATATTAACAGCCAACTGATGAAAAACTTTTTAAAATAATGACTATCAGTCAGTTGAGTGCCATACGTGATACACGCTTGGGCGATCATGTCTCGAAAGAGAAATGACTGACTGGGCAGAAGATTATCCCGCAGTAGGTTGCCATTATTTCTGCGGTAGATTGGTTGCCATCCAAGGCTATAGAACCCAATCTGTCCTATTAATTAACACATAACTGGAGGTAAGAGACGGATTAATACCTTTCCCAGGGGTATTTGCGCGTAAGGTAATGTAAGGAATTCAACTAGAATTCGAACTCGGCTCTCCGATTTCTCGTTCCAAGCCGATATCTACTGCACCACAACGCACATCCATAAATAATGACTATATTACTCCTTAACACCAACTTCACTCTAACCTTCTCTTCTATCAGTTTTGTCTCGGCAGTCAAGTGATTTCATTACAAAATACGAAGTTCTTTAGACAACTGGCTTTGCAAGTTTTAAGCCTGTGCTGTCAAACATTCATCATATTTTTAGATTGTAAAACTTTTATTGGCGAGAGATGGATGCTGCGGATATCGTGGACCGAACATGATGAGGTTTTGGAAAGGATGGAAACAAGGAAATTAATATTGAGCATCAGGAAGAGACAACTAAAGTTTGCTGGGACATACAATGAGGAAGGAGGGCTTGGAGAACCTGATATTAACAGGCCATATAGAGGAAAAAATAGACAAGGGAAAGTAGCGGATAACATATTTGAAGGGCCTGAGCAGGTGGATGATAGAACGGGAGTTGCGTGGTGTCACAGGAGAAGGAGACACCAGGAATAGGGAGACGTGGAGGGCCATGATCGCCTACGTCCTGAAGAGACAAGACACATAGAAGAAAAAGAGAGATAATGATTTAATCTTACGCGTTAGTAAAAAAAACACACACCCAGCTGAAATTGGAACACGTCTCCCCGATTAACAACTATTTGAAAGAATGGCAACAAAAAGGAAATTAATACTGAGCACCAGGAAGGGACAGCTGAAGTTCCTGGAACATGCAATAAGGAAGGAGAGCTTAGAGAACCTGATACTGACTGGCCAGATAGAAGGAAAAAAGACAGAGGAAGGCAGCGGATAACATATTTGCAGGGCCTGATCCGGTGGATGACAGAACGGAGGTTGCGAGGTGTAACAGGAGCAAACATACTAAGAGCCACAAGGGATAGGGAGACGCGGAGAACTATGATCGCCTACGTCTTGAAGGGACAGGGCACATAGAAGAAGAAGATCCATTACATCATCCGCGCATCTAAGATTACAGCACCTGGTATCAACAAGCGGTCATCCATATAGGTAATGACTAGGCTCGATGTTACTTAATTTCGGTGAAGAGACGGAAACCGTTATTTCAACGTCATGTGGCCTGAGAAGTTACTAAGTTAGTTTTGTGTAGGTAAGAGGAGTGGGTACAAAATGCAATTTAGGTGATATGTAGAAAGGATATCAGAAATTTCTAGTTTTAATAAGAGTAATAATCCAAGCAGTATTCACTTGGGAGTCTGTTCCACGAAGCAGTAGTTCATGGGAGGAATCTGTCTGAATAAAGATTCTTTCCTACTATCAGAATACAATACAAATGCGGATCTTTCGCCCCAATTTACATGGTAGACGATTTCTTTTGCTGTGAAGACCAGAGCTGCTAGAACTATAGAATATAATTTGTCATAAGTTTCTTTTATAATCATATGGCCCAAAGCAAGGCAGTTGACTGCCACTGGTGCGCAGGGGGTTACATAGGAGGAAAGTCATGATAAAGAGTGTCAGGTTATAGGGGGTGTCAGGAAGTGGGCAAGAGAAGGATGAGAATACTGATGAGAATGAAGTGGACGGAGAAAGGAGCACGAGAGAGATGATGCAAGTCAGCTTGATAGAGGATGACTATTGACTTTAGATTTAAATTCTTGGAGATTGTAGCTGTCGGGGAAGCAAATAAACGGAAGGGAATTCCAGAGGCGAGAAATGCGAGAAAAGAAACTGATGGAGTAGAATTTTTTTTACATTTTTTGGTTTCATAGTAAAAGGATGGGACCTAGTTACTAATCTTGTGTCTCGAGTAAATTCATACATAGGGGGCACCAGAGAGCTAGGTTCATCGGAGCAGAAGCAGTGAAAGTATTTGTAGAAGAGACACAAGAATGCTACATTAAGCCGGTGAGAAAGTGACTGTATCTGAGCTGCCAGGTCGGAATCGATCAGATTACAGATTCTCTGTTGGATTTTGTCAAATACCCTTGGTGGATTGCCATCGAAATAGCAATATATGAGAGAGAAGTTATCAATATTTCGTTCGGGGAATAGGAGTTTTGGAGTGAAAAATGACTTATCAAGCACAAGACGCTTCTGCAGCCTTGGAAGTGATGACTAGGCAACTACATACCAGATAAAGCATTAATAGTCTATTTCTGGTGTGATTGTTCCGAATCTCCAGTATATGATAGAATCAGTTACTTAACGGCACAAGAAACGAGCATTTTTTAACTACTTTATCCATAGTTCGGATGTATGTGTTCCATCTGAGGTGGGCTTGAGCTCGAGTACATGTTCACAGCAATGCGCCTTCTTGAGAGAACAGTCTTTTGTCGTGGTCGTTGTAAGTTCTCGGTGATTTCTTTCAGAGAATTAACCTTCGAATAAAGATGAAGTGGGTTATCAGAAAAGGTATAAACAAATTTCTTAAATATGATGATCGTCTTTTATGAACTTGATAGTAGACAACAATGTCTGACGACAAGGGATACGATGACATCAGGTCATCTGACAAATTTCAAAACAACCTCAAAACCTCAAAACATCTAACAGACAGAAAAAGAGAAGGATTAGTAAAGAATTTTCAAGATATCAAACATCCTGTATCCACCGTGGCAAGCCTGTCGGGCGTGTTTGCCATTCATGAACCAGTTTGCAAAAAAAAAAAAAAAAAGAAAAAGAAAAAAGTGAAACCAATTATTAGAGGATAGGTCTGTTTTAGAGCCATAACATATGTGATTAAGTATGCAGCTCGAACTGTTGTGTAACCCGTATTGGTTGTGTTCCAACGTAAGTCCTTACGGCTGTTTTCAAACCAATACACAAATGTCGCACTGTACCTGTTTCTAAATGAAAGTCTAATCAACCATCTTTTCACGAGGAGAACGTTTTCTTTTGCGGTACTAACAAGCTCAAAGCATATAGCCTGTATTGGTTACTTTTACTGAAACAATAATGAAATTTTACCCACAACTTGTCAGTGATTATGAGGGAAGAATTAAGACTCTCAGCAGTCTTAGCATTTGCAGAAGCATGTGTTCGCTACCAATCCAACATTCACGGAGGAACTTTGAAAGGAGAAATACAATTTATATAAGGAATTCTCGTTTTCTCACTGCAATTTTTTCATCAATTCACAGACCAATGTAAAGGCAGTGTTATTTTATTCTTTTTCGGACATGAGATCTTTAACTGACCATATTAAATATATCGTATTTATAAATATAAATATATATTTCCAGAAATCTGAGTAGCTCTTTATTCTCCTCCTATTCTTTAACCTGAACTTATTTCTTAACTTTATCAACACAATTTGATATAGCAGTTTAGATTTTAATGTTCAGTACTGACTTGTTTAACAGGTACATAAAGCCTGTTGGTTAGGTTTTTGCAGTCGAATTGTCACACTGTGTGAAGTGATTGTGCCCTACGCCTAACCTTTGTATTTGAGGAAGGACTGGCTTTCTGTCAGGGTTTTCCGTCAGGGTTTTCCTTGCTTTAGACAACTATGTATTTACACGCTTATGAGTCCTATCCAACAAAGTTTGAGAATTTTCATTCGTTTAGACAGGTTGCAACCAAAATCTGAACAGTCATGTCTGCTTGACCATTTAACCCATAGTTGGTTGCGGGTTGAAAAAAAAGATGTGTTTATACATATCCCTAGAATAATTACGCAAAAAGGTAACGAACTTGAGTGGAATTCGAACTCGGCACACCCATTTCTTTTTCTGAGCCGCATACAATTACACCACCTCACACCGCAATGTTGAAAGAAATTATCACTAACCCACGTCGACTTGATGGTAAAGTCACACGGGCTAAATAAACGGCTTTCGTTGCATTGTAAAAGCGTGTGTTATAAACATCAATAAGATTCTACCTTCTTTTCGATGTTTGAATCATGTAGAGATATTTAAACATTCTACTCTGTACACTGGTTGTTTTGTTGCGGATGAATTGACGGCTGTGATGTAAAACTAAGTGAACAAGAGAGGAAGGTTAGAAAAACCAGGTCATGGGTGTACGAATTAAGAGGAGTAGAGTCAATATGAAACAATCAAAGCTTTGTATAACGAATAAGAATACATTTACTCAGTAAGATTAAATAAATTTATAAAGTGTGGAATATTACTTTGAAATGTTAAAAAATGTTTATAAAGAAAGATGAGTGTAACTTTAAATCCTTATAAATAATTTGATCTAATTCATTATTTTAGCATTTTTTTATCGTTTTAATTTTTCTATTGTAAAACTCTTTCTTCTAGGCGTCTTGAGCTAATTTATTTTTAGAATAAACGGAAACGTCTGATTCTGTGACGTACAAGATTTGGAAATGCTACAAGGAGCCATCAGATCAAACCTGCTAGAAACATTTCTTAACAATCTACCCAGTTAAAACAAAAACGCTGTGATATGGTTGTATTGATATGGTTATGATTGTATTGATATGGTTATGGTTGTATTGATATGGTTATTTGGGAAATAAACACAATTTCCAATGTAATTACATACTCACATTCATACTAAAACATAGTAAAAACTTTTACCAAATAACAATGTTAAAGTATGTCAAAAAGAATCTACAATAAAACACACACCCTTAAAATCAAAGTATCTATTGTTTAGAAATTAACATCACAATTTCAAATATCCAAGCCTAACACAAACCAACGTGGCTATATAGCCTTTCCCTTCCCCGACACTGTATCCTGAAGGAAACATGTCAGCGATTTCAAACGAATCATCTCCAAGAACAACAGCAGTCAATAAATGTTCGCTAACGATAAAAGTATTTTCTCAAATACCAATTACCCAAAGAAAAACTATTTTTTAACACATTTTGACTCCTTTGAATTAATTTATATATGTTTTGGAATACAAATAACTTATTTAACAACTATATCTATATTTTCTTTTTATTTTATGATTGTTTAGATTCGGACGTTCAGATTTTTAATATAAAAATCTCTTGAATGATAGAATTTCCAACAAGTGAAGTGTGCGTCATAGAAGAAAGAGTCAAGAGTTCATTGAATGAATACTAATGAGAAACACATCTTAGTTGTTATGCAGATTCTTTTGCCTTGTAGTAAGTTAATATTAATTGAGATGAGCTGTCTTTACCACAAAGAAAGAATATATTGTAACTGGGGTCAAAATTGCTGGAATGAAGAATCTTACGTTCAGAGGATTTGTGTTCGTTTCGCGTTACGTGGACCGGTTGAAAAATTATGCGCATTCAAATAGGCTCTTAAAAACAGTTTTTACGTGTTTGATGCAGAGCTATTGAAGAATCTTATGCGGTCTCAAATAGGCTATGAAAAACAGTTTTTTATGGGTTTGATGCGGAGCTATTGAATAAAATTTCTATGTGGTTTCAAATAGACTCACAAAAAATAGATTTTATGGGTGTGATGTGGAACTATTGAAGAAAGGTATTAAGCGATCTCAAACTGTCTCAAAAGAAACCCTAGTTTTTAACGGATTTGGTGCGAAGCTATTGAAGAAAATAACTATGTGATCACAATTATGCTAACAAAAACCCCATTTTCTTACGAGTTTGAAACTTAACTACTGAAGAAAATTAGTATGTGATTTCAAATACGCAAAAAACCAAAGAAAAAACAGCTTTTTACGGGTTAGATGGAGAGCCAAAATCAAATATTCTTACAAAAAATGCGGGTTTGATGGAAACTAGATTTCTTCATTGGTTAATAATGAGAATATGATATTGGTTAACATTGGTATTTGATGACTCGATTCAAGTGATGTCAAATTCTTGCGAAACCATTCTACACATGACGCCACTTATACAGTACACGTCGATTTAATTTTGACATATATTTTTTAATCATTTTACCCCAAAAAAAGAAAAAACAAAAAAACAAACACTGAGGCACAATAGGTTACTGAGTGCGAAATAATTTGAAAAATGAAGACATTATTAAGAAGAGAGAGAACGGTAAAAGAGCAGGAATTAATAAGACAGAAGACGTTTTTGCATTGCATTTAAATTTTTGAATATCAAGATTGACTGGAAAGAATGAAAATATGAGCTAGAAGCGCAATAGAAGAAACTGTTAGCAGAGAATTAACGGTTACATCTAGCCATTTCAACTGTAAAGGTATGTGACTTTACAACCAGTCTAGTACTGTGTTTAAAGTAGTAAAGAGTAGGTAACAAATGATTAAAATAAATGATTAAAAAAAAGAAGATAAATAGGTACTTTTAGTGTAGGAATACAGAGCAAATGTTGGTTTTGTTGCCTTTTGTTTCAAAAGTGCTACCTTCTTTAATAAATAAGACAGATACTTAGAATTCGATGTTGTACTATGATATAAGAAACTCCAAAAAATCAAGCACGTATCCCCACAAAAATATCACTAATCTACGATAATGACATCCAGTTCTAGATAATGATCAAAACAAGATTAAACACTCCAGCAAAAAATATAGAACTAAGATATGGTTTTGTCTATACTTCTGCCATGAGTTAGTGTTTATATTATTTGCTATGTACGGACTATTGCTCTCATCTTTATTGCCATATTTATGACGTTTCGGTCGTTGTACGCTCAGGGCTTTTTCAGGTGCTAGAAATTTTGAACCTACCCCTTTATTTCGATCAATGGGATATACAAAATGATTTTACTCAGTTTATGATACCTAATGAAGACTGAAATGAGAATTAGGCTTTATAATTTGATCTAATTTATTATTTTAACATTTTTTTATCGTTTTAATTTTTCTGTTGTAAACCTCTTTCTTCTAGGCGTCTTGAGCTAATTTATTTTTAGAATAAACGGAAACGTCTGATTCTGAGACGTACAAGATTTGGAAATGCTACAAGGAGCCATCAGATCAAACCTGCTAGAAATAATTTTTAATAATCTAACCAGCTAAAACAAAAACGCTGTGATATGGTTGTGACATTAGCTGAAATGTTGTCATCAAATATTTTCCCGACCACAGATTGGCTGCTCATCTTCAACGTTGTGGAAACGTTGCGAGAAAAAAAAAAACAAAGAAAAAAACATGCGCACCGTTCAAATAATATCAGAATAAGTTTTCTGTACTTAACACTATTTATATGATGCATACAATTTATTTTCGTAACTTTTAGAGTAATAGTCACAAGTTTAGATAATGAATGCAGATTCCAACATTATCCAGACATTTATTTGTGATTTACGGTTAAAGTTACGTTACAAGTTAACGTATTTGGAACGTTTCTTTGAAATCTTGCGAGCATATTTTTTTTCATAATCATATCGCCCCAAGCAAGGCAGTTGACTGCCACTGATGCGCAGGGGCTTACATAGGAGGAAAATTATGAGAAGGAGGGGCAGGTGGTTAAAGGGGCTTGTCAGGAAGTGGGTAAAAGAAGGATGAGAATACTGATGAGAGTGGAGTGGACGGAGAAAGGAGTATAAGAGAGAAGATGCAAACCAGTGAGATAAGAGATGACTATTGACTTTACATTTAAATTCTTGAAAATGTAGCTGTCGGGAAAACAAGTAAACGGAAGAGAATTCCACAGGCGGGAAGTGCAAGAATATTTTTTTGTGAGAAGTCGACAAAACCACAAAGTTTGCAACGTTTATATTGTTAAAACGTTGTTATTTTTTAACCGGGTATATGGACTCGGAACGAGGAATCGGAGACCTGAGTTCGAATTCCAGTTTAATTCGTTGCATTCACTTACACGCAAATAAACCTTGGGAAAGGTATTAATCGGTCTCTTCCCTCCAGCTATGGGTCAAATAAGAGGACAGATTTTGTTCTATTGCTTTGGTTGGCAACCAGTTTACTACAGAATGTAATGGCAAACTACTGCGGGAAAATCTTATGCACAGTCTGTCATATCTCTTTCGAAACATGATACCCAACCGTGTAACACGTAAGGCATCTAACTGACTGACTGACTGATATACAAGATTTTGAGGATGCTGAGGATACCCTAGACCGAACATGTGAGGTTTTGGAGAGGATAGAAATGAAAAGAAAAATGATATTTAAAATCAGAAAAAGACAGTTGATCATTCTGGGACATGTATTGAAGAAAGGGGAACTTGGAGAATCTGACTCTTACTGGATGAATAGAGAGAGGGAGAGACAGAGGAAAGCAACACGTGACATACTTGATGGGCTTGGGTAGGTGGATGGCGGAGCAGGGTTTGGGAGGCGTAACAAGAGAAGTTTTGTTAGGAGCTACAAGAGATAGGAAGACATGGAAAGCCATGATCGGTCTTGAAGAGACATAACACATAGAAGAAGAAGAAGAAGAAGAAGAAGAAGAAGAAGAAGAAGAAGGTCTATACGAGGTCTGATAAAAATTATCGGTCTGTTTCTTTAAGAACGAAACTAGAACACACAGAGTGAAACCGTTAGTCACAGAGTAATTTTGAACTCTACTCCGCAGGGTTTTGACTCACTTCCGTTGTTTATAACAGAGCTTGGAAATAAAGTGTGTAGAATGTGGTCGTCTCACCACGCCAGAGAGGTTCCATTAGTGAGCCTGGCTCGTGTAGCAGTTCCTGATAACCTTCCTTAGGTTCGATAACCGCCATATACTATACGAGGTGCCGTCAATAAATTTCATGACTTTTTTGGAGAGGCATTTAAAATTCTTGTAGGCTCTTGAAATTGTATTATGTTATTACTAAACATCTGATGAGATGACAGACCCATTTTTATTATTTCAGGTTGAAAGGGACGGCTGCAACAGGACTTGGAACACACCCTACTAAACACTGGTCGTCACAGCTGAATTGGAACACGTGGAAATAATTCAATATTATCTGTTTCGGTGTTATCTAGTTCTGTGAAGTCTTTCTAGAAATGACGGTAACCAAATGTTTAAATTTTAAAAGTCAAGTTCCAAACAATTCTTCAATGTCATTAGATTACTGACAAACATCAATTTTTAATAACACTGAGTAACAAAATTTTGATGATTTTTTTTCTTTGGTCATTAAACTCTATTTCCTAATTGCTTTTGTCTAGAAAGCAAAGGAAATTACTATTGTTCTCTACGAACTTTACGCTTATATCCTGAAAATTCATGTTTTAAAACTAAATTTCCATCACTTTCCAGAGAGATTCAGCGCTGAGATACAGATGAAGACTTTTCAAAAATTTTCTAGAAGCTTCAAGAACTTTCGAGAAGTTTCTAAAAATTTCAAGAAATTGTAAAATGTTCTGGTTACCAAGGATCGTATAATGAAAAGATGATGGGAGATTATATTTGGGTGTTGATACGTGAAAGTAATTTATAGTACAAACGTAAATTGTGAAAAACTAATCACTTCGTGTGTGAAGTAGTGAGTGTTAAGCATTCGAACAAGAAGCAAAAATATGAACTTTGAGCAGTTTATTCACAACAAATTCGGGGAAATGCTTATATTTAAAAAAGTTATATTTTGGTTAAATTGAATAAAGATTGTAACTGACTTCATATCTAATACTGTTGCTGAAAAATATTTAAACGTCGTTGGTGACCATTGTTGCGATCCGTCTACCAAAGTTTCTGTTCTTATCTGGATGTTGGTATCCCAAACATTTAACAATACATCTTTTAAATTAGACATAAAAAGGTTATTTTCTGAAGAAAAAATAGAAGCATAGAACCTGTTGAAATAATATTTTACGATAGCAATGAAATATTCCATTTCCCTTACAGTGATGTTTGTTTTGGTTGTGTCGTGAAAAATTTTGATGTATTTTATGCTCAACTTTCTAAGTTTCAACCCTTGTCTGTACATAAATCTAGTGACTTTCGAGCCAAAATGAATGACTTGTCCAATTCTTATGCCGGTTCTCCTATTTATTCCTCTGAATCGAAATGGAGAAGTGATCACCCCACCGGATCATTTAATCCCTTAAGAATAACCACTCCTTAGTTATCATGAAACCGGATAAGGTTTCTGGTGCTGTCCTTATGGACCGCCAATATTGCATTAGCAAAATGTTAACAATATTTAATGATCCTTCCAAGTTTCAACGTCTTGTTTCCATTGACACCCATGATACACTGACCTCTGAAATTCAATTTCAGAAACGTCTTGTCAAATTGGTAAAAAACGGTGTTCTTTTCTTTGAAGTGTCTGAGAAATTAGAACCATCTGGATTCACTCGTCCCCGTCTTTATGGATGTTGTGTCGTGAAAAATAAGATACAAACAAATGAGTGGTTAGTCCGAGTGGTAAAGACTAAGGAACATACGATTAAATCAACAATAAGGTTTATTGTACTAAAGGTAGAAATATGAAGTGTCCACACAAGAGTCACTATGTACCAAAAGGAAGCGTAGAGTACTTCCGTCCGTTCCTTGTCGTCTTCCGGTCACCAGCTCGCTCGTAATCTGCTGCGTGGTGTATTTATAATGGGTGACAGTTCATTGCTAGGGGGAGAGAGGTTCTTCCATTACAACAGTTTTATAAAGTAATCATGCGTTCTTAGCACTATGGACATGTGTGAACAGACTTATTTATGACGATCTGCCTAATGTGTTTGTGAATTCGCAGAGAGAGCCTTAATATGAGAGCCTTCTACTGTGTGCATATACAAGGCTTTACTCGATGGCTGTTGGCTGCTTATCGTTGATTGTGTGCGTATGTGCGTGTGTGCGGATGCATATGTGTGTACGCATGTGTAGATCAAACTAGCCTCCGAAATTATTCTGAGTGTCGAAAAGCAGTATGCTTTATATTTTATATCTTTAGAAGAGATTAAAATCTAATTTCACAGAGACGTATGAACTTTTTGTATGCAAAGTTTTCATTGGTTCGAAAATAATTTCATACAAATCGTCTTTTCGAATTTGCGAAAATGATGACAGGAATCATTATTTTTTTTAAATAGTCCCAAAATATTCTGTGGTTAGTCTACAACTACGCCTGTAAGTATTTAGTGGTATTTGATATTGTAATGATTTTTTATAAAAAAATCTTCGGATAGAATTTTATTGGTTGATAAGTATAATTCTTATAATACTTATTTTCTATCCTATCTTTTGTTCACTTATATGCAATGATCCGACATTTTAGAAGATTCAATGCACTATGCTATGCACAGGCGTTGTACAAGTTCTCTGAATAGTCAGTCAGTTAGATGTCATACGTGATACATGCTTGGGCGATCATGTCTCGAAAGAGACATGACTGACTGCGAAGAAGATTTTCCCGCAGTAGTTTGCCACTACTTTCTGCGGTAGACTGGTTGCCAGCCAAGGCTATAAAACCCAATCTTTCCTATTATTTAACACATAACTGGAGGGAAGAGACAGATTAATACCTTTCACAAGGGTATTTGTGCATAAGTGAATGCAAGGAATTCAACTGGAATTCGAACTCGTCTCCCCGATTTCTCGTTCCGAGCAGATATCCACTTCACCACAAATTGGCGTAAAATAATACATGTATGTACATTGTGATTGGAATTTATAAAACAAAATTCATTTATTTTATTAATTCGTTTGTTTTGCTGGCAAACTTGAAAACGTTTGTTTATGTTGTATTCTTCTCTAAAATTCAAAAGATATTTTATGTTTATCATAATGATTCGTTTTGTCCGTGTTTGTAGCGGCTAGAAAAGCAATATCTATTCGTTTCCATCTGTCTCCGATGTGTAAAGATATTTTTTGGCTTTGGCTTTGGCTTGGCTAAAAGGATTCGGAATATTTGTCAGAACAATTATTCCCACGAGAAATGCATTCATTTATGCAGAAAAGTGATATCTCGTGAAAAGATCATATATCACTTATCTATCCAAATAACGTACAAATACATAAATGCATATATATATATATATATATATATATATATATATATATATATGTAGTCATCCGCAGACAGATCTGTTTCGCTGTATCACAGCTCATCAGTACGGTTAGACTCCGATTGCTTTTAACCCAGGATTGAAACCCGACCGAACTGGCGTCAGTCGGCGATTCTACCTCTGGGCTATGGGCGTTCGGTAGAAGAAGGCAGACTTTTAGCGTGTAGATTGTCATTATACTCACCCAATAGCCAGAGTGCTCTAATCCATTACAGAATGAGCGATAAGTACATGCCAGAGTAGCTACTGTTTTTCTAAGTCTACCATTCTTCCATAGTGCTCAATCAGGGTGTGAGAGCGTATATATATATATATATATATATATATATATATATATATATATATATATATGTGTGTGTGTGTGTGTGTGTGTGTGTGTGTGTGTTTACATTATCCAACTTCCTCTACCGAGCGCACGTAAAATCGCCGACTGATGTTAATTCGGTCGGGTTTCAATCCTGGCTAGAAGCAATCGAATGTCTAACCGTACTCATAAGCTGAGATAGAGCAATGCAGGAATGTCTGCGGATATATATATATATATATATATATATATATATATATATATATATATATATATATATATGATGAATCTATCTATCTAACTATCTTTCTATCTATCTAGTTTAAGAAATCGGAGGGCTGAGTTTGTTACCTGTAAATACTCTTGAAAAAAATAGGAAACTAGCTTTTCCCTCCCTCAACTATGGGTAAAAAGCAAGAGAGACTAGAAGGCAACCAGACTAGGGGAATTACAAATCAGAATTGTGAATATGAGTAAGGTGATTTCCGGACCTTGTAGCATAGCCTTTGAACTAGTATACGGCTCTTCTAAAAAGCGTGATTGGTTCTCCGCAAGATTTTTACCACAACAATCAAATCATATGCGAAGCTAGTTTGGCTAATTGGTTCTATCAACTGAGTTGATACGTCGATAACGATGTGCGTTCCTATATATATATTGTAATTTTGTGATTACAATGGTTTATAAAAAACATTATATCACTACACAACAAATTGTACTTCTTTAGGTGGTATTTTAAAACCAAATTGGGAAAATGATTTATTTTAGAAAATATAAAATGAATTCATGGTTACTCAGAAAGTTAAGGATGGTGTTTGTATTTCTCAATTAAAAGTGAGAATTAAGTTGAACTATGGAGTCGAACATTTAGGTCGCATTAAGGACATTGTTGCGTTATGTTTTGTATGGGGAAGATACATACTAGGAACAAACATTATTCAAATGTGTAGACATTAATTTTGACAGTAGGTCAGATATAATTTAAAAAAAAATACCAATGTATCTGTTAAAGGGGCCTAATTGCTTAGGTTAACATTTTAATTGAGAAATTATGGTATACAAAGTTATGTTAGAATTATGAAAACCAAATAATTAGTGTGTGGGTCATTAATATTAAGAAAATAATTTTATGTAATATTAGAGAATAAATTTTAAATGAACATTATGATGAATTTAATTTTAAAGAAAAATATTTTAATTTATTAAATAATACCGTCATTTTCTGTCTTTGGATTAATAGTACTTTAACTTTTTATAGAATATATATATATATATATATATATATATATATATATATATATATATATATATATTATGAAATATACATATTATCTTACGTATGTAGCACGACTCTAAGTTTCATACACGATGCAATCATCAGTTGCTATAGATGTAAGAAGATATGTATATTTATTAATATAAAACTTTTTCTGTTTTATTGTATCGAGCAGGGTTTTATTAATAGCAAATATATATATATATATATATATATATATGGACCTGTGCTTGTGCGTATATTTATATATATATAAATTAAATAGGATTAATTCAAGGATGTTGAATGACCATTTCGATATGAAATCCCCACAGGGGATAACACATCACCTCAGCAACAAAAAAATCCTTTCTGAAACTGGAAAAAAAATCAGTCTATTTTTCTTTTTAAATAGATTTGCAAAAAAATTAAAAAGAAAACGAAAAAGATAAAATAAAAAAAAGATAAAATAAAATAAAATAAACAAGAAAAGAAAAATTGGCATCGTCTAGGTTCGCAAAAAAGGAAAGAGAATTGTAACGTAAAAGGAACAGACGGCGTGTTGAACTGATATTAGGTTAAGCAAAACGGAAAAAAAAAGAAAGGAAAGAAAAAAAAATTATATATTGCAGACGCTGGAAATATTCAAAAACCTAACTTCCCAAAAACGTTGAAGTATTAGAAAAAGGCCTTTTACTTAAAAAGGTATAATTATTTTTAAAGGGAATAAAAATATATAGGATTTAAAATAATTAAAAAAAATTAGGTCATTTAATTTAAACTAAATAAAGATACCGCTAGGTATAAAAAAAAAATTCATTTACAATTATACACACATATATGTGTACACACATACACACACACACAATTCTTCAATTATGAATACATATATACATACATACACACACATACATTCAATTACATACACACACTTATATACGTATATACACATACATTCGCATACACACACATATATGTACACACATATACAAAAAATCCACACACACACTATATATGTACACACACACATATGTATACATATACACACCTACACACACACACATACATACATATATATACATTATACATTACATTATACATATGCACACATACACACATACATATAAAAAATATTTAAAAATTTAATGAATATTATGAAGGGAAATATAATTAGAGCATTTAAATAGCTAAAAAAATTTTTACACACATAAATATATATATACACACATACATATATACATATGCACACACATATATACAAATATACACATACACGCACAAACATACTCATATACATAAAAATTATAAAAATTAAAAATTAAGAATTTAAAATCCGTCCTATGACGGCACTTATTAATAAATTCCTTTCTAAGATTCAAAAGTAAGTCCTGATGAGGATACTTCAAAATCAGAATCTTCTCCAATAGACATAGCCGGCACCTATCACGAAAATTTTAGGGGTACAGGCTGAGCCTATTAGTTTCCAGCTGATTATAGGGTCCTACCCTTCCTCCTTCATTTTCCAGAATCTACGTGAAAGTGCCGTCTGGAATCTTTGGTTAGGGTTCGAAAACGAGTACCTGTGGTTGTAAAGTCTCTGTTTGAAAGGGCCCGCGGACATACCAATATAAGTCCGGTAATTGTCTTTGTTGTTAGATGGAGAAATACGGGCTTCATAAATTACTTGGGTGGATTTACATTTGCCCTGCACCGGGCAGGTATCCACAGAATTACAATTGCATTTATCAACAATTACAGATTTGACGTCGGTATTATTTAAGTTCATTAAAATATGCCTATTATGGGAATTAATAATATCATCTATATTTGAGGTGCAAGAGTAACTGATTTTTAGGATGAATTTATTAAAAATTTTATTTAAGGGATTATTATTATTAAAACGTTTATCGAATAATCTGAGAAAATACTTACCAATACTGATATTAGTTAGTTTACAATAAGGAGGGTTAAAACAAATTATCTTCCTTTTTCTACATTTTCCGGTGTATTTAGTTTTAGATGATTCTGGGTTTATAGCAGGCTTATTATACGTTAACTTGTTAAGAAAACCGCTTTTCTGAAGGACCTTATGGTAAATTTCTTTACTGGCGTTGAAAAGTTTTATATTAGATGATAATTAACGTAGAATACTTGGTATATTAGTCAAATAAATTCCGACAAAGACAAACTCAAAAGAACTCAATGTTAAATTTATTTATTTAATTTAACAGAGTAATATAATTTAGGAAAAATTAGATATTCTACAATTTCATGGATAATACGTATTTCGCGGCTGACCGCGTGAGAGTTCGAAATGTTAGCAGAACCATATATTTCAATGCAATGTAATGTGCTATGACCAGATTTAAAGGTGATTGCGGTGTGACGTCATAGAACCGCATTACAAATTTAAAAACTGCATTTGCTATATGATAACTGTTATCGTTGCTTAGCAAATCTTAACGACTCTGAAGATGGCTCATGTGAGCCGAAAGCTTAGAACCAACATAATAAAAAAATATCCAAATGTTGGAGAATTTTTGTCTTTATTTTCACCTGAAATTCAAGCCAAAATACGATGTTTAGAACGGCTCATGTTTAAACATAATAGACATTTATTGTCTCTTATATTTAACAGTATATGTTTAGAAAATTATCTGATGACTCGACACACACACACACACACACACACACACACACACACACACACACACACACACACACACACATATGTATATATATATTTATATATATAAACTTGATACTTAATGTATACAGTGTTTGATTAGACATCCATGTTTTTAAACAGTGTAAATCTACATCTGTCAACCTGGATATAGACACTCAAGAGTCTTAATATATAAAACCTGCCTTATATATATATATATATATATATATATATATATATATATATGGGGGGGGTGTCCGGTCCGTAAACGGTGAGGATAATCCAACAAGATTACCTTAATATAAAATATTAAGTGGTAAATGTATATAGAGAGCTCGATATGTATATCCAGAGCGATATGAAATTTATAAAGGAAAACTCAACACGTCATTTTAATTGGTTATATACTATTGCTCATTTCAATGAGTTTAATTAGCTCATTTCATCAGACCTCACAATATTCCTTTCAACTGGTACAGAAGTGTAAATCTATATCTATCAGCCTGAATATGGACATCCAGGAGTTTTAATATCTAAAATCTACTAATTAAAACTATAGCTGAGAAAAGTGGAATCTTTAACTTTCCCAGTGTTATTAGACCGTAAATGAATGTAACAAACCCGAGGTGAAATTGTACATCTTCTTTTGCTTCTTCTATGTGTCTTGTCCTTTCAGGACGAAAGCGATCATGGCTTTCGGCGTCTCCCTACCCCTAGTGTCTCTCAGCACGCTTTCTCCTGTTACATCACTCAACCCCCGCTCTGACATCCTCAGACCCGTCAGGTATGTTACGCGCTGCTTTGCCCTGTCTCTATTTCCTTCTATCTGGGCTGTGAGTATCAGATTCTTCAAGCTCTCCTTCCTCATTACATGTGCCAGGAACTTTTCCTGATGTTCAGTATTTGTTTACTTTACGTTTTCATCCTTTCCAAAACCTGAACATTCCTCACATGTTCGGTCCATGATCTTCGCAGTATTGTTCTGTAGAACACCATTTCAGTTGCTTCAAGTCTCTTCTTCATATTTGATGAAATTTTTAAGCATTCACTGCCATATTGAAAAACAGAGACATAGCAACCCAGTACCCTCTTCTATGTTTCTAGCAAAAATTTCCCGTCTCTCAATACTCTACTCAGCTTCTGGAACGCTTCCTTCGCCATGCCAATTCGCCTTTAGATCTCAGTGTCACACTTTCCGTTTTCAGTTTTTTTTCCAAATATTTAAATTTCTCTACCTGCTTGATTTTAATATCCCTCACCTGTAATTGGCATTTTGGGTTCTTCTTTTTGCCAATGCGTTCGGTTTTCTGGTCACTTAGACATAAAATAGTGAGTCACTTTTCAGTCACCATGAATATGGATAATTTCATTATATTACTTAGGTAAGTTACGCGACTTCTGTAAAGACACATCCGCTAGCGGCCACGTCTGACAGACCATTAACTAGTCAAATTAGTTTGATTCCCGTTCGGTATTCAATTACAAAGACAGTAATGTCCTGTAGAAGGATCATATATAAACAACTAAATAGCAAATCATTTCACTACCCGAAAACTGATAGAACTTCAATGCCACAACTCAGAAGAACGGTGTCGATTATGACCCGAGGGCAATATGTGCATGTTAGAAGATAATAAATATTCTAATAGAATATTCAAAGTCTGGACATTTTGAGACTTCGCAATATTAATGATTATTGTTGCGTAAAGTATTTCCCATTGATTGTTGAAAGAAAGTCACTGTTGGGAACTTTTCTATCTATGTATGACAGTTCATGTCTGTATATGTTTCAATCTGAGTATGACTATTCATATCTATTTATTTAACTATCTATCAATGAATATTTATATCCGGCTATCAAAGAATATTAGCATCTATCTAGTCATAACTATTCATCACGAACAATGAATATTCATATATGTGTGTGTTTTAATCATATCACCCAGAGCAAGGCGGTAACGCCACTGATGTGCAGGGGGCTACATAAAAGTAAAAAGATTAGAGGAGAGTGAAGGGAAAGACGAACCAGTTAGAAAGGAGCAAGAGAAGGATGGGTATACAGGTGTGATGACAGTTGCAAAGGTGGAGAGAAAGGAACGATCTACAGGGCGGTGTGAAAAGAACTATGGTCAAGTAGTTAAGAGATGAGTACTGACCTTGCATTTAAATTCCTGGAGGTTGATCTAACACCCAGTTTCCAGTCTGGTTGCACGAGTAAATACCTGTTGCGGAGGCACCAGTGACTTAAGTTCGTTGGAGCAGAAGTCATGGAAGTATTTATAGAACAGACAACGGGAAGACCGAAACAAGACGAACGGAGGTTCTACTTCAAGCAAACTAACTTCACTCAACTGATTCACTTCTATTTATTTAAAATGAATCCGGAAATGCTTTAAACCACCGGTTGATAAGCAATTGGCGACTGCAATTCCGAAATTTCAGGGCACTTAAATTTTCCTTCTTTTGATGTGTAAATATCCCGCAGACATCCAGTCTGTAGCTAGCCTCAGTATTTTTCCAGGATTTTTAAAATCTTTTTTTTATCTTAATAAAGCTTCCGCCGGAAAATTCTTAATGTATGGCTAAGACACAGTAAAGACAGCCTTTGACCTGGTCATTAAAAAAAAAAAACAACTATTTTCTGAACTTTATCTCTTATTACATTAAATCACCGAGTCAAGAGTCAAATATTTACCGGAAGAGTGGTAGGAATTAAAACAGTAATCTGATACTCTTTTCTCTTCCACAATTTTCCTCATAAAAGAAAAAGCGTTTATTTATTTATTTTTTTTCTCTTTTTCACTTTTATTAAAACAAAACTTTTTAAATCTATTTTCTATTCTTAACCATTTTCTATTTTAATCTATTATAATAAAATACATACTTTACAAAGCACCTTAATATACGCCTAGTTATCGTGTCGCATATATATATATATATATATATATATATATATATATATATATATATATTCAGAAATTATAACATGAATATGTTATAATATCACTACAAAAGTAGCTATTTTGTTTCGACACTTAGTGTGTCTTATCAAGTGATGAGTTTTATGTTTTATTTCAAGTTGAAGGCTTTAAAAGGTTAGAAACAAGCAAAAACCCCTTAATCAGGGAGGCATTGTTGCATAGAAAGTGTGGACCAATCAGAATAAAGTAATTTCTAATTTGAAGAATATGTGAGCCGACTCAAAAATAATCTTTTGGGGCATTAATATTAATATGTGTCTTATCAAGTGATGAGTTTTATGTTTTATTTCAAGTTGTGGACCAAAAGATTATTTTTGAGTCGGCTCACATATTCTTCAAATTGAGATCCGCATTATTAATCGAGTATAAGATTCACTTTATTTTTATTGCAAATTTTAAATTCTAAGTTTAACAAATTATTAGATCTAGAAGGATCTAAAATGAACGCACACATATAAACCTACAAACACCCATACATGGAAAAATAAACCAGTATACACACATATACTGGCAAGCAAACACATATACAGATTAATATATTCCCGCATATATACATACACAAATTCATACACTCATATATATATATATATATATATAGTGGTTTTACTACTATACATATTTTTTTACTCTCTCGTAGACTTACGTGTCACCTTTCTACTCTTAGTTCTATTAAACAACATTTCTTACAAAAACATGTTGTGCTGAGTATCTACAGCACAATATCCGTGCTAAAGGACATGAATGCAAATAAGACAAACACCATAAACAGGCAACAAATAATAAAAGAGGGAAGAAAGTACGTCAGAGTTGTTGAGAGCACAATACGATAGTAATCGTCAATGACACCTCGAAGTTATCAACCACCTCCCCATATGGGCAGTTGTCTGAGGTAGATACTGCACAAAGCAATTTAAGTGCGTACACCGAGTGCGTAAGCTAGGACAAAAAATTGTCTGCTTTACCCCAGACGAGGCTCTACCATTCGCAGGAGCATCGTCTGGGCTTCTCTCCGCCCGAAAGTTAGAAAGTCCGACAAATTGAACGATTGACGCACGCAGTCGATCTTCCCAGAATGTCAATGCTACTCCGAAGGTATCAACCACCTTCCTACATGAACAGATGCCAAAGGTCGATGCGGTACAAGGCCATTTAAGTGGGAACGCCGAGCCCGTAAACTCGGACAAAAATTCTTGTTTGCTTTTCTCCCGACCAGAATCTACTTTTTGGTGGTGCTTCGCCTGGGTTCCTCACCGCCTGAAGGCAAAGAGTTGATTTACTCTACTTCCCCACTGGAACGAGTTTTGACACAATGTCGGTTTTTAATGTGGGTAACCTGAGCGCATACGCTCAGGCCACTGGTCAAATATTACCCAACCACCTTATTTGCAGTAACTGGATACTAAGCTTGTCTTAGCTGGTCATACCTTGTCTGGTTTACTTTCCGCCCAAAGGCAGAGAGTCCATTAAAGTGAAAGACTGAGGCACGCAATCGATATCCATAGAATGTCAATGATATTAAGAAAGTATTAACCAGCTCCGTACTTGAGCAGTTTCCCTACGTATCTGTGGCTCAAGACCATTTTTGTGGAAACACCGTGCCCTTAGGCTCGGACAAAAATTCTTGTCTGTTTTTCCAAGATGTGACTCTTTGGCGGAGACTCGTCTGGGTCCCTCTCCGACCGAAGGCAGGGAGTCTGACAAAGTGAACAATTGACGTACTCACTCGATCTCCTCAAAATGTGAATGCCACTCCGAAATCGCTTACTGCTATTAGCTATAAACTTTATTTTTATAGGTACCATTCTATTATTGAGAGTATCAGAGGAGTGTTAGCTGCTACACAAAACACACACACACACACACACACACACACACACACACACACACACACACACACATATATATATATATATATCTTATATATATACTGACAAATAAATTTTAAATTTCATTACAAAGTACATAACAAATTAAAGTAACAGCATTAGAACAAAAATACCACAGTTTTATTCTCCATCTATCGTTCAGGTCATTCTTACAGACGACAGATCACCTCTCCAGCGTTCATACGTTGTCAGATAGACGAGCTCAATTTCACGAAGCAGGTCACTCGTCCGATATAGCCCTGAGCGTCCAGATTAAATAGATTTCATCACAGAATAATTTAATTACCGTCAGTACATCAGCAACTGACTTGAAGAAATGAAAGCCGTATTGCTTGTCTGAGAAAGGCCCTGCGATGAGAGATGATAAACCAAATTAGCACTGATTTGTGTCTCTAAGACTTTCACAGAAAATGGTAGAATGCCGATATTTTGAAGGGTCAGACGGCTCACCAGAGTTCTTAAAAACTGGAACAACGGATGATGAAAGCAGGCGGCAGCGAGACATTTATTATACATTTTATAGAGGACAGGAGCCAGTTCAGTAGCACACTTTTTAATGACTTGTAAAGGAATACAATCGGGTCCACACAATTTGTCGGAATCTTGGTTAGAAATAATAACAGAAACCATATATTAGGTTATTTTCATATCATTCAGCAGATACTCAGTTCTAGGAGGGAAATTAGGTAGGGATACTCCGGATGAGTCAAGAGTAGAGTTTGAGAAGTACTTACGAGCAAAGCATTCACATTTATCGGCAGAAGATTACAAAACCTCAAATTGATTGAAGGGTAGAGGAATAGAGATCTAGTCCTTATTTAATACTCTATTACGAAGCCGCTAGTAATTAAGAGAGGGAAATGTGCTAGAGGCTCTAAAGTGCCACACTCGGACTTAGCTCCTTCGAGAAGGAAGAAATTGACACATGTTGTGACGAGAGCTGTCACACTGGTATAGCCGAAAATAGTGGATCATGTTTGCTATAGAGACCGAGCAAAAATGTGAACCATGGAAAGGTTCGAGGTTTCAAGTGGTATTTCAGAGAAGGAATGAAAGCGTCCATGTCCGATTTGATCCAAAAAGAAATCTCAGTGGCGAGATTGAAGATGTCAGTCCATGGGGCTTCACGAAGAAAATCACGATGTGAGTCCCAGTTAGCATGCTGGTAACGGAAAGACGTCTTATGGATGAACGACAGACAGAAGCAAATAAAAGAGCTGTCGGCGGCGTTGTGCGACAATTCCCTGGTCATCGGAAGGTTACCAGGGATGTAAACACCAATGTTAAGAATGTGAATGTTGGAATCTTGTCAGCAAAGGGGATCATAGCCTGGAATCAAGAATTCATGGCAGCAATGGAATAATTTGTTTCAGAAAGGGTAAATATGTAAGGCAACCCTTCTAATAGAAAATAATCTATGCTTCAAAATTTGGAACGGATAACACAAATATTACAGAAAGAAAAGTTGAGGAGAGGCAGGTGTTTTTTGTTTGTTGATTTAGTAGTATTTCTTTTTGCTGTGCTTCCCTTGAAATTTGTTTTGAGGAGGGGAAAAATACCATAATTATTACCATCTTTTGTCAATGGCAATACAACCCAGTCAGCGTGTGGCTGAGAGCATTGCATAATTTCCCACAGGAAATTCCATGCAAGGGCACATATCTATCCACGAAGGGACGGGACATTACAACTAATCCGATATTATGCTACTGTTGATCAGAGCAGCCTTTTTTAGCGCTACCAAATAGTTCATGCTCCTAACGTACAGTTAGAAGCAGCAGCCAGCAAGCTGCCAATCTGGTACCATCAAAATAGAAAGTCACGGTCACTGGTTGGTCTGATGACCAAAAAGTTAAGACAGTTAAATCATTTTGGGTCTGGTAGAAGAAACTATATCCTGATCAGGAAACTAGGTAGGAACCAATACAACTGTTCATATTAACTTAGGACTTATAAGTTCTGATATTAACTAGCAATAAAAATCGGGATAGGCCTTGTCGGGTCAGACTCTCAGCATAGATAAGCAACAGTAGGCAAACATCTAAATCAAGCAACTTTGGAGAGAGGTTTAAGTAAAAAGTTTTATAATAGGAACAGAAGAAGGATAGGTGAAAAAATCAGAAACAAAAGCAACAACAAAAAAAAGCAAAATGAAAATGCAAACATTTAAAAATTTACAACTAAAATGGCACCACTCGCCATAACTTACTTTAACAAATGCTTCATTTTAATAATTTAATTTGACCTTTTTATGGGCAGGGAAACCGGACTTATTTTCAATGGTGGTTTGGTGAAAATAAATCTGATTCTGAAATGGATCTCGCTTCAGATGTGTGTTTGAGGAAGAGTGGGATGGAGTTAAGGGTCCGGAATCACTTCCTTGTTATTGCTTGTGAAAGTTGTAACAGGGCGAATATCTTTTTAACGGCAAGAGTATGTGGTGAATGTTCTTTCTATTGGTTGTCTATATTTTTTCTATTTTCTGTCTTTACCGAGGAATTAAAGTCGTACGCCAGTCATCCATAGATGAATGCCAAATATAAAGTAAAGTACACACACACACACACACACACACACACACACACACACACACACACACACACACATATATATATATATTTATCTGTAAATTTAGGAAGTATTTAAAGCGGGCAATATCTGTTTCAACATGTCAGGTCAATATATGCATTGTCAACCCCTTTTAACTGATATGAAATAGCTATTTCCCCCCTTTAAATAATATCTCAATTTACAGATCAAAACTTATTTATAAATGAAACTGTGTGTGTGTGTGTCTGTGTCTGTGTCTGTGTGTGTGTCCGTTACCTATTGACTCCGAAACGGCTGAACCGATGTTCTTGAAAATTTACACAGTTGTACTATAAGCGGCTGCGAGTGTTCTTAGCTAGGTTTTGTGTCGAGGTACCTCCAATAAATATCGAAAATCGATAATCGAAAAAATTGGGTTATAGAAGGAGTGGTCCGATTTTAATAAAAGTTGATACACTCATAAACAAAGACATAAGAAACGATATTCGGAAGTTTCAAGGTTGTAGTTCTTTCAATAGTGCAGAAAATTTGATATTGATACCAGGAAATCAAAATATGACTTACATCCATTCCTTTTTTATTCACACGGTTTCGCTTTAACTGGAAACAACTATTACTTTTTAGTCTTTTGTGCCAACGTCCAAAGAGTCTGTGCTCCAGGACCATGGATTAGATTTAAAGCTTTCATTACACCCGAGCAACGCCTGGCTATACATTTTTTTTAATCATATCACCCCGAGCAAGGTGGTAACGCCACTGATGTGCAGGGGGCTACGTAAGACTGAAAAGATTGGAAAAGAGAAAGCCGGAAACCACATCCTAAACAGGGAACAAGGGATGACCCTCTTCACCTGTTCAATAAACGTGCGAGGAGTGTGAACCGGGCGATAGTAAAAAAATAAATATCTGATCTGTTAATTAAATTAATTTACATTGAACTCTTTGTTGGATCAGTTTTAATATTTAAACGATATTACTAGGATCGGCCTGGATTATTTACTAATCATATCCTGGATTTTTACCGCATATATACATATATATATATATATATATATATAAAATGCGAATTAAATTCAAGGTTAAACAATTGTTTTAATGATCAGATCACTTCTATCCGTGTATTTGGTAACTATTCCCTGTTTTCCGCCCCAGCATCCCTCAATTATTTCTATCTATCTATCTATCTATCTATCTATCTATCTATCTATCTATCTATCTATCTATCTAATCTATCTATCTATCTATCTATCTATCTATCTATCTATCTTCTATCTATCTATCTATCTATCTATCTATCTATCTATCTATCTATCTATCTATCTATCTATCTATCTATCTATCTATCTATCTATCTATCTATCTATCTATCTATCTATCTATCTATCTATCTATCTATCTATCTATCTACGGTCACCTCGGCGTGGTGTAATGCACAGCAAGCTTATTTTGCTAGAACTTATTACAACTGAGTAGTGAGTTCAGTTCTCACTGGGCACCGCATACTTTCGACCTTGAGCCACATTTAAGCGGCGCTTAGAAAATCAACTATCTATCTCTGTGATTTATTCACAATTATATAAAACATTAACTGCTATTTTTATGTTTGTTTAAAGTAATAGATCATTTTTCTCCAAGTCTTTTGTTGTTTGATTCTCCTTTTCTTGCCACAAATTTACTTTTACAGAACTCTCTCTCTCTCTCTCTCTCTCTCTCTCCCTCTCTCGATATATATATATATATATATATATATATATATATATATATATGTAAAGAATCACAAGATAGCCAAAACCTACCGCGGTTTCACACAACGGCTCGTCATATATATATATATATATATATATATATATATATATGTGTGTTTTATTCTCGAATATTTAAATCATTTACAGCTACTTTTATGTTTATTTCAAGGAACAGTTCATTTATCTCCGCGACGTGTCTTATTCTCTCTTTCTCGCCATATATCCACTTTTCAGTGACGCTCACTCTTCCACTCTCTCTTTATTTCTCTGTTTCTCTCTATCTTTATATTTGTGCGTTTTGTTCTTAATTACATAAAACATTCACAGCTTTTTTATGTTGGTTTCAATGAACAGATGATTTCTCTCCCTGAAATTTAGTGTTTCATACTCTCTTTCTCACCACAAATTCACTTTTTTATCTCTCTAATTCTTTCTCTCTCTTCCTCTCTCCCTCTCTCTTTCTCTCTCTCTCTCTATATATATATATATATATATTTGTTTTATTCTCAAATATTTCAAACATTCACAGTTACTTGTAATTTTATTTCAAGAAACAGATCATTGCTCTCTATGACATTTAGTGTCCCATTCTCCCTTTCTCGCCCCAGCATTGCATGTCTTTAGGATTATTTCTTTTGTCTATTTCGTTGTCGATTGTAGAAAAAGGATACAGAAATAGACACAATGTTTATACCGTGATACTACATTCATCTTTAATAAACACATATAGCTGGCTAGAATTTTACTTCCATAATTCTATATTTGCATTGTTTTGTGATATTTGAGAGAAAGTTTATAGAAGGCCCTGTCAAATTACAGCTTCACATTTGAACACAAACATGCCCGCTTTTATTTATCTCTCTTGCTGTATCCTTCACTCATTTTCTTCCTCTTTCTCATATATATATACATCTTTCCATATTCCATCAAATCAAACATATTTCTTTCAGCTATTTAGCCAAATTTGTCTGTCACTTTCTCGGCCTCTTTCTTTCTCTGTCTGTATTTATCTGTCTGTCTGTCTGTTTTGCTACATCCGTCTATCTATCTATCTATCTATCTATCTATGAGAGTTTGATATATATATATATATATATATATATATATATATATATATATATACATATGGGTATTTTTCATAATTATATTTAAATATACATATCATTTTATTATATTTCTTTTCCTCTTGCAGTTTATCTCTCTCTCTATATATATATGTATATCTATATATATATATATATGTATTGTACACTTTTTATATTTAAATACGATATATTTCTTATATTGATCACTTTAACCTATAAATATAGCATAAATTAAAAATAAATTTTATCACACACACACACACACACACACACACAAACGCACACACACATATATATATATGTTCGTCATCCACTTATAAGCCTGTTTTGCTGGGTACAGCGCATCAGTGTCACTAGACATCCACTTGCTTCTGGACAGGATCGAAACTCGACCGATTTGGTGTCAGTCGCAGTCGCTAACCCCTATATATATATATATATATATATATATATATATATATATATATATGCAATTTGTTTGGCTCCCACTTTCACAAATATACACTAATATACGCAGCCCTACATATAGCCAATTTTAAACAAACTAATCAGTTTGACGAGCACAAGAGCGTGAAACCCAGGGTCACAAACTCACATCTATCTATCTATCTATCTATCTATCTATCTATCTATCTATCTATCTATCTATCTATGACTAAATTAAAAGTTCAGATTTGATCTGATAGGTAATGATTTTTCTTCGGACCAATAGCATTTCCGTGCCGAAAATTCTTTTGTGCATGTATGTATGTGTGTGCGTTTGTGTGTGTGTGTGTTTGTGCCTCTGTGTGCGTGTTTCTGTGTGTGTTGTGTGTGTGTGTGTCCTTTGCATTTACATGAAATAGAATGATATAATTTCGTCATTCGTTGTTTTTTTTAATATTTTCGCATATGTCTTATTATATTGGCGTAATTATTTTTTCCCAATTACAGTTTAGAGCAATCGATAATATTTTTGGAAATTCTGAGCTTGACGTCAATAGACGTATGCTTTTCAGTAATGAGATGTAAATATAAAATATAAAAGTCGTTCAAAACTAGACGTAAAAACGCTTGAAACATATTCAGTAATGTCTTTTCTACTGATGTTTCTTTTAAAATAACCAAAAGATAAATATAAAATAAACGATTTTATTTGAAGAATATCCAGAACAAGCATAGCTAAAGATTTGTACAGATATATTTTTTATGTATAAATAACGGTGGGCCATTAAGTCTTTAGCCTAACATATAGCTTATTAAATCATTGCTACACCTACAGTTTAAGTGCGTAATATTCATTCAATATGAGTGATTCTTAGCAATGAATTAATTGCACTGACAATAAGAATAATAATTAAAAATAAAAGATATTGTGAAAAATAAATGCTCTTTTTTTTCTGTACGATACGAAATTATTGATGTACCGGTACGCAGGGACTTGTTTTAAAATAACATTACCAATTAGCAATTATTTTATGTTAACTCTGGTAAAATAAGTAACTACTCTATGAATATTTTTCTCCCAAGCTAATTATATCTTTTGGTTTATATCTAACCGATTAATTGAACTTATGTTTCGTAAACATTGACTAAAAATAAACAAGGAATGTTATTTGAAAAAAAAAAATTCTTCGTTCAATGCTGTTGAGATTCCTAAAATTCAACCTGCTATAATCTAAACTTATTTATAAATGGAACTTTGTCTCTGTGTGTGTCTGTATCTGTGTGTGTGTGTGTCCGTTACCTATAGACTCCGAAACGGCTGAACCGATTTTCTTGAAAATTTACACAGTTGTACTATAAGCGTCTGCGAGTGTTCTTAGCTAGGTTTTGTGTCGATGTACCCCCGATGAATATCGAAAATCGATAATCGAAAAAAATCGGGTTATAGAAAGAGTGGTCCGATTTTAATCAAATTTAATACACTTATAGACAAAACATAAGAAACGATATTCAGAAGTTTCAAGGTTGCAGTTCTTACACTAGTGCAGAAAATTTGATATCGATACCAGGAAATCAAAATTTGACTTATATCCATTCATTTTCCTTTCAGTCTACGGTTTCGCTTTAACTAGAAACATCTATTGCTTTTTAGTCTTTTGTGCCAACGTCCAAAGAGTCTGAGCTCCAGGACCATGGATTAGTTTTAAAGTTTTAATTACACCCGAGCAACGCCTGCCTATACCTGTTAGTTTTAAATAAATATATTTAAAGAATAGTTACACAATTATTTGCTCATCGACCAACGTGTAATTATTTAAACAGCGATAGTTAATCTTATTATTGCTAAATATCTAGCGGAAATAATTAAATAAGGGCTCGACATTAAAGTAACCAATAAAGATCGAACTTATTTAACTTTTTGATTACTACACCACTGTGGGATCCCTTTTTATAATTAAGACAAATGTGTCAGGAAAACATTATTGTCCCAATCATATCGGGCTTTCTGTAGTTGACACTAGAATTCTCAATACTGACATTTAATCTGTCTTTGAACATTGATCTCGTTGTGAAAGCTACAGTTATCTTATTCCCCAAGAGCAGTAAGTGAATTTTGTATTTACAAACTCACTCAATTACTCACCCGCTCAACATCAATTTCACAAAGAAATAGTGGACAACAACTCTTAACAATTGAGACGTATCTCTGTCTAAATGTCTGAGATGAGGTATTGTAACTATTCAAAGTATTTACATTAGCTCAGTGGGGAAAAGCGTTGTTTTAAGTAATCCAATGATTTGACCAAACACATTGTGAGTTTGAAGTAGGGACGGTCAGGTATGTCTGGTACAAGGCCGATTCACAAACATAGCCGACAATCCTCACAACTTACAATTATCAGAATCATCGGAAGATTGAAGGTTGGAAGAATAAAAGTATTTTGTTTGTATATCTAAGTAGAATTTTGTTAACAGAACAGAATAACATCAATTTGTAGAAGTTAAATGCTCAAAGGGAAAGTGTAGTAAGGACTTAAGTGAATCCAATGTTCTAGTTGTAGGTAGCAGAATGTGTCTATGCAGAATTAACAGTGTAATAATAAAGTTTGTGTTCTTTTCTTTTTTATGGTCGGCGAGAAAGTGAAAAGGAAGGTAAAGCAATAAAGAAAAATTGTACTTATCGTGACGTTAATTTTTAGGAGTTAGTTGGAGTATCTTTTTGTTGTTGTTTTCTTTGTTGACTGCAAGGATGGCGAAGAAAAAGGAGAAGCGATAAAGGAAAATATCACCCGAGAAGGAGAAGGACCTTATGTTCGGGTCAGTGGTTTGAAGTGGTTTTGTCATATCTTGGCAGTGTCTAATCTCGCTTCCATCTCTGACTGATTCGACTTTCTTTGTTTTTGTTTTTTTCATAGCGAAAGACTTTTTCACATTGGTTTGTTAACGTATCTCTCAGTTTTGGAAATCGCTTTCTTTCATTAGTTAGAAAATTAATTTAACATAGGATCGCGAAATTTGGCAACTTTTTATTCTTTCAGTATGTGGATTGTGAAATTTGTAAAAATTGAATAGAAGAGTAACTTTTATTTCCGTGTTCACCAGAAGTTCAGTACCTCAGCGGAAATGAACAAAACCTTGGAGAGTTCAGTTACTAAAAAGAGATTAATTGATACTGGGATATCCAGAAAAAGCATGCCACGTGGAATTAGGACAATATACCCCTGCAGAATAAATAAAGGGTTCAGTTTGAAATTCAAAAATATATCACCTGAAGAAGACCGGAACGTACAACATCTGGAAGTTATTATTATATTCAAATGTTTTGATCGTTGTATGCTCTGGACTTCTTCAGGAGACATGGCTCAATAGATAAAAGTGTTGGGTGAAGTAATCCAGTGACTTCATAGTTGCTGGAGAAAATATGAATTCATGCCATATTTTCCAAGAGTTGTCATGTGTAAAAGAATATAACGAATATAAGGAACATGACAGGAATTGGAACTCGACTCTCTGATTCAAAGCGGTTATCAATGAAACCATCCGCACATCCAAGTTTTCATCACCTAGTATTCGCAAGCGATCGCCCATCTACGTCTGACTAGGAATCTCAACGCTGCTTAACTTTGGTAATCGTACCAGGACGCATGTTGTTACAGAGAGTGAAAGAGAATGACAATTGAAAAGAAGTGAGGAAAGAAAAGTAATAGAACAGAACTCAGGAAGACAGAAGATGGTAATTAACTTTTTATTTGAATATTTTAGATTGTAAATGATAAGGAAACAATAAGGAAATTGGAAGGGAATTCGACGAGTAAAGATATACTGTTAGAAAAGCATTAAAGCGTGAAACCGAATTGCCAATCTAGTAAACTGTTTCTCCATTAGAGTTTATCATCAGCCATAAGGATGGCAGACAGAAAAGTCTCTCTGTAACGATAAAATGAAAACAAATTGGAGGCGTTAAAATTTACAAGCCATTTTTGTCACAGTTAACCTCTTATAGGAGGTCCCTTTTGAAAGCAGATAACAGTAAATGGTTGCTTCATTTACATAAATATCTACTGGGAACTGATGGTATCAGAAAGATAGTTGATGAATATCAGAAACACCGTATATTCAAGGATAGAGACCCGGAGTACTGCTGCATTAATATCTAATGAACTAGAAGCGTGTGTATTCAACCCGAACTTCATAATATTGATTGTTAAGAACGATCGGATTAAGCTGAATATTCGTTTTGTAACACAGCTTCCTTTGAGTTTACGGAGAAGTTCAACATTCCAAACCCTGTTGAATGCCTTTGAGATATCTGGAGCCACAGTCCAAGGTTTACTGCTCTTATGTAAAGCTTGATGTAAATTCTGGGATGGTGTTTAAGACAACGCTGGTAGGAATTGTGAAAGAAAAGCCATACTATTTGTCTAAAAAAAGACCGCGTGAAGTTAGATTCTTATAATGAGTCGAATCATCCTGGTGAGGAAGAAATTTCATTTAGACAGCCTGTACCTCAAAAACAGTAAGATATGGCATTTGGAGACAACAACATTTTCTGTTTTTATGCGGGATAGGGAAGGATATCGTAAGAAGTATACAAATACATGGAAGGAATTTCTGGTATCCCCAGAATATGTGAATTATAAATAATCATATTCACACTTGTCACACCCTGCATAGATTTATCACACCGTAGTGATCACAACTACAATTTTTTGTCTGTGATTGCAAGGTGCCTCATCTGTTTGCATCTGTTAAAATAGTTTTGTCTCTTGATGTCTCTGATTGTGAAAAGGGGTATTTTGTATTACACAAAGCAAAAGCAAAAGCAAAAATAATTATAATACACACACACATATATATATATATATATATATATATATATATATATATACATACAAAATACATACATACATATTATAATAATATATAATATATGCATATGATAATATATAATAATACTTGCATATAATAATATAATGCATGAATATGATAATACATGATGATAATATATGATGATAATAGAATACACAATAACATTGGTCAAAACGAAATTTGGTTATTTGATGAAAAACATTTCTAAGCTAATTTTGTACGCTGAATACGAAGATAGCATCCGTTTTCATCACATCAGAATTTTTTTATGGACAAGACATCATTTTGACATTTTTCCAAAATATGCGATTTTTAGTAGTCGAATAACTCATCGCTGAATGACTAATTTTATAACAAAAAAATGGCGAGAAATAGTGTTTCAGTCTTCATGAGGAATATCAAGTGTCCTGTTGAAGGATACACATTTTTATAAAAATACTAGCAGTATAACACGGCGTTGCTCGGGTGTAATGAAAGCTTTAAAACTAATCCATCGTCATGGAGATCAAACTCTTTGGACGTCGGCACGAAAGACTAAAAAGCAATAGTTGTTTCCAGTTAAAGCGAAACCGTAAATTGAAAGACAAATGAATGGATGTAAGTCAAAATTTGATTTCCTGGTATCGATATCAAATAAGTGTTTTCGTCGTAAACTGAATTTTGAAGGCTAAATCTCTGAGTAAATGATATCATGGCTGAGACTAAGAACTACAATTATACCTACTTAGAGTCAAACCCGAAGCAAAAACTAAAATAAAAGGGCTGAAAAAATACAGACATACAGGCAGATAAACAGACACACACACAAACATCTTGCCTTATATATATATATATATATATATATATATACATATATATTATCCATATTCTGCACTATTGTAAGAACTGCAACCTTGAAACTTCAGAATATCGTTTCTTATGCCTTTGTCTATGAGTGTATCAAATTTGATTAAAATCGGATCACTCCTTCTATAACCCGATTTTTTCGATTATCGATTTTCTATATTTATCAGGGGTACCTCGACACAAAACGTAGCTAAGAACACCCGTGGACGCTTACAGTACAACTGTGTAAATTTTCAAAAACATCGGTTCAGCTGTTTCGGAGTCTATAGTTAACGGACACACACACACAGACACACACACACACACACACACACACACAAAGTTCAATTTATAAACATATAGATAAGTGGCTGCCACACGTTTTGTATGAGTAAGAAAACTGTGCAAAGAACAGTAAGGCTTAGTTCCGAATGTTGGATGATTTAACAAGAATAGCCGCAAGTTAATGCAATATCCTTCCCTCCCATCAGCTACTCGACCTGTGCCGCACGCAAATCTACTTCCATTTCTCATATTCAATAGATTTTGTGACGGTATGGCCTTCTCAGTATGGCCTTCTCAGTGACGATACTAGCCAAGATGATATCGATGAAAGTGATATTGTTTGACGAGTCAAATTCCGTCCCCTAAGTGTTGGACCGAGATAAACTGAGCGATTTGACCAGAAATTTATATCTAAATCTAGTAAAGGACGCGGCAGATTTGCTAGCATCTTGACTGAGGGAGAATAATCTTTTAGCGAGTTCTTTTCAAACTAGGAGTAGAAAAATACGATCCCACTTCATGGTGACTTTTCCTTGACAGTTTCAAGTGAATCCCAAATGACGTTCTTCTTCACAACACAAACTCTTATGCATCAATACCGATTGAACTCTCTACAACCCCCACGGAAAAGCACGAGCCGATGAAACGTAACTGAGAAACTCGGTTACTCCAGCTGTAACGGATCTATCTGTATGGATCTGAAGATGGTCAATTTTTACTCGACCAGCAGTACGGCTATATAAAGCATCCCTGCTTTCTATGTTGATTGGACAGCCTTGCGAAGGATAAATGTTGGCAAAGCGCTGAATGGCCTAGTTGAGAGGCTTTGACAGTAGGAGAGAAAAATGTTGCATGTCCTGCACTCTTTTCCAGAGAAAAAAATATTTTCTCCCCTCTCCACATAAAATTGTGATTGATGAAACAGTTTGTAAACGCTCTTAATTCCTGAGTCGTTGTTTCAACATATATGTGAAGTGCTTCTAGGCATGAGTATTTTAAAAAAAAGCAGGAGTTTTCAAAGACCCAGACAAGAGAAAACTTATTCTAGATTAAAGTTTTGTACGTAGCAGTTGTGAAAAGCTTTTTGGGTAATCACAAATCCGATAACTACAAGTATTTTGTTGCAAATATACTGGAATGTTTTCTCAACATTGGTGCTAACATAAACATCAAAATTAATTTCCTTTATAGATTCCTGGAATGATTTCTTGAAAACTGTGGGATTGTTTGCAATCAGCTAGGTAAACGATTTCATTAGGACATCAAATTAATGGAGAAAAGCTACCAAGGGTGTTGTGATATCAGAATGATAGCAGACTACTACTGGAGTATAAAAGGTACACTGCACATCAGCATTCCCGGCAGTCAAATAAGAGGAAGTTTCTTTCAAATTTGTCAATTTAATTAAATATGCAGAAGTGAACAGTTTTTTTTTGTTACATATAAACAGTTTGTTATAGTCTAATAACTAAAGTTTTGTTGGTCTTTATAGAAAACATGATATACGGACACAATGCGTGTTTCGTGTACTTTTTATATTTTACCAATAAATTAACTTCTTCTTCTTCTTCTTCTTCTTCTTCTTCTTCTTCTTCTATGTGTCATGTCTCTTCAGGACGTAGGCGATCATGGCTTTCCACGTCTCCCTATACCTGGTGGCTCTTAGCACACTTTCTCCTGTTAACCCACCAACCACCGCTCTGCTATCCGGCTGCTCAGTTCTTTAAATATGTTTTCTGCTGCTTTCTCTTGTTTCTTTTCCTCTCTATCTGACCAGAGAGTATCAAATTCTTTAAGCCTTCTTTTCGCATCACATGTCCCAAGAACTTCAGCTGTATCTTCTTGATGCTCAGTATTAATTTCCTTTTTGTTTCCATCCTTTCCAAAACCTCATCATTGCTCACATGCCCGATCCGTGTTATTCGCAGCATCCTTCTGTAGAACCACAATTCGGTAGCTTTAAGTTTTATTTTAATCTTTGATGACATTGTCCAGCATTCACTGCCATATTGAAGGACATATAACACATAGCAATCCCGTACTCTTATCTTTGTTTCTAGCGAAATTGTCCTGTTTCTTAATACTCTGCTCAGCTTCTGGAATGCATCCTTGGCTCTTCGAATTCGCTTTCGGATCTCAGTGTCGCACTTTCTGTTTTCCGTTAGAACACTTCCCAAGTACTTACATTTTTGTGCTTGTTTGATTTTAGTATCCCCCGACCTGAAATTGTCATTTTGGGCTCCTCTGTTTGCTTATAATCATTTTCTTGTAGTCTATTTGTAGCCCTTTCTTTCGACTTTCTTCATCTACCTTTTTAGGAGGTCTTGTAGTTTTCTTTCCGTTTCAGCTGTCAGCACTGTATCATCTGCATATCTTATCTTATGTTGTTCAGATTGTGATCACCAATGACGAATTCTTGCATAACTTCTAGGGTCCTCAGAATAGTCTCGCTGTACAAGTTGAATAGATTTGGTGAAAAGACACATCTTTGTCTTACCCCCGTTTCTACCGTCGGATATCTGCTAAATTCGTTTCCTGTCCGTATGCAGGCGGTTTGCTACCAGCAAAGGTTCTTGATTACTCTGATGTCTTTGCCAAACATGTCGCGGTTGCTGAGCATTTCTATCAATTCTACGTGGCGTACTTTGTCGAACGTCTTGGCATAGTCTACAGAACACGGGTAAACTTCATTTTTCTTTTGTATCGCCCTTTTTGATAGCATCCTAAGCATAAATATCGCATTCTTTGACAACCATGGATAAATAAATGTAGTGTTCATAATTGTGTTGAGAAGACAATCATGGAGAAATATATGCAGTTTTCATATTTTGTTTTAATGATTTCACCCCAAGCAAGGCATTCCACTGCCACTATTGCGCAGGGGGTTACATAGGGGAAAGCGATGAGAAAGAGTGGTTAGTTATAGAAAATATCGGAAGGAGGGGGATAGACGGATGAGGATACCGAGGATGGGGGTTGAGTAGATGGGAAGAGCGTTTGAGAGAATGGATGCAATTTAGTGTGATAAGAGGTGTTTATTGACCTTAGATTTAAATTCTTGGAGATTGTAGCTGTCGGGGAAGTAAGTATATGGAAGGGAATTCCACAATTATGGTTCACTGTAAAAGAGTGGGACCTAGTTGCTAATCTAGTATCTCGTATAAATTCATACCTAGGGGGCACCAGTGATATAAGCTCATCGGAGAAGAAGCCGTGAAAGTATTTATAGAAGAGGCACAGGGAAGCCACATTACGCTGGTGAGAGAGTGACTGCAGCCGGGCTGCCAAGTCGGTATCGATCACATTACATATTCTCTGTTGTATTTTGTCAAGAACCTCGAGGAGAATAGCAGGTGCACCCGACCAGATGTGGCAGCAGTATTCAATACACGGGTCACAATTATAGAGAAATATGTACAGCTTTCCTAATTGTACCGAGAACACCAACATGGAAAAATATAAGCAGTTTTGATAACCGCGCTGAACAGACAAACATGGAAGTATGCCAAACCTTACAGACTCCGTCCACGCGTCTCAAGTTGGATTGGACGTGTCGCAGATACTTCGATGTTGTTAACACTAGTCAAATTACAATTATAAATTAGGTTTTTGTGAATCATGTACAACAAGTATTTGCAAAGACCTAAGCATTGCAAGGAAAGATAAAACAGTATGCTTAATTTCTAGAGGACGTATTAGAGCAAATTTTGTTTGCAAAAGCAAACTTGTTTAATAGCAACACGACTGCAGGGAAGTCCTCTTCTAACAAGATTTTTACGTACGCGATAACACGATCGTTCACATCACAAATAGTGTCGCATTTGTCTTCTGTGTCTCTGTATAAAATAAAATAAAATTAACTTGTAAGGTTTCTTTTAAATTGAGAAGCACAGAATTTAGATGACGAATCAGTTAAGTGCCATACGTATACAGGCCTGAGTGAACATTTTCCGAAAGAAACATGACTGACGGCGCAGAAGATTTTCACACAGTAAGCTGCCATTTTTTCTGTGGTAAACTGGTTGCCAATCAAGGATTTAGAACGTCGTCCTTTTAAACCCGTAACGTGAGGGAAAAGAGACGGATTAATACGTTTCCTAAGGATATTTGCGCGTAAGAGAATGCAACGAATTCAACTAGAATTCGAACTCGGCTCTCCGAATTCTCGTTCTGAGCCGATATTCACTGCACCAAAACGTCAAGATAAGGAAAACACGTTCTATATTCTTGGAATTTATTATGGAGTTTGTGCTAAAGATACGTCAGAAGGTGACGCATTTGAGAGTGCATCGTCGGGAGTCGATGGAAAAACATTTTTTACACACACACAGATACTTGCTCAAACACACTTACAGGTACACACACACACACACACACACACACACACACATACACACACATTACAATTAATGACAGCAGTAGCAGCGAAGGATGATCATTTGTTGAAAAGTACGGTCCAAGACGAACGTGTAAACAAGCTCTCCTACCATTCTGAAGATGAAATTTTGATCTCGAAATATTAATGAATAATAAATAGGTGATACCCAACAACTTATTTATCTTTCTTTATTTTACTAAACGCATTGTGACAGCCTTCAAAACCTGACCATACCCCTATTTTTTACTAAGTCTGTGTAACGTTGGATAAAAAGCTACAGCAAGATAATTTTTGAGGCTGAGACGTGGAAAGGAACAACGGGCGGAACGATGTGATGATAACAAACCAGCGGATATTCGCCTGACTGTAAATAACTTAAACTGGATTTAATCAGTGAAAATTTCACGGTTTTTCTATTTGAATTTTCTGATGAATCATAATTTTTTAGTTAATAATGGAATAAACTCATGGTGAGTTCCAGGAAAATAAATTCCCCTATCGCTTTGTTAAATATTTCAGCTTAACCACTTTAACAAAATATTGCAATAACAGTCATAAATATTAATATTTGTTGTTATTTTAAGAAGTGGGTACAAATGAAAAAATTTCCATTGACAAGTTTTTTTTCCATTTCTCTGAAACAGCTGTTAAGCACGCTTGTCGTCATTTCTTTCTTTCATTCATTTTTTCACCGAAATCAAGTAGCGTCTTTCCAAGTCTTTCCACACAATCAAAAGAGAATGGTTCTTTATGAGTTATTAGTAGAAGATGTTAAACAAATCGATGTTTTCTTTTCTTCTTTTATTTTCAGACTGAAACCGTCTTTGATATGGTCTTTTTTCTTTTTGCGATATCGAAACTGTATAGTCCATTAATTATGACGTATTAGCAGGTGATTTTACACACTTGTTTCTTTCACTTTCCCATTAAAACGAAGTAGAGTATTTTCCCCTCTATCCACACGATTAAAGCAAAATAGTCAATTATATATGAGAAAACGTTAAACACTTTTGTCTTTTTTCTTTGCTTTTTTCCACTGAAACCAAATAGTGTCTTTGATATGTTTTCTTTTCTTTTCACGCGATTGAAACGGTATAGTTAATTATTTACGACATACTAGCAGGGGACTTTCAACACTACTTTCTTTTTTTTCTTTTATTTTCTTACTGAAATCAAGTTGTGTCTCTTTTCCCCTCTTTCTACATGATCAAAAGGGAAGATATTTTTATTTATCAGGCATTGGCAGGGCATACCAGTCGGGTGAGCTAAAAAGGAGTGGTCAAAGCACAATATAACAATATAATGAAGACTTCTCGTCCCAGAAACGTTACGATCCTAAAATGACCTCTCACCCTAACCTTGTCACAAAGTTATCTTAATATGGCTGTGGCCGACGGTGTTTGGACTTATTTTTTATTACGAGGTGATTAATTTCATTTCTGATACCAGATCCGAATAGATCCCAAAACATTTTCTAAAACACGGTTTTGTCTTTCTTCTATTTTAACCTGAGGAATCCAAAGTAAGCAGAGGTTGCTTTTCTGGCGAAATGAGTATTTAGTAAAAATTTCTACTTTGTCTCATAGACAAACATGACCGTTTTGGGCAACACCGTCAACCCATTAAAAAAAAAGATCAATAGCAAATCACAGTATGGTGTCAAGTGCTTTTTCGGTGAATCTGTCGCGGCAAAACAGTGTGGTCACAATAAAGCTGCGAAATGTGAGGGCTAAAAAAATCAGTGTGGGTCAGTTGTAGTATCAGAATACTATTATATATAAGTAGGGAGATGGTTAATGTTTTTTGAATTGGCCTTGTTTGAAATATAACCAAACTTCCTTCAACTTACAGGTTTTATCCAGAATTATCAGAAGGTTATCAAAAGATGGATTCGAGAAAGAATAAAAGTATACCTTTTGTATGTTTAAATAGAAATTTATTAATAGAAAAGTTTAACATAAATTGGGAGAAATTGTTTAATGAGAAAGTTAAAGGGATCAAGAGTTCGTAGTAGAAACTTGTGTAGATGTAGGCAGGAACGTATGTATGTATGTATGAGAGTTATCGTTAGACAGGAATGTCTTTGATGTCTTCGCTCAGTCTTTAAAGGTTCCGTTTGGTTGTCAAGTATAAAAAGAGACAGAAGGGTGAACGATAAAGAGGAAGAGGGTGAGAAATAAGAGGTGAGAGATGAAAGTGAGAGATAATAATATTAACGATCGTCAAGGGACGTGTTAATTATGCTCGTCTCCTTACTCTCTGGCGACGGTCGAATTTGCTCCGTCTTTTATTTTTTTTTTGTGGGTCTCGAACAGGTCATTTGGGAATTCACTCACGGATGTGATTCTGGCCATTGGACGACAAACAAACTTCTCATCGGCTCGCTAAAAGGGTTTGTAAAATAATACTTTTCTGATAATTAAAGATTATTTGAATTTTGTTTTTAAATGTTTCCTAGTTTTCTATTGTGTGAAAAACATTTCGCATCAAGGTGTGGAATTTCATGAGTTTTGGTTTGGATTCCCTTTTGCGTGTGTGCTAAGCAAAATTTGTAAATTAGAATCTTTTTTTATTTCTAACAAAATCAATGAGTCAGTGTTTAGCATTTGAAATTTAAATGTAGATCTTGCTTTGATCACTACAGATATACCGCTTTTTTACGCATAATCTTAATTTGAGATGCAATAATTAAGATTTTGAATGCACGCTCTAATATCTTCTCAAAAATGTATTATTCATTTTTTGTTAATGTAACGTTATAAGTTAAAGTTGCAGATACTTTACACCTACAAAAAACTCTTTTGCTAAATCGATGTAACGTTGCTGAAACTTTTTAGCAACATTATAGAAAGAGGCATAAGACAAGGATGGGTATTTTCACCGGATCTGTTCAACGTGTACAGCGGGAATATTCTGAGGACCCTAGATTCTATGCCAGGATTTTTAATCGGAGGCCATAATTTGAACAACATAAGGTACGCAGATGATACAGTCATGATTGCAGACACAGAAAGGAAACTACAAGACCTCTTACAGAAGGTAGCTGGAGAGAGTGACAGAAAAAAGACTACAAATAAACAAGAAAACCGAATGCATAGTCATCCGCAAAAGGTGCAACCCAAAATGCCAAATGCAGGTGAGGGATACTAGTATGAAGCAAGTACAAAAATTTAAATACCTAGGAAGTGTTCTAACAGGAGATGGAAAGTGTGACACAAGCATCCGAAGACGAATTGGCATGGCGAAGGAAGCGATCCAGAAGCTGAGTAATATACTAAGACACAGTAAAATTTCACTAGTAACAAAGAAGTGCTAGATTGCTATGTGATGTCAGTTCTTCAATACGGAAGTGAATGTTGGACAATATTATCAAAAATGAAGGAAAAACTTAAAGAAACTGAATTTTGGTTTTACAAAAAGATGCTGGGGATATCATAGACCGAGCATGTGAGCAATGATGAGTTGTTGGAAAGAATGGCAACGAAAAGAAAATTAATAGTGAGCATCAGGAAGAGACAACCGAAGTTCCTGGTACATGTAACGAGGAAGAAGAGCTTGGAGAACCGGATACTGATAGGCCAGATATAGGGAAAAGAGACAGAGGAAGGCAGGGGATAACATATTTGAAATGCTTGAACGGGTGGATGGCAGAACGGGTGTTTCGTGGTATAACAGAAGAAAGCGTGCTAAGAGCCACCAGGGATAGGGGGACGTGGAAAGCAATAATCGTCTATGTCCTGAAAGGACAGGGCACATAGAAGAAGAAGAAGATTGTATCAGCTGGGTAATCAGGCAAGCTGTGCAAATTCTTGTGTCAACAGACGTGGCAACATTAATTGGGAAGATTGGAAAGTGCGACACGGAGATCCGAAGGCGAATTAGCATGGCAAAGGACGCGTTCTAGAAGATGAGCAAAATACTAACACACAGGAAAATCTCAATAGAAACGAAGAAAGAGTTCTAGACTGCAAACGTGATGACAGTTCTTCAATACGGCTGTGAATGCTGGACAATATCATCGAAAATGAGGACAAAACTGGAAGCGGCCGAAATGTGATTCTACAGAAGGATGCTACGGATATCATGGACTGAGCATACAAGCAACGACGAAGTGTTAGAAAGAATGGCAACAAAAAGGAAATTGATGCTGAGCATCAGGAAGAGACAACTGAAGTTCCTGAGACATGCAATGAGGAAGGAGAGCCTGGAGAACCTGATACTGACTGGACAGATAGAAGGAAGGAGAGACAAAGGAAGGCAGCGGATAACATATTTGCAGGGACTGACCAGGTGGATGACGGAACGGGGGTTGCCAGGAGCAACAGGAGCAAACATACTAAGAGCCACAATGGATAGGGAGACGTGGAGATCCATGATCGCCTACGTCCTGAAGGGACAGGGCACATAGAAGAAGAAGAAGAAGAAGAAGAAGAAGAAGAAGAAGAAGAAGAAGAAGCGAGATTGCGCACATTAAAGGCTCTAAACGACTGGGTGTTGTAAATTTTTGATCGTACACATTCTGCGGGGCACCTAACAGAAAAAGGAACTTATTACAGCTACACTTGATTTGATTCGACTTTTCTACATTTGAATTAAATGATTTATGTCTAAGAAAAACTAAGGTGAAATGAACGGTTTGAACAAGAAACTCAGTTTACTTTTTACATCGTGGATACTGCCAATTAGACACCAAACATCTATAATTGTAGAGAATGAATAACTGTAGATTATTGACGGAATTACTGACGTCATTGCCCGAGGGTTGGAATTGCTCGTGGATTCCGGGAAAAGAACGGTAACTGAGTTTGATATAATTACCAATATTTTGCACGATTTTAGACGTCAGCCACTTAAAAGCCCACCTCGAGGAAACAAGTGATAAGCAATAATAATTTAAACACAGACGGACGAGAAGATTACAGATCTGGAAGATAATAGCAACAACAACAACAACAACAACAACAACAACAATAATAATAATAATAATAATAGTAATGATAATAATAATTCCAAACGAAAAAAATTATGTAAGGCCAAAATAGAGCAAAATCATCAAAATTGCAAATGCGGAGATGACGATAAAACTGGCAATCATATACTCAACGAATATGGCAAGCTGGTCAAGAAGGAGTATGAATATATATATGACCGGGTGGAAAGAGAATCTATTGAAAACTGTGCGAATACAGACATCAATTTCATACACACAAATCTGAATATCTTAAAGTTTTAAAATTATCATCTGATAAAATTCTGTCAAATTTTAATCCTGAGTATGTATGCAACGCCAATATAGACATCTTCTTCTATGTATCGTGTCTCTTCAGGACGCAGGCGATCATGGTCTTCCTCATCTCCCTATCCCTAGTGGCTCTTAGCACGCTTATTCCTGTTACCCTGATCAGCCATGCATTTGCTCAAGCCCTTCAAATATGTTACTATTTACTATACTCTTTCCCTCTATCTGGGTGGTATCAGATTCTCCAAGCCCTCCTTCCTCATTATATGTCCCAGGAACTTCAGCTGTCTTTTCTTAATGTTAAGTATTAGTTTCCATTTTGTTTCCATCCTCTTCAAAATATTATCGTTGCTCACATGCTCTGTCCATGGTATCCTCAGCATCTTTCTGTAGAACCACGTTTCGGTTGCTTCAAGTCTTTCTTTCATCTTTGAGGAGTTTTTCCAGCATTCACCGTCATACTGAAAAACAGAAATCACATAGTATCCAGTACTCTAGCAAAAATTTCCTGTCTATCAGTATTGTACTCAGCTTGTAGAATGCATCCTTAGCCATGCCTTCGGATCTCAATGTGGCATTTTCCGTCTTCTGTTAGAACATTTCCTATGTATTTAAATTATTCTAACTGTTTGGTTTTAGTATCTACCGCCTGTAGTTCTCATTTTCGGCTTTTCTTTTTCCTGGTGACCATGCATTAAGTTTTCTTGTAGTTTATTTGTAGTCCTTTCTTTCCGCTTTCTTCAGCTACCTTCTGGAGGAGATTATGTAGTTGCTTTTCGTGTACCGTATCTTCTGCGTATCTTATATTGTTCAGCTTGTGGCTACAAATGATGAATGCTGGCATGACTTCTGGTAAGATGTATATGGATACGACTTCAAACATATTTCAATTACAAAAATATTAAAACTTCCTAAAATATAACGTTCATACCATAAAAACATGTTCAATAAAAGATAATAATAACAGTATGAAAAAAAATCATCCTTTATCAGAAACCCAGGCATCCAGCATCAAATTTGAATATTTAGCTCCTGAGTTAAGTGAAATTAAGATTAAACTTTACAGTTGGTAAATTAGGCATTTCACATGTTTTTCAGTTAGTTTCTTTCAGTGGTATAACATGGTAAATGCAGAAATAATAATAAGAATCAGTCAGTCAAGTGCCATATGTGATACAGGCTAGGGCGATCATGTCTCGAAATAGACATGACTGACTGGGCAGAAGATTATCCCGCAGTAGGTTGGGTTGTCAGGCAAGGCTATAGAACCCAATCTGTCCTCATAACTGGAAAGAAGAGGCGGATTAATGCCTTTTCCAAGGGTATTTGCGCGTAAATGAATGCAAGGAATTAACTGGAATTCGAACTCGGTTTCCCGATTTCTCCTTCCGAGCCGATTTCGGATTCCTTATTACCATTATTATTATTATTAAATATATGGTATTATTATTATTATTATTATTATTATTATTATTATTATTATTTGACATATAGTAAAACCCTTCGGCAAGAGAAATTCACTCTGACGGGAAGTGGGCTAGTAAATTAGTTTTGGAAAAGTCATGCACTTGTAAATTTTCAGACGATCCTTCAAAATATAGTGGGTGTCTCAAAAAAAAAATCGGCCTATATTGTACGTTAGTTATCGTGGGCCTGATTTCGGGTTTATTTTCTGGTGTGATTTCGGGAAAAGAATTGAGAGCATTACCGATATTATGCACGACTTTCAACCTCAAGACAACTTGGATTCGAAGATCAATGGCATACACACAAATCTGAATCGGGCAAGGAAATAACAATAATAAAAAAACTAGTTTCATTTAGCAAGTTATAAAAAGTGACAATTATCTCTCTTTAGCAAATCGGTACAATGCATCACTTTCAAATACAGACCAAGTAAGCTTTTATGAGCCAAAATATGTTTTTGGTTGATTAGATTTTTTTCCGAGTAAATATTGACTGTCAGAAACTTTTGAGAATAACAAAGATTTTTTAACGTGGCAGTCCTGTTATTTAACCCATAGCTGAGTGAACAAGATGAATTTATAATCTTCAAAATGATTTTTGCAAGTAAAATGCTATATTACTTTTATGGACAGTGTTACACACACACACATACACACACAAAAGGAAGTAAAAAATTTACGAATTTGTACATATATATAGCATGCAAAAAGTGTTTTGGAGTATGAAACAGAATATCACCACTCGCTGTTAGTCACCGTATTAGCTTTTATATTTACTTACAATCTAACCAAGATGCTGATTACTTCTACCCATAAATATAGCGTACTATTAAACTATAATTTTAACATCTCTCTCTCTTTATATATATATATATATATATATATATATATATATATATATATATATATGAGATGAATACAGGTAAGCACACCTAATCTGATGATCGCTTGGGGTGTTGAGATGTGCACACACACACACACACACACACACACACGTGTTATATATACAATGTATACAAACGTCAATAGCTGAGAGTGATTCATCCATTGCTGGAGAACTATGCGTAAATATCGTTATATATATATATATATATAGCAATAAATATAGTCCTTAAGAGGTGTGCTCCTGAACTTTCCCCTGTCCTCTCTAAACTATTTAACTACTGCCTTTCTGCTTCCTGCTTTCCTGCATGCTGGAAGTTCTTTTCAGTCGTTCCTGTATTTAAGAATTGTGGTGAACGCTCGGACCCATCCAACTGTCGCCCTATCAGTCTTCTACCGATATTTGGGAAAGTTTTCGAGGCCATAATCAATGCTGAAATAGTTCATCATCTCACTGCCCACAAACTCTTCTCTGACAGGCAATATGGCTTCCGCTTTGCCAGGTCCACGGCCGACCTGCTAACAACCGTAACGGAGTACATGCTACAGGCCCTTGATGAGTCTGACGAGGCTCGCGCGGTTGCTCTATACATCTCCAAGGCTTTCGACAGGGTTTGGCACTCTGGCCTCCTATGCAAACTACGGGGTTACGGTATTACCGGTCGCCTGTTTGATCTAGTCCTATCTCTTAAATAACCGCAAAATGAAGGTCGTTTTGAATGGGGGTGCCTCTTCGTCCTACAGCACGAATGCTGGTGTCCCACAGGGCTCTATCCTGGGCCCGACGCTCTTCCTTATTTACAACGACCTCCCAGATGAGTTCAAGTCTCAAGTAGGCATCTACGCAGATGACACTACAATATACACCCGCTCCAGTAAGAAACCTGTCGTGGCGGACAGACATAATCTCGCTGCTGACCTTGAGCGGTATCTACACTCTGTGGTGAACTGGGGCAAGAAGTAGCTTGTCAACTTCAATTCATCTAAGACCAAGCTGTGGTCTGTCAACCATTACAGGCAACCTCTCCTGGCTCCCATAAGCATGGACCAAGCGATTCTCCCGGAGAGCAATACACTACGCCTCCTCGGACTTACCCTGTCCTCAGACCTCAAATGGAACCACTATATTGAATCCATAGCAAAATCTACTGCTAAGAAGGTTGGGTCACTATGTCGATCCAGGATGTTTTTTCCACCTGAAAGGAGAGTCTGTATCCATCCTGCATATATACAAGTCAACCATCAGTCTGTGCATGGAGTACTGCTGCCATTTATGGTCAGGCGCCCCTGCCGTTCTCCTCAGTGTTCTTGACAGGCTCCAAAGGAGAATCTGTAATGTGATAGGTACTGATCTGGCGGCTCGACTGCAGCCATTTCACCACCGTCGAAAGGTGGCCTCCCTTTGTCTGTTCTATAAATACTTTCATGGCTTCTGCTCAGACGAACTTAAGTCACTGGTGCCTCCTCAACAGATGTTTACTCGTGCAACCAGACTGGCAACTGGGTCCCACCCATTCACAGTCAGGTTAGCCAAATGCAGACGACAATTCTACTCTTGCGGCTTCTTCTCCAGCACTTACCGCCTGTGGAACTCGCTCCCGTATTCTTGCTTTCCTGACGGCTACAACCTCCAGAAATTTAAATGCAAAGTCAATACTCATCTACTCACCACTGGACTCTAGATCTCCCCCACCCCCGTATAACCTTCCCTTTCTCTCCACCTATGTATCTGTCATCGCACCTGATTGCTCAGCTTTCTATTGCTCCTTTCTAGCTAGTTTGTGCTCCACACTCTTTTCTAATTAATCTTTTTACATTTATGTAAGCCCCTGCACATCAGTGGCGTTTCCGCATTGCTCGGGGTGAAATCATTAAAAAAAAAATACAGGCCTATTTCACAGCTATATATATATATAATTTTTTTTAACTTTGTGAATGTGTGCCGAGACAAAAATGTGCTTACGTTTCGCATTACTTTAACTATAATCAATGCTTTTAACTTATTTAATATTTAATTTAAACCCGCAGATTAACACAGCAAGATAATAAACATTAGTATTTCTTGATTTTAATAATTAATCTTGTTTGAAAATCAGTATATATATATATATATATTTTTTTTTTCTTTTCTTTAGTTTCTTTCTTTTTCCCTCCCTTCCTTCTTTCATCTCTCTTACCACCTTTTTTCCGTGTTGCTTAAACTTACGTCGATTTAACACGGCTGTCTGTTAATTTTTAGTTACATTCTCCCTTTTTTTTGCGAACCCAGACGATGTCAATTTTTTCTTTTCTTATTTATTTGATTTTATTCTATCTTTTTCTTTTTCTTTTTCGTTTTCTTTTTCTTTTTCTTTCCCTTTATTTTTATTTTTATTTTATTTTATTATTTATTTTTTAATTTCTTTGCAATCTATTTAAAAAGGAAAAGTAGACTAATTTTTCTCCAGTTTCTGAAAGGTTTTTTCTGTTGCTGAGGTGATGTGTCGTCCCCCGTGGGGATCTTCATATCGAAATGGCCATTCAACATCTTTGAATTAATCCTTTTTTAATATATATATATATATATATATATATATATATATATATATATATATATATATAGTAAGAGACAGAGATACAGAAAGGTAAAATCTAAAGAGACGAAATTCATATAGATATTAAAATTGAACGGTGACTCAGTTTCACATTTTAAGCGTTTGTTAGATCCCTTGTGAAGGCACAGGCGATAGCAAAAAAATAATTTAAAAAAAAACAAAAACAGAAACAACTTTCATTATTTCTTTATATTTCTGAGATGAGGTAGTCTTTACACTATTTACATTCTTCGGACTATTGTGTATAGTACATATAGAGGTTAGTCAGTTTTGAGTCTAATACTAGGCTTGAGCAGTGGTGAAGAAGTAATTTAGATGGTCGGGTGAAAGGGAGATAACTCACGACTACTAAAAGAGGTTTCGCACAAGGAATGAAAATGATATACCCCGGTGATCGTAATAAAGAGTTCGGTTCGAAATTCCTAGCACTTGAAGTAGGCAGGCGCGTCATTGGCCGAAATGTAGTATAAAATAGTACCAAGATGAGGACAATAGTCCGAATAACGTAAATAATGTAAAAACAATTTTCTACTGCGCTACTTACAACCGTATTACAGGTAAGGCAACTAGAGAATAACCCATAACCAAAATGTAGTAAACTTCCAAATTAAGTATTCCTTGTTACTCACGTGTCAATATTTGATTTCATCACTAAAATGTACCACATATTTGCTACTTTAAATCTTTTTTTCTCTATGAGGCTTTTATCCAACATTAACTGATGTATATGGAATTGTATATCTTTTCTTGCCTTTAACCTCTGAAAGACATTTTTTGTTATTTTTATGCACCTTCAGATAAATGTGTCGCGCTTCCTGACATCTTATAACTCACAACTCAAATACTTAAATTTCCATTAGTCAGTTCTGTGCTATATGGGATATACGCTTGAGTGATCACGTTTCATTGGAGACATGACTGACTAGACAGATTTTCCTACCTTGCTTTCTGCGGTAGTCTGGTTTTCAACCAATACTATAGGACCCAATCTGTCCTGCTATTCAACCCATTGATGGAGAGAGAAGAGATGGATTTATCTTTATCAGGGGTATTTGTGCGTATCTGAATGAAATGAATTCGACTGGAATTCGAACTGGGCTCTCTGATTTCTCATTCCGAGCCGATATCCAATGTAACACATCGCACATTCAGTTCTTTATAATTTTCTATATCTGCTCGATTTTGAAATCCCCAGTACGTTTGCTCACACTTTGTATTCTCGGTTTTGTTTTTGACAAATATGCATTCTGTATTCTCCCAGTTATTCTTTTTTATTGCTTTCCTTTCCTTCTAAGAATTCTTTTTTCATATATTTTAAAGGCTATGGTACCTTTTATTATTCTCATTTATATAGAACCAACAAGAATTTATTTCTGAATTACTTTGAAAAAACTTTCCCCTTATATACGCATCTAATAAAAAAACGTTCATGAACTTAGAGCTTATTTTAATTTTAAAAAGCATTAGACTTTAAACAATTTTTTTAAAAATATGAATTTAGACTCAAAGCTGAACTACGTAAATTTCATTCCGTGTCTCTCTAAGTTTAGCTAAAGAATGCCGATTTTAATTGGATACGAATTCTTGACGTGTACACTGAAAGCACTGACAAATTCAATTACGCCAAGGTACGGGTGGGTGTAAAGAGATGTGGCTTCTGCGTCCCTGAGATTCATCCGTTGTTTGCTTGAACAAATCAAAACGGAAATGCCATACATTAGTCGAAATGAAAACCCTTAACTCATTTGTGATTCATGGGTGTTAAGATTCCGATTCAATTCGGAAACACTGAAGAAGTTAAAAGCTAAAAACTACACATGTTTAAGAAAAATGTAAACACAAACAGACATGTTTGAACATTATTTTTAATCGATACTCATATTTGAGTAGATATTCTATTTTTAATCAAACAGTATATTTATTTCTACCGGCCTGATTATTTAAGATACATTTTGTTACGAAAAATGTGTCATTCGGCAGGATTCGAATCTGAGACCGCTGTCGACATAGGAGAAGCCACCAATTGATTTGGCGCGGCTTAGACCACTCGGCCACTAATGATACCATAGTATAAACGAAGTCACATCAAGCCTATATAACACAATTTTCGATTCTACGCAAATAACCATCTGCACTTTGAAATGTATCGTAATGTCAATAAATTTAAACAGACACACATTTTCGTAACAAAATTTATCGTAAATAATCAGGCCGGTAGAAATAAATATACCGTTTGATTGAAAACAGAATATCTACTTAAATACGAGTATCGATTAAAAATAATGTCCAAAAAATAATTTCAATATGTCGGTTGTTCAACCATTTCGTTAATCTTCGGGATTTTCCGTAACATTGTCTGTTTACAAATAAGTGAATATATAGTGATTTTCTAATCGCAAAAGTATGTGGTACACAGTGAAGTTTGAATTCACTACGCAGTTGCAAAAGGTTCTAACGAGATAAGTTTACTATTACACCAAGTCAAGGGGCTTAAACAGGTGAACATATATAAATAATAAAAATGGGTTGTTAAACGTTACTGATATGGTTTTATGCCACAATTGTAATTAATATACTATACAAAGTTAATTTATTTTTAACATTTTGTTTACGTAATAGCTATGTTATATGCAATTCCATATATATATATATATATATATATATATATATATATATATATCAGTGAATTCTGGACAATATTCTCATAGAATAAAAAGAGATTTGATGTGGCAAATATTGTATTCTTTCTACTGGCAAAATCTAAAATTGTAATCGACGGTAAATGTGTGCAACGAGAAAGACTTAATTTGAAGATTAATACGTTTAGGCTAGTGATTATTTTCTAGTTACTTAAATTGTAATGTAGTTTTAGGTAGCGTAGTAGAATGATGTTTTTGCTGTGTGATGTTTTGGTGGGTTGTGTATGCGTTCACAAAATGAACTGTGAAAACGTCAAACTAAGAGACACCATTCAGTGTTGAGTTCAATATGAACTCTGTCTCACTAGATTTCTCTCTCTCACTCTCTCTTTCTCTCTCCCTCTCTCTTTCTATATATATATATATATATATATATATATAGAAAGAGAGAGAGAAATCTAGTGAAACATATATATATATTTGTAATAGATATTTTGCAACCAAGGAGCCGCTTCTCAGACCCAAAACCATACAACAGTTAATCTTTAAAATCATCCAGAAAATCTTAACATACAGACGCTTACGTGCCCATATCGAGATTAGGTATTTGTAACAGCAATCTACAAAAATTTTCTACGCTAATTCAAAAAACAAAAAAAGGCAGAAGAAAAGTATAGAAAAATTTTTAAAAGAAAAAGAGAAAGAAAAGGAAAATGAAAAGTAAGAGGAGAAAGCACGTTAAAGTTAACGTCTTAGATCGACAAGTAGCATCTATGTTTTAGATATATCACTAATATACGTTAATGAAAGCGATTTTTCAAGATTATATTACTCTGTTTAATATAATAAAAATCTAACATCGAGTTCTTTTGAGTTTGTCTCTCTTAGAATTTACCTGACGAAAATACCAAATATTCTATGTTATATAAGCATGGACCAAGCGATTCTCCCGGAGAGTAATACACTACGCCTCCAAGGACTTACCCTGTCCTCAGACCTCAAATGGAACCACTATACTGAATCCATAGCAAAATCTACTGCTAAGAAGGTTGGGTCACTATGTCGATCCAGGATTTTTTTTTCTGCCTAAATCCATCCTGCATATATACAAGTCAACCATCCGTCCATGCATGGAGTACTGCTGCCATTTATGATCAGGTGCCCCTGCCGTTCTCCTCAGTGTTCTTGACAGGCTCCAAAAGAGAGTCTGTAATGTGATAGGTACTGATCTGGCGGCTCGACTGCAGCCACTTCCCCATCGTCGAAAGGTGGCCTCCCTTTGTCTGTTCTATAAATACTTTCATGGCTTCTGCTCAGACGAACTTAAGTCACTGGTGCCTCCTCAACAGGTGTTTACTCGTGCAACCAGACTGGCATCTGGGTCCCACCCATTCACAGTCAGTTAGCCAAATGCAGACGACAATTCTACTCTTGCGGCTTCTTCTCCAGCACTTACCGCCTGTGGAACTCGCTCCCGTATTCTTGCTTTCCTGACGGCTACAACCTCCAGAAATTTAAATGCAAAGTCAATACTCATCTACTAACCACTGGACTCTAGCTCTCTCCCTTCCCCTGTATAACCCTCCCTTTCTCTCCACCTATGTATCTATCATCGCACCTGCTTTCTCAGCTTTGTATTGTTCCTTTCTAACTATTTTGTACTCCTCACTCTTTTCTAATTAATCTTTTTACATTTATGTAGCCCCCTGCACATCAGTGGCGTTTCCGCCTTGCTCGAGGTGAAATCATTAAATATAAATATATATATATATATATATATATATATATATATATATATATATATATCTGTCTACAGTCACAATATAAAAAAATAATTATCGGTAACACAACTATCCTACACCAACAAAACAACAAACGCAAACGCCAGATTCTTGAGCCATTATTCATTAAAACACTTAATCCGTCAATTAATAGAATCAGCTATGAATACTGTAGTAATGATCTGAAGAAGAGTTTTTTCATGCTTTAACGCGTGCATCACCATGACATTACAACATATAAAAAAATTCTATTTTGGATAATATTCACGTTCTAATGAACACTAGCAATTTCTCAACAGTTATATTTGAAGCAGAAAAAAAAATTACAGTAATTTTGGCAACACAGTTGTGCGGTTATTTTCTGTTACCATAACTCTCACTCCTGAAGATGATCTCGGAAAGAGATTGAATGCGCTTAGGTACCTTGAGAAATGAATGATAATAACATATGTCAACGTTACAGCTCATTTCTGACATCTTTCAAATATAATACGCGAAAGGTGAGCAGGAAGGGATTTTAGTAAAAATGAGTAGACACAATGTTGGTAAATTTTTAATTTGACATATATATAGATATATAGGCACTCTCTTTCTCTCTCTGTCTTTCTCTCTCTATATATATATATAGAGAGAGATAGAAAGAGAGAGAGAGAGAAAGAGAGAGTATATATATATATATACTCTCTCTTTCTCTCTCTCTCTCTCTCTCTCTATATATATATATATATATATATGTTTATCGCTAGTCACTACTTTTTTAAACTTTCTGACAACATTTGAATTCCACGTCTGAAAAAAAAAACGACGCGTCTTTTGATGCTAACTACGAGTAGACCCATTTTTTTTTTGCATCTTCATGAGAATGAAAGTGCTGCTCCCCCAAACCACGTGTTATCGATCAGAACAAATGATAATCGGTCGGGACAATGTCTGGTGATTACGGTGAGGGTTTCACATTTAAGCGTTTTAGAGTAGGTTTTCTCCTTTATTACAAAATCACTTTGTAGTGTCTGTTCATATAGTAAAAATTTTTTCTTCAATGTTCGGCTCAAACACATGAATCGTAGTCCATAGCAATCTCCCGTGATTGTTTCAGTCGGTTTGAGCGGCTCATATTAAACTACGATCTAATCAAATGCATAGCAGAAAATTCGAAGCGTGGATATTCGGCTTTGCCTTCGATGTTGATGCATGGTCGGGTTTACTCCACAATCTTCTACGCTTACGGTTATAGTAGTGTATCCACTTTTCATCGTCGGTCATGATACAAAAACCTTCCTGTTTTTACCGTTGAAGCAGCTGTTCACATGTGACAAGACGCCGTTCGATTTCTCGTCTTAAACTCGTACGACACCCAAGGTCCTTGATTTTGAAATATTCTTAATACTTTCAAACGCTTCGAAACTGTTGTCTGATCAACTCCTAATTATTCTGCAAGTTCAGCTTGCACCTCACATGAGTTTTCATAAAGTAATGCTCCCAATATTTCGTTTTAAATCTTTTCTTCAATATCAAAATCATTATTTTTGTGGCGTTCAAACCAATATCTGCATGTTGTTTCTAACAGAGCATGGTCACCTTAAGTCTCAACAAAAATTCTGTGTGCTTCAGCTTAAGATTTCGTTTGAATAAAATAGTGCAGTAAAATTACCCGCAAACACTTTCTTTGGTACAAACTTCGACCTGTTCAACGCTATAAAAAGAAGTTGTTCACACTTCGGCGAAATGACATACACCGAATTTTAAGCTTGCTTATATTCCTTATAGATAAATTATTATCTGAAACTACATGCACGCAGTTCTGGGAACGTCATCTGTTTAAACTCAGCAAAAACTTATTCAATGCCCTAATATGCATTTAAATAGACTCTACATGTTACATTCTTTATTTTTTATCTAGATATATATTGAACACTTTTAATACACATATTTACTGGCTTAATTTGACTCTAACCAATAGCTGTTTATATATATATATATATATATATATATATATATATATATATATATATATATATACTAAGATTACGATATGCAACGATTATCAGGTTTTTAATCTATTTGTTCTTTCACTTCCTTATAATATATATATATATATATATATACATACATACATATATATATATATATATATATATATATATATATACTATAAGGAAGTGAAAGAACAAATAGATTAAAAACCTGATAATCGTTGCATTTACTTTTATAAAAGGTACCCAATAGAAAGTAGAGCTTATAATTGTAATTTTTTTATTATAATAGTTTATAAAAATCGTTATATCACAACACAAAACTTTTTATGCTTCAGAAAATAGTTGCTCTTCTTAAGGTGATATTTTAAAACAATTGGTGAAAATGACTTGTTTTGAAAATATAAAATTAATTCTTGGTTATCTAGAAAGTTAAGGAGTGCCGTAAGAGGAAGTTATACAATATGATTATGGCTGTGTCTATATAACCAAATCAAAAGTTAGAATTAGGTTGAACTATAAATTTGAACATTTAGGTCGTATGAAGTTGAATTGTTGAATTATGTCATGATAAAATGACGCTTTTTATCTGTCTGGGGAATATGCATATTATGAACACATATTATTCAAATGTGTAGATAATGTTTTTTCACAGCAGATCAGATTTTATTTTATTTTTTTTTAGTTATTAAATTTTTTTCTACTGACTTTTTTAAAGGGGCTTTATTGTTTAAGTTAAAATTTAAATTAAGTAATTATGGTATACTAAGTTATATTGGAATTATTAAAAACGAATAAATACTGTGTACGTCATTAATTTTTGCTAAAATAATTGCTATGTGTAATTAGAGCATAAACTATAAATGAAAATTATAATTAATTAAATTTTAAAGTGAAATATTTACAGTGTTATGCTGTCAGTTCATTTCTATGGTTTAGTAGTACTTTGCTTTTAGTTAACTTTATAACATGCAGCATTTCATTCAGAAACATTTTTGTGTAGTGATATAATGCTTATATAAACTATTGTAATAAGAAAATTGCAATATATATATATATATATATATATATATATATATATATATGACAATTATTTGTTTGAACATTATTTTTAATCGATACTCGTATTTGAGTATATAACCTGTTTTTTTTTTGTATATTTGTTTCTACCTGCCTGATTATTTATGATAAATTTTGTAACGAAAATGTGTGTCATTCAGCAGGGTTCGATTTTAATTTATTTGTTTAAACATCATTTTTAATAAATATTCGTATTTGAGTCGATACGTGTGCTTTTATTAAATTTTTATGTATATCTACCATCTTGAATAATTTTGAAACTTTTTGTTAGAAAAATAGGTGTAATTTGAACCTACGACCCCTAACATCACAGAGGAAGTCGTCAGTTGATCTGATACGTCGTAGACCGTTAAACCACGAATGATTTCACAGTTTAAACGAAGCTGAATCAAGCCTTATAAAGACAAATCCCGATTCCTTGTAATATCCATCTCTGTTCTTAAAGCGTATCTTAAGGTAAACAAAAATACATAGACAATGTTACAGAAATTTCCGAATATTCACTTTTTGAAAAAGTTGTTAATATAATTCATAATTTTTTGGACCTTTTTAAAACAGGGTTTCTTATAAGAAATGTGTATCTAATCAAATACCGTATAAAGTAATTATATATATATATATATATATATATATATATATATATATATATATATGCGTGTGTGTGTGTGGTGTATGTATGTGTGTGTAAGAATGAGAGAGATAGATATATAGAGAGAGAAAGAGAGAGAAAGAGAGAGAGAAAGAGAGCGTGTGTGCATCTTGTAAAACGGTTCCTGGACGTGTTTTACGAATAAAATAATTCAAATATTCTTGATTTAGGCTTCTCGCTATTAGTCATAAACAAAACAATGCCTCAGTTAATAATAATCTCTTTCACAATATGAATTTGGCATTTGTTCATTGAAACCTATTTTGAGAAGTGGGCCTGGTTTCATCACCCTCTCGTAAATAAATGAAAGAATTAGTACGTTGGTAGAGACATAACAAATGTAATCGACTTGAAGATATTAAGATGTTCAAATACTTCTCTTTTTACGAAATTCTTATAGAAGTCTTTTGCTAACAATAAACCTTCCCTAGACGTTCCCCTGCACATTATTCAGAAACAATGTGAGATTAAAAATACCTGATTGATGGCAGATTTGTAACACCCAACTTTCCCGTTTCAGCACTTCCAAATAATCTTAACGGGGGTTATATTGCCTGTTACGAGGCCTACAGTACTTTCTTTTTTTTAAACCAACTATTATATTTTAAAAGGGCTAAAGAAATATCATGTTGAATCGGCTGTTAGTATCGTTATGAATTTGTTGAGAAATTCTAGAACGTCCTTGGACATAGCAGAGGTGATTTTAGGAGTCTTACTTTCTTACAACTTAACCAAGAATAAAACGATTGCTATGAAATATTCAGCTCAAAGGTCTGATTCTTGTTTAAATTTATATTATATTGTTATAATGTATATTATTTGATGTTTTCTAAAATATCTACTTTATTGAAAATAATGTTACATCAACATTTTTATATATCCAGAATGAGTAATTTTTAGAAAATCAAATTTAAAATTTTCATTTATTTCATATGCGTTTCAGAGAGCCAAACTAATTCTTTTACGGCTAAGGTTCATGTAAAGAATAAGGTTGAGAACGCCTGGTTTACAATCATATTAAAACTGAGAAGGACAGCAAAAAAATAAAAAATAAAAAAAATACAGTATTTCAGGATTTAGATAATCTAATAGAAGGATGCGGTTTTTACGGCTTACCAACCTTTTACATGTTATGTAAAGTCAGAAAATATTTTTGTATTGAGAGAATCTTTGGCACATAATAATGATTTTACTGGTCCATGTCCTCCTATTGAACGTTGAAAACGCCTGGTTTAGAATCATATTAAGACTGAGGAGGACATGCTGTCTTCCTATTGAATGAAGATCTGTCGAGTAGAAGTAGATTCATTCATTCATTCCCATTGGTATTTTAGAGTTAATGAAGATTACGAATCCGAATAGTATTGGAACTCGGCACTCCGATTTACAATTTCTAGTTCTTATCTATTAAACAAACCGTATTTCGAAGCTTGTAGTACCTGGTATTCCTTAGCGGACCGCCATCTTGATGCTGACCAGGATCAAGATTGCTTAAATTCGATGATCGTACGAAACACCGTTTTTCAACGCAATTTAGTCGTAAGCCTCAGAACAAGCGTCGGCAACTCATTCGACCCCGCGGGCCGGATCATGTCATAATGACGGGTCGCGGGCCGGACGAAGGCCATTAATGAAAGATTAAGGAAAATTACATATGCAGATGCCTGTCAACCTAAATATTTAAAACCATAATGAAAATAAACATTGAGAAATCAGAAAAACAAAAGAAAATCTAAAATTAAAAAACACCTAACAAAAATTAAGTTTCCTCAAGGAACGTCAAAATACTTCAAAGTGAAAAAAATTCAATCGAAGTGAAATGGTTGAAATTATGACATGTAGGTTTGAAACTGTTATTGCAAATTGTACCACAAACGAACCACACACATACACTCACACACATCAAACAAAAACGAAACACATATACCAATACATACGATTCCAAATAGTTGCAAACATATACGCTTATGTGTGAATATATAAGAACATTGCCCATTTAAATATTCCAGCAACATATATAAGGTAGTTGGCAGGAGTAAGTGATGGTGGGTCGCTGTTGGAGGAATGAAATAGAAAGCCAACTGAGACAACATTGTCCCTTTGAAAGTGTTCCCGCCTAATGTCTGTCGCTGGTCGGTCGGTCTGTCGGTCGGTCAAATCGGCTCTCAGTTTTTGTTTTATATTTATTTTTTTATTTTTTGCGTAGAAATGAAGGTGATTGGGTTTTGAGCGTGTTTTTGCGGTCATAGTATTCACATTCGTTTGGGTGGATCAGAGGAAGATAACAGTAGGCTCTTTGTTGAATTCGAAAGCCTCGTCTCTCATGTTAAAAATAGAGTCATTGGTAATCAGTCTTGCGGGCCGGTCAAAATGCCTTCGCGGGCTGGATCCGTAGGTTGCTGACCCTTGCCTTAGAAAGATACGATACACCTGAAATATATATGTGCGTGTCTGTGCCTGAGAGCTGAGTTGCGAGCCAGTGTTCGAAGCAACAAAGCGGATTATGTTGTTTTTTTTTATAAAACCAATCATTCTTTTCTTCTACGAAGATTCCCTTTATCAGTTCAAGAACATTATCAACTTTTAGATGAAGAATGCTATTAAATTTCAAGTTATTTTAATTCGTCACACCGAATGAAGATTTATTTCAGAAATATTGTCCCTGCTTCTGATTAAAGCACAAAACTAGGCAGTCATTTTCAAGTCCTTCTCTTTTCAGCTTCATGTGCGTTATTTAGTTTACGCAAACTTACCACCAAACTTCCTGAAGATGTTTGACGTGTTCAGTAAGCTTTTGTGAAAATTATTTTCAGAAAGATTGAGACGAATCTTTGATACCATTAAACAATGTATTGGGTAATTTTGTTAAAATTTGTGAATCTAATCTATCTATCTATCTATCTATCTATCTAACTATCTATCTATCTATTTGACTTATACAGATATGTTTATCCCCTGCCAATTCCTATTTCTTCTTAACCCATTCTCTGCTACTCCCTTCCATTCCATATACATTTCCTTACTTCTTTCTCTTTGTTAAACCCAAAAGACGGACCATAAAATTTTGTAAAGGACCATACCTTATCATCTACTATTAAACCTGTCTGTAAAATTTTCAACATGTTCATTAACCACCTTTCACGTTTTCTTCTTTCCTTTTTTTGTTCAAATTCTAATTTACAACTTCCAATTTTTATTTCCCATTTTCTCTCCGTCACTTATCTCTCATACATAAATCGCCAATATAAGGAACAGAATTTTCCATCTCTCTTCAGAATACCGGATGAGACATAGTCTTTTTAATAACGAAACAAAACATCTTTGTAGTAGATGATAATTTGTACATGTTATAAACTATAATTTACAAGAAATATCTATCTATCTATCTATCTATCTATCTATCTATCTATCTATCTATCTATCAAAAATAACGATAATAGTAATATCTAAGTAAATGCTAGTAAATGTTGTGATATGACCGTAATCACTCAACCAAAACATTTAAAACTCGAAAGCATATAAGATGAAATAATAATAATAATTATTATAATAATAATAAAACGAAGCTGCTGTCAATTAACCACCACAGGCAACCGCACCTCCCTCCCATTAGCATAGGCTTGCCTCCCAGAGAGTAAATCACTCCGCCTGCTTGGCCTGACACTCTCAGCGGACCTCAAGTGGAATGACTACGTCGAATCCATTGCTAAATTCGCTACTATGAAAGTCGACTCTCTGTGCAGGGCCCGGAAATTCTTTCCGCCTGAATCTATCCTGAAATTATATAAAGCCACCATCCGCCCGTATATTGAGTACTGCTGCCACATCTGGTCGGGTGCCCCTTCTATTTTCCTCGGGGTTCTTGACAAAATACAGCGAAGAATCTGTAATGTGATTGATACCGACTTGGCTGACCGCCTGCAGTGTCTCTTTCGCCGGCGTGACGTGGCTTCCCTGTGCCTCTTCTATAAATACTTTCATGGCTTCTGCTCTGACGCACTTAAATCACTGGTGTGCCCTAGATTGTGAATTTGCACGAGATACTAGATTGGCAACTAGGTCCCACCTTTTTACAGTGAAACCGATGAAATGTAACCGCAATTTCTACTCCAACAGCTTCTTTCCTCGCACTTCCCGCCTGTGGAATTCCCTACCGCATGCTTGCTTCCCCGACGGCTACAACCTCCAGGAGTTTAAATGTAAGGTCAATAGACACCTCTTAACACACTAACTCACACCCACACTCTCCAACTCTCTCCCTATGTACATCCTAAGTCGTCTATCACCGGTTACAGAAATAGATTTATGAGATTACACCATCTACACATACAAGAAAATTAAATCAAACGGGCTGGACATAACTCAAAAACCTAAAAAAAAAAACTTGCCTACGAGTTGATATCACTTGTCCAGTGAATTGTAACATAGCAAACAAGGAATTTGATAACTATCAAAATATAAAAACCTGGAAAATGAATTTGAAAAAAAAAATGTAGAAATCGAAAACAATAGCAGTACCAGTAACAGTGGTCCTGGGCATGACGGTAAACAGCATCCAGCAGCAAGGCTTTATGGTTATAATTTCTTTTTCAAAAATGTATTGTTGGTAATATTTTTCGTTGGTAGGTTGTGATGAGCATGGAAACACCTCTTAATTGCTGTTGTTCTCAGGTTTACCCTGACCCGGAATGGTAGCACCTGTTAGGGTCCCAGCTATGGGCAAATAGTTAACCCCCAAACTGGGGTAAAAAAAAAACAAAAAAAACAATGAATGTATAAAGATACACTTTTACAGAGATACATATATAAAAATAGACTTTTATAGAAAAATATAGATTTTCGAAGGAAAAATATTAGAAACAAAACATTTTTGAAAAAGAAATTATAACCATAAAGCATTTTTGAAGAGAAAAAAATTATTCGCAGCCAAACATTTTTGAATACAAAACTAAAAGTCAGCTTCAGTTTTCTGAGATAAAAAGATATAAACAAAAACTTTTTGTTGAAATCTGACTAAATCAACTTTCTCACTATAAACGAACATTAAAAAATCCCAACTGTTTGGCATTAATTAACCCACAGAGGTTGATATGCCATTAAACAAAACTAAAACCCAAACCAGTAATAGTAGGTGTGATTGGAATGATAAAAAGAAACAAAACAACACATTGAAACAATCTCTGGAAACCTCAGCTTAAAAAATATGCAAAAGATTGTCTTGATAATTACTGGCTGGTATACGCTTATCAAACTTGGTGTCACGAGGATATGTTGAGCGTCGAATATTTGCGCCTCCAGTGTCACTTTGGTGTTCAGTTGATCACTTGATATATAATAATAATAATAATAATAATAATAATAATAATAATAATATTTAAATTAGTAGATTCTGTAGAAAAGCAAAACAGAAGCCAAAAACCAACTATTGCGGCAAAAAATATGAAAAAGAAAGCCAACTATAAAGCTTTTAAAACAGATGAAATAACACTGGCAGGACAAACCTCTGCATGTCCAATATCCAGAACGTGCTAATAAACCCAATGTTGATAAAGTTAATACTCATCGATGGTTACGTGCATCTGGATTAAAGTCTAAGACTGAAGGCTTTATTCTTGCAGCGAAAGACCAAAGTCTTTTCATTGGGAGCTTTCAGGCAAATATTATACATAATAATGTGGATTCAAAATGCTGGTTCTGCAATAAATACCAAGAAAAAATGGACATTTAATCTCAGGATGTTCTGTAATTGCCCCAAAAGTATATAAAAATCGTCACGATAGAGTATGGTAATATTTACAGTAGACAATGTGCAAACGCTATGTAAAATATGTAAACAAACACTGGTATGAACATCACCCAGCTCCGGTTACAGAAATAGAAGATGTTATCATTCTATGGGATTACACCATTTACACAAACAGAAACATTGAATCAAATAGGCCGGACATTATTATTAAAAACCAAAAAGAAAAAACTTGCTTAATAATTGATATGGCTTGTTTAGAGGATTGTAACATAGCAACCTAGAAATTCGAAAACTTTGAAAATATAAAAATCTTGAAATTGAATTAGAAAAAAATGTGGAAATTGAAAACAAATATCATACCAGTGATAATGGATTCTCTTGGAATGATGAAAAATGGAGTCAAAAATTACATTGAAAATCCCTGGAAACCCCAGCTTTAGAGATATACAAAAAATTGTCTTGTTAAGTACAGCCCACACACTAAGAACTTTGTCTATGTAATGCTAGGGATGATAGGGAGATAGGAAAAACATGAAATAGAGCCATAACAACACACCACGACATGCCTTAGGTCTTTTCTGCAGAATTAGTAGGTAGTGCGACCATAGCAGAAATCGATTTATAATGAAAAATGAAATAATAATAATAATAATAACAATAATAATAATAATCAGAATCAGAATCAGAATCAGAATCAATTGAGCATTTCGTATCAGGTTGCACAGTGTTAGCACGAAATGAATATAAAACTCTGCATGATAAAGTGAGTCAATATCTGCATTAGAAAATATGTAACTTTTATGAGAATTAAACGTTAAATAACTGCGATGAACATCATCTAAACCCATTTACAGAGATAGGAAATATAAAAGTTTTATGAGACTTTGCAATACACACAGACAGAACAATCAAATCTAGTTGCTCAATCATTGTGATGAAAGACCATAAAACAGAACGTGCTTTCTATTGATATGGCAGTCTAAGCCGATTGTAATGTATATTTGAAGATATTCAAAAACTATCTAGTCCTGGGTATGACAATAAACTGCATCCGGCAGCAAGGCCTCTCATTGGAAGGTTGTGAGGAGTATGAAACCACTTATTAATTGCTGTTATTCCCAGGTCCATCCTGACACGGGGAGTTAGCACTGGTTAGTGTTCCCAAATATAGAAAAATAGTTTATTTCCAAACTGGGTCAAAGCACTATGAAAGTACAAAAGTAGACTTTCATAGAAGTATATACATAAAAATAGACTTTTATAGAAATATATATATGAAAATAAACTTTTATAGAAAAATATACATTTTTGAAGGAAATCATTATTACCATAACACAGTTTTGAAAGAAAAAAATTATTGCCATAATACATTTTTGAAGGAAGAAAACTATTACCAGCAGTACATTTCAGTAAAATAAAGAAAACTTTCATGAAAATCTGACTGTATCAACCTTCTCACTATAACCGAACATTAAAAAATATCTTAAAACTCTACCTTTTTGGAATTATGTAACCCCAGAGGTTGATATGCCAATAAACAAAACTAAAATTCAAACTCAAAAACTATCAAAATGCAAGGACGTTGATGGAGAAATCTCAGAAATGTGGCACATAAGGACATCAATAATTCTAGTTGTAGTTTGAGGCTTACGGCCTATCACGTTGAATACACCGGTTCTCGCTCGATCACCGAAGTTAAGCAACGTTGAGCCTGGTCAGTACTTAGATGGGTGACCGCTTGGGAATATCAGGTGCTGTAAGCTTATAGTGACGGATGTGCGTTGTGGTGCAGTGGATATCGGCTCGGAAAGAGAAATCGGTGACCCGAGTTCGAATTCCAGTTGAATACCCTGCATTCACTTATAGCACTGGTACCCTTGGGAAAGGCATTAATCCGTCCATTCCCTCCAGTTATGGGTTAAATAACAAGGGTAGGAATTGGGGTCCCTGCTCTTAAAAAAAAAACAAATCCCAATGAATTGTGAAAAAAGAAAAACGTAAAAATAATATATCCTTACCCAAAACCACTGTTTATGACCTTAAAATGATCCCATAAGCATTGATAGGTCGTTAAGCCTCAAAAACAAACTAGTTGTAGTTTGAGCCCTCCAATTTAAAGATTTCGATAGACACATTGAAAACATTTACGCTAGCCCATGCTTTTAAGAAACACAAAAATAAAATGTACATACAAGTAAAGCACACGCATTACGATGAGACTTATCTATATAAAATGTATGTAATCTTATTTTTATTTTTATAAATAATGTTCATTGGAAGTTGTCATGAAACCATTTCTGACTTTAGGTATTGGATTTGGATCCGGAATGAAATGTGTATACAACAGAAATCCAAGAAAACAATAACAAAAATAAAAATATTTTATCAAGGGATCGTCGATGTAGCGTATCTGCCCGCAGAAATGATCATTCAATTTTCTTCTTCATGTGCCATCTTCTTTCAGGACGTAGGCGATCATGGACTTCAATATTTTTTCTCTTGCTATAATTTCTACGCCCTGCTTGGCCAACCATTTGCTCAGCCCTAACAAGTACGTCTCGCTCTGCTTTCCCATGTCTCTCTTTCCCTTTATCCGATCTGTGGTTATTACATTCTCCAGACCCTCCTTCCTCATTACGTATCGCAGGTACCTCATTTATCTCTTCCTGATAATAGGTATGAGTTTTCTTATCGTTTGCATCCTTCTCAACACATCATCGTTGCACACGTGCTCCATTGATGATATCCTCAGCATACTTCTGCAAAACAACATTTCTGCTGCCACAAGCCTCTCTTTCATCCTTGACTCAATATTCACTTCCATACCAAAGGACAGATATCATATAGCAATCCAGCATTTTTTTTCTTTGTTTCCAATGAGATTTTCCTGTCTTTCAGTACTCTGGTTAGATTTGAAATGCGTCTTTGGATCTCCATGTCGCACTTTCCATCCTCTGTCAAAACACTTCTCATTTGAATTTTTCTACTTGTTTTATTTTAGATTCTTCGATTTGTTTTGGCATTTTGGGCTCTTTTTGCTGATGACCATACATTTCTTGAGGTTTATTCTCAGTCCTTTCTTTTCATTTTCTTTTGCTAATTTCTGTATAAGGTCCTGCATTTTCCTTTCCGTGTTCGCTATCAGCACCGTGTCATCTGCGTATCTGATACTGTTGAGATTGTGACGGCCAATGTCGAATCCTGTTAAGGCTTTTATTTCTCTCACAATTGCTTTGCTGTACAGGTTGAAAAGATACGTCGAGAAAAGATATCCATGTCTTACGCCCCGTTGTATTTTCACTTGTAAGTTCACTTCCTATCGGTACAGAAGTAGTTTGCTGTTAATATAGATTCTTGATTATCCTATAGTCTTTCCAGAAAATGTCAAGGTGGTAGAAAATTTCTATCAAGTCCTTGTGTTGTACTTTGTCGAACGCCTTTACGTAGTCTATAAAGCACAGATAAAGGTCATTCTGCATTTTTATTGTTCTTTCTGATAGCATTCTGAGCCTGAATATCGCATTATTCGTTCCTGTATTTTTAACAAATCTACATTTTTCTTGTCCTATCTCTAGGCCGATTCTGCTGCGCGCTCTGTTCATCAGAATCCGGATGATGAGTTTTGTTATGTGGCTCATTAAACTGACTGTTCGATGGAGTTCACATTCCTTTGCACCTGGTTTCCTTATGAAGATTGATCTGCTTAGGTCCTCTGCTATATTGCCGCTGCTGTAGATTTCGTTTATTAATTCTGTTAGTCTGTCGACACCAAACTTTCTAGAGACATCAACATCTCTATTACAATCCCGTCAGGTCCCGCTGGTATGTTTCTCTTCAATTTGGCCATTGCCGATTACACTCCATTTCTGAATTTTATACCCCCCCCACACACACATATATATATATATATATAGTAATCCGCAGACAGTCTTGTTTCGTTGTATCAGTACGGTAAGACATCCGATTGCTTCTACTCAGGATTGAAACCCGACCAAATTGAAAGCAGTCGGTAAATCCACCTCTAAGCTATGGGCGCTAGGTGGAGGAAGCCGGATTTTTAGCGTGTTATATAAAAAATACACGCCATTAGTTGAGAGTGTTCAAATTCATTACTGAATAAACGATGCGTAAATGCGTGCGTAGCTACTGTTTTTCTAAGTCTACCATTTCTCCATAGTGATCAATCGGCTGGCGAGATGGTAAGAGTGTAACAGGAAGCCTTACTTGCTTTGACGTTTCCGTGACCGAGCGGTGAAGAACACTGGATCAAAAGGTAGTTTCCCCTACTCTCAATGCGTTTTCCTCTTAGTTAATTCTGTTCTCTTCTTCAGAGTCTATATAGATATAGAATCCTGCAGCTTCTTTCCTCACACTTGCCACCTGTGGAACTCGCTTCCTTATTCTTGCTTTCCTGACGGCTACAATCTCCAGGAATTCAAATGCGAGGTCAATACTCATCTCTTAATCACTTGACCCTGTATATCCTTTCATTTCTCTCCACCTCTGCAACTGTCATCACACCTGTGTCCCCTCCCTTCTCTTGCTTCTTTCTAAATGGTTTATCCTTCTTTTTACTCTCTTCTATTTAGTGCTTTTACTCTTAAGTAGCCCCCTGCACAGCAGTTGCGTTACCTCCTTGCTCGGGGTGATATGATTAAGAAAAAAAAGTAAGCTGGAATAGAAAAAGAAATAGTAACTATCATGATAGAATCGATTTACAAATTACATACATATATTAACTCGGCTTATACACGAGTGTATACGGTAAATAGCTAGAAATAAAATAAATCTACTACAACAGAGAGAAAATAGTAACTATCATAATAGAATCGATTTACAAATTACATACATACATTAACTCGGCTTATACACGAGTGTACACGGAAAATAGCTAGAAATAAAACAGATTTACTACAACAGAGAGAAAATAGTAACTATCATGATAGAATCGATTTACAAATTACATACATACATTAACTCGGCTTATACACGAGTGTATACGGTAAATAGCTAGAAATAAAATAAATTTACTACAACAGAGAGAAAATAGTAACTATCATGACAGAATCGAATTATAAATTACATACATACATTAACTCGGCTTATACACGAGTGTATACGCTAAATAGCTAGAAATAAAATAGATTTACTACAACAGAGAGAAAACAGTAACTATCATGATAGGATTCATTCGGTGGTCTCATTATACATGAAGTCGGCTTGTGCACGACCAAGTACGATAAATAAAGATATAATAAATGCCTTGAAATAGAGACAAGATTCGTAACGATGGGAATATTTGAATAACGCGAAGTGCGAGTCTCCCTACTATTTTATAAAAAAGAGAAGCGAAAATGGCCATATTATTCATGATGGATTTCCAAGAATTCCTCAACAAGCAAATATTATCAGGCCACGCGAAATATTTATCAGGATAAAATTAGTAGGTTATCCGAAGGCCATGTCTAGCACGAACAGAACCAGGCGGTCTGTTGCTAATGTTTTCCAAAAAAAAAAAAAAAAAAAAATGACTGGAACAGTTCTTTCTTTCTTTCCTTCTTTGTTTCTTTGTTTCTTTGTTTCTTTGTTTCTTTCTTTCTTTCTTACACACACACACACACACACACACACACTGAGATGGGTAAATTGTCGCCATTTTATATCCTTAATTTTGATCATGATTGTTTTTTGTTCTTGATTTTGTCGGCTGCACACTATAGTATGGTCATTTGAACAGTGTCTATGAAAAAAAAAAAAATGCTCCATGACGCAAATCCTTTCGTCAAAAATTTGGAATTACATACTGCACTGCTTGGAATTTTCACCGGAAGCTCCAATACGAACATTTCATAGTGTTTGGGTATCAATCTGAGGACAGGGCAGTGGATTCGGAAAAAAATCGATAAGTTTAATGGTGATACGGTGATTTGAGTGATAATTAATGGTTACCAAGCTTGTCTCACTAGAATAATTATAAATGAGTAGTGAGTTAGATACCCACACGTTGCCTTGTGGAATATTTAAGCAGCGCTTTAAAATCACCATTCATCTTATCACAAAGACTTCGTCTCAAAAAGGAGGCCTACCTTGTAATGTTGCTCTGACTCGTGATGGTGGCTGCTAAATAAGTAATATTGGTTCTCTACAGTCCAGATCTTTCAGGTGAATTGTTATTATTGACGATGAAGTTAGCAATTTTAAATTCTGTGTAATAGATGAAACTTGAATATATATATATATATATATATATATATATATATATTATAAATTATGTTTTAGAACATGTACATAATTTTTCTATATATGTCCTCTTCCCTACAATTATATGGTTGTTTCAGTGTTTGGATTCAAACACTTCTTCGGGGGAAAGAAAAAATATATATACAAGTGAATAAGAAACGAAGAAAATATTAACAACATTCAAAACATTAATTTAAAACAGTGCTCAATATAAAAATAGAGCTATGAATATTTATTATAAATGATAGTTTAGAACATGTACAAATTATCATCTACTACAAACTGTACATTGAAATGACAATGTCTCATCAGGTAGTTTGAAGAGAAATGGAAAATTCTTTACCTTATATACCTGACACGAAATTTCACAGACATTTTGCGTGTTGTCAGGTGAGGGTCAGCTTCGATGCAGCCGCACAAATGCGAATTGTCAGTAAGTCATGGTCAACCTCTTATTGGCTCATCTTGAAGATCGAACTGACCATGCTGGAAAAAAAATAATCCGTAGGTCGCATGGCGAGTTACTGTGTCTTCTCCAAATATTTGGTTGTGACTGGTCAGCGTTTTGGCAGAGAATATAATCAATATGTAAAAAATCTGTATATATAACACTACCGACCGGAATAGTTATGAGAAATTTTTTAGGAAAATGTTGTTCCAAGTCGCAAATTCAAATCCTAACGAATGACACACATTTTCTTGAAAAACATTTCTCAAAAATATTCCGGCCAGTAGAGTTATATATGCAAATATACTGTTTAAGTAAAAACAGAATATCTACTCAAATACGAGTATTTAATAAAAAGTAATGTTTAAACAAATATATTAAGTATGTCAGTTATTCATTTATTTTGTTAATCCCCGGAATTTTCCGTAAATAAATAAATATATAAATCAAGAAATAAATATTATATATAGAAAGTTTTGCAGGAACTTTTTTTAGATTTCCTAATAATTGCACCATTAGTTCTTCACCATACTTGTTGTAAAATGAGTAGGCATAGAATCACTCATCTAAGGAAGTTTATCTACTTACAAAGTAGCGATAAAAAAGCTTTTAACTTTATTATCAAAGCGGACTAGAACCAATCATCAAAATATATAAGATTCTTCATTTTGGGTTAGTAAGTCAACTTATGCATAGCCGCTTTGAACATGCATTGTTTTGTAATAAAATAAAATGTGACAGAAGTCTTAGTTGTTGAATCGTTACAGTTCGATGAATAATTATTTAAAAGAAGAAAATCCTTAATGTCGATAAAAATCTTTAATTGCAATCTAGCATGGTCATTACGAAGGATTAACTTGGCAAAATTTGTATCATCGCTCATTCAATAATGAATGCGCTCGGTAGAGGAAGTTGGACAATGTAAACACACACACACACACACACACACACACACATATATATATATATATATATATATATATATATACGCTCTCACACCCTGATTGAGCACTCTGGAAGAATGGTAGACTTAGAAAAACAATAGCTACTCTGGCATGTACTCATCGCTCATTCAGTAATGGATTAGAGCACTCTGGCTATTGGGCGTGTACAATGACAATATACATGCTAAAAGTCTGCCTTCTTCTACCTAACGCCCATAGCCCAGAGGTAGAATCACCTACTGACGCCAATTCGGTCGGGTTTCAATCATGGGTTAAAAGCAATCGGAGTCTAACCGTACTGATGAGCTGTGAAGTGTAGGCCTATTTCAGGCGAGCCATCGTCAGCTTCCGTCTTTATTTAACGAAGGATTCTACACTAATGACATTCACAAAAACCTGTTTTGTTGACATTGGCCGCTACGCGTGGCATCTGCTTTGTTTCAGTTGTTGTGAGTCATCGGCTTTGCGTGTCATCTGTTTTGTGTCATATGTGGCGTATATATATGATTGTGTATGTGTTCGCCAAACTGATGTATCTTTCTTAATTTTCTCTTTTAAGGGAGCGACCGTTATTTTTTATTCGTTTTTGCAGGTTTTTGTGAATGTCATTAGTGTAGAATCCTTCGTTAAATAAAGACGGAAGCTGACGATGGCTCGCCTGAAATAGGCCTACACTTCCGATTCACTATGAAATAACGCGTCTGTCTTAATTTTTCTTATATTTGCTCTATATATATTTATATGCATATATGTTTAGAGCTCTCTTAGAGAGTTATCCTGCAACTATATGTAAAGGATACTCCTTTGGAGTCTTCTATGCCCACATTACATGCTGATATATATATATATATATATATATATATATATATATATATATATTATATCAGGCAGTCGTTTATGAGTACACTCGCATTATACGATTGCTTAGGTAAATATATGTTTCTTCAACACCCTAAAAAACCAAACTGAGATTTTTGCTTCAAATATGCTGAGTAGACTTACAATATAAAATTTATTCGTACATTCTTCTATGTTTTTTGCTTCTAAATTAATTTGTCATAGTCGTAATACTACAGGGTATCCATAAAGTTTGTGTGCACATAAAAAAAACTATAACTTAATTTGTATTTGCGATAGAAATAATTTGTAAAAGAGATTAGAAAGAATTAAATCTATATTTTTAAAGGTTTCATTGAAATGTTATTTTAGTTTCCACATGTCCTCCATCATTAGCAATACATAAGTTAATACAATTTTTCATTTGAAAACATTTGCCAACTGATTCGCAATAATGCCTGAAATCACATTAGTTATTTTAGCATTCAAATCTTCTAGTAATAGATTTCATTTTCTGCCAACCGAAGCAAACAGTTTACTTTTTCTTCAGTTGAAGTTATGGATCAAATTGATTATGAAAAAATAAAATATTTTTTTACTTTATTGTTGCAAATATTGTGGTAAAGAAGCATTCAATAATATACTTAAAACTAGTTACATTAAACTTTATAACATTTTTACAGATTATTTCTATCACAAATACAAATAAAGTTATAAATTTTTTAAAGTGCACACGGATTTTATGGTCATCCTGTTGCCATGATCTATGACTTATATAAGCTGAGCAACCCTTATCTCTCTCTAGCATTTGCAAAATTTGAAAAATCCATTTTTAACTCACTCGCAGAATTCTGCAGATCCTTCTCTTGTGAATATTATGTCGTGAAGCATTTTGATAAATTCTTGAATAACGAGCTATCTTAAAGCCAAACAGCTAGATAAGAATTCCTCCATGGAAATTCTTACCCAGCCATAACCATATTCAACCTCTATAAAACCATATTCAACCTCTATAAATAGGCTATCCTAAGCGTGCTCTAAACGCTATCTGGATTTATAATCGGTGACATAATCGTGACAATATAACATACCCAGATGACACCATGTTGATGGTAGACCCAAAAGGAAAACCATAGGATTTTCCAAACATATTGTTCGGGATCACCCCTTTTTGGATACAAGAATGGAGTCGTCTAATGTGTACATATAATTCTGCCTATACAGAGAGCAGCAGTAAAGAGTAGTTGTACAGCCGCTAGTTGGTCAGTAAGAATATAGACTCACTAGCAGTATAGCCCGGCATTGCTCGGGTGTAATGAAAGCTTAAAACTAATCCCTGGTCCTGGAGTTCACACTCAGCCTAAAGAATATTTCGGTGAAGTTTGGTGAGAATCGGATAAAAATTGTGGTTTTGTATAAAGTAAATACAGACAGATAAACAGACACACAGACAAACATCTTGCCTTATACATATATATATATATATATATATATATATATATATAATCGATTTTCTGCACTATTGTAAGAACTACAACCTTGAAACTTCTGAATATCGTTTCTTATGTCTTTGTCTATGAATGTATCAAATTTGATTAAAATCGGACCACTACTTCTATAAACCGATTTTTTCGATTATCGATTTCCTATATTTATCGGGTATACCTCGACACAAAACCTAGTTAAGAACACTCGCAGACGCTTATCATACAACTGTGTAAATTTTCAAGAAAACCGGTTCACCTGTTTCGGAGTCTATAGGTAACGGACACACACACACACACACACATAAACACACACACACACACAAAGTTCCATTTATAAATAAGTTTAGATTACCCGTACATACTTCTTCAGTACAAGACTATATATTGATTCATACTAACAGTATTTCTTGTATTCCTGAACTGACTAATCCGTGTTCCATTTTGTATATTTTTGTTCAATATAACTTACATTTTCTATCTCCATATCCGTTTTGTTATTTATTAATTGGTGTGGTTTCTCAGCAAGAACCCACAAAAGATATCATTGAAGGAAAGCTATACGAAAGGATTAATCCTCAATTGTAAAACTGAATGCATGCCTGTTAATAAAAAGAACAGTCAAAGATGCAAATTACAATTTAAAGGTGACCAAACCAAACAAGGATATAAGTTTATATATCTGGCAAATGTTTTACCATAATGGTTGGTTGGTTTTATTTAGCGTTATATCAAAATCTAAGGGTTATTTAAGCACACAATATATTTGTGTATATAATTTCTGGAAATAATAATGGTTTTAGTGACGCAAAACTCACTAATTAATCTAGTGTTTGGGCGGAGAGAAGAAGGGAATCCATGATTTTCTCAAAGGTATATGTGCGTAAGTGAATTTAACGAACCCAGCGGGAATTGTAACTCGTCTCACTAATTAATAATTTCCGGTTATTTTCCATGACACTAGCATCAGATCCAGGCTTAACTTTGGTGACGTGCGGGAACCGGCATTTCTACGTGATGTGTTCGAGAGTTAACGAATATTGGAAAATACGACACAGAAATCAAGTGGCGCATTGAAAGTATAACGGATTACTAAATTGAAACAAAATATTTAGAAACAGGAAATTTTCGTTCGAAACAATGAAAAAGTGTTCTGAATTGTTAATATGGCAGTGTATAAGTATAATGTATAAGTCCAACAATGCCGTCACAAATAACGGTAGAATATCTGATAGAAGTATATATATATATATATATATATATATATATATATATATATATATATATATATATAATGTATTCTTAACTATTCGATGACATAATTATTGCAAAAAACAAGATAAAATGATAAGGCACTATTAAAGAGTTAAAATGTAGCAAGGGCTTTCATAACTGGTAGTAAAGTTTAATAACTGCTAGTAAAGAGAATGAACTGCCTCGCTATTGCCTCTCTCTCGATCAGCGTGACAGGAGGGATATATATATATATATACTATTTACGCTCTCACACCCTGATTGAGCGCTCTGGAAGAATTGTAGATTTTGAAAAAACAGTAGCTACTCTAGCATCTACGCATACTTCATTCAGTAATGAATTAGAACACTATAACTACTGGCGTATGAATACATGGTATATCACACGTTTAAAGTTTTCCTCCTTCTAGTGAGCGCCCCTAACTCAGAGGTAGAATCGCCGACTGACGCCATTCGGTCGGGTTTCAATCCTGGGTAAAATCAATCGGATGTCTATATATATATATATATATATATATATATATATATATATATATTGTTGAACCACCGCGAATTGTCGAATTCTTACCGAGTAATTATCTGCTACCCTAAAGATATGTTTAATTATGCGCATATTAGATCTGTTATTTAATTCCGGATACTGCACTCTTTTATGGCCCTTGTCATATGAACTGTCCATAATAAACCTTGTACGATATTACGCTGAGTCACTTTCTCTCTATGATGCGCTGACATCAGTTTAGTATCTCAAGTAGGAGCGGCTAATGTGCTAACAATAAAACGGTAGTTTCATAAATGTCATTCTGAATATGAAAATAGTCCACAGGAAACTCGAGACTGATTCGCTCGCGTCAACACCAAAGAACAATTTATACATAATGTGCTTGATTATCATAGAAGAATAATTCAAACCTTTTCCGCAAACCTTGCAATTCCCAAAATGAGGATTTCTTAATATTCAGTTACGACACAGAAAAGGAATAAATAAATAATGGACTCCATATAAACTGATATAAAACAAGTACTATAGTACTATGAAGTTCTACATTATATGCAATTCATTTAAAAATGTTCTGAAATTGATTCGCGCGGAATTGAACAAAGCTAAAAAAAAATCATTTTTAGAGTCATATTAACGACATCATATTTGCTTCGAACTGGTGTTTGTTCAGCTACAGTCGTTGTTCTGTAATTATCCTTACTATTTTAATGGATATCAGCTCGGAAAGAAAGACCGGAGAGCCGAATTCGAATTCGAATTCTAGCCGAATTCGTTTCATTCACTTACACACAAATCTTCTTCTATGTGCCTTGTCTTTTCATGACGTAGGCGATCATGGCCTTCCACGTCTCCCTATCCCTGGTGGCTCTTAGCATGCCTACTCTTGTTACACCATGCATCCCCACTACTTTCATCCATCTGTTCGAGCCAATAATTCTAGAATATAAATGTATAGAAACGAGCATGGCCACAAAAGAGGGATCAGTTTATATATTGATTATAATATAGATCTGATCCCCCACTTTATATCTACATTAAATTTTCTTATAAACAGTTGGCATATATATTCTTTTTCTATGTGCCTTGTCCTTTCAGGACGTAGGCGATCATGACCTTCCATGTCTCCCTATTCCTGGTGCCTCTTAGCACACTTTCTCCAGTAACACCACGCAACCCCCGTTCTGCCATCCACCTGCTCAGGCCCTTCAAATAGGTTATCCGCTGTTTTCTTCTGTCTCTTTTGCACTCTATCTGGCCTGTTAGTATCAGGCTTTACAAGCCCTCCTTCCTTATTGCATGTTCCAGAAACTCTCTTCCTGATGCTACACACAAATACCATTTGGAAAAGTATTAATCCATCTCTTCTCCCTCCAGTTAGGGGTTGAAAAGCAGAGAAGATTGGGTTCTATAGTCTTAGTTTGCAACCAGTCTACCGCAGAAAGAAATGGCAACCTACTGTGGAAACACCTTCTGCTTAGCCAGTCATGTCTCTTTTGAGACATGATTGCCCAAGAGTGTACCATGTATGACAATTAACTGACTTACTTTTTAGATACTGCGTTAGTCTTCACGTGTTCAAATGGCACTGTCTCTTCCCTGCTTCTTACTGAAAGTCAAATCAGTTCTCTTTTCTCTAGGAGAAACTTTTTCTTGTCGTCATCAATTTTTTTATCCCAAACTTTTGCTACCAAGCCTATAATATCCCAGAATAATTTTGGAGAAATAACCTTATTCTCTTGAGAAAGTCACATTCTCTCTAGTTGCTGGTTAGTCATTTCATATACAAATGAAAATATCCCACCGCCTCCCGTTTCTTTTCCTTCTTTTTCTTGCAAGATTTGTAACTGTCAGTTAGCCCTGTCAAATATATCTTATTTAAGAAATGCGATAAATTTCGAAGTACACTTGTTTTTTTTTCCTAATCAATACTTAACCATATACTATTACTCTTTATTTTAAATACAAGTGTTGTATGTGGAGTCCCTTCGTCATTTTCTCACATTATGTGTCGTAAATAAATCTAAAGAAATATTGATAGTGTTTTTTTTTTTTTCAGCACGGAAAAGTCAGCTGTTCAGTTTCCATAAATATTTTCACACTAAATATTCTGATGAGCTTTCTTTTTCAGTTTCTGGACTTTACAAATTTAATCGCAGTACTCGGTCTCATCAGTTTACATTTGAAATTTCATGATGCTCTTGGAATTGATTATAGAGTGGTTTCTCATTAACTTCTTCAAAGTAATTAATTGCGATACCACCCCTGATGTTGACTCATCAAGAATTCAGCGTATGATAGGTCTTATTTTTCAACCGACAGGATTGCAACCAATTAGATTAGGGGTGTCAGTTTAGACACACACACACACGCACACACACATGCATATATGTAACGTTTTAACTTAGCTAAATTGCTAAAGATTATTATTATTATTATTAATATTATTAATTCTTTTTCATTCTGAGCAGTGCATTAAGAGACAAGAAAACTTCGACAGAAACAAAGGAGAGAGTACTGGATTGCTATGTGATGTCTGTTCTTCAATATGGCAGTGAATGCTGGACAATATCATCAAAGATGTAGGAAAAACTTGAAGCAACTGAAATGTGGTTCTTCAGAAAGATGCTGCGGATATCATGGATCGAGCATGTGAGCAATGATGAGGTTTTGAAAATGATGGAAACGAAAAGGAAATTAATACTGAGCATCAGGAAGAGACAGCTGAAGTTCCTGGGACATGCAATGAGGAGGGAAGGCTTGGAAAATCTAATACTAACAGGCCAGATAGAGGGGAAAAGAGACAGAGGAATGCAGCGGATAACATATTTGAAAGGCCTGATCAGGTGGATGACCGAACCATGGTTGCGTGGTGTAACAGGAGAAAGCTTTCTAAGAGCCATCAGGGATGGGGAGATGTGGAAGGCCATGATCGCCTACGTCCTGAAAGGACAGGGTATATAGAAGAAGAAGAACATCTTAACTTGATTTCCCTGAGGAAACATTTAGAGATAAATATCGCTTTAACGTTTATTTCTTGATATGAGCCAAAGTTTCAAGGCCGAAAATTAGGAATATGAATAAAAATATTTTCCTAGCCCCTCGTGCCTATCGGTCGTGGGTCGACGAAAACATATCTATGAATGCAAGTTATCATTATTATTATTTATTTTAGTAAAACATGTCGGCAACAACTCACTTGCAAACAAAATACAATTTATAAAATTTTAATTAACACGATTCCAACTTTTAACGGTTGACATCCAGAGCAGTCATTACGACTCCGCGAAAATACAGACAATTACCCCAGAGGAAAATTATGGTGCTAAAGAACCTTCAAAAATAGACGAAAAGTAATTTATCGTTCTCCATAGTTAACCTTCCCTTCAAGAATTTTTTTTTGAATATTTTAAAGAGTTTGCGAATTGAGAATTAAAAAAAAACCCGAGCGTTATTCTTCAAAGAAAATGTTTAAATATAACTATCTCTAACCCTATTACTTATAATGGAGAAAATAACATCGACAAGAAAACCATCAATGCTTCTGTAACTTTTTGTTTACAGTTAGGTGTGTTGACCCTAGGCAAACGCCTTTATCCTTCTAGCGAGGTTACAGCCAGGTAACATGCCTCTTTTCATCCATGACTGACTACGCAGATTATCTCTCAGTAGGTAGTAGTACAAGTTTTGTTTCTATTAATGAAGAAGGCGAAAGTGAGTGAGTTAATTTTACCTACCAGGGCCATAGGAACTAATCTGACATGCTATTTAACTTATAGCTGGATGTAGAAGTGATGGATTAATACCGTTCCCAATACCGTTTTCGCGTAAGTGAAATGCAACAAATTCAACTGGAATTCGAACTCGGCTCTCCGATTTCTCGTTCCATGATCGCGCGATATCCACTACACTACAATGCACATCCTCGAAATATCGATGACTAAACAATCTAAACTTATTTATAAATGGAACTTTGTCTGTGTGTATGTGTGTATGTGTGTGTGTTTGTCTGTGTCTGTGTCTGTGTGTCCGTTGCCTATAGACTCCGAACAAACTGAACCGATTTTCTTGAAAATCTACACAGTTGTACTATAAGCAACTGCGAGTGTTCTTCGCTAGGTTTTGTGTCGAGGTACCCCGATATATATGGAAAATCGATAATCGAAAAAATCGGTTTATAGAAGGAGTGGTCTGATTTTAATCAAATTTGATACATTCATAGACAAAGACATAAGAAATAATATTCAGAAGTTTCAAGGTTGCAGTTCTTACAATAGTGCAGACAATCAATAATATATATATATATATATATATATATATATATATATAAGGCAAGATGTTTGTGTGTGTGTCTGTTTATCTGCCTGTATGTCTATTTTTTCAGTCCTTTTATTTTAGTTTTTGCTTCGGCTTTGGCTCTAATAGGTATAATTGTAGTTCTTAGTCTCAGCCATGATACCATTTACCCAGAGGACTTATCTAGCCTTCAAAATTCAGTTTACGACGGAAAACCTATTTGATATCGATACCAGAAATTAAAATTTGACTTACATCCATTCATTTTTCTTTCAGTCTATGGTTTTGCTTTAAATGGGAACAACTATTGCTTTTTAGTCTTTCGTGCCAACATCCAAAGAGTCTGAGCTCCAGGACCATGGATTAGTTTTAAAGCTTTTTTCACGCCCGAGTAACGCCGGGCTATCCTGCTAGTAGCTCATAAGTTAACAAAACGTGTTGGCATAAAAGGTTTTCTTCTTATTTTATTCATATTGTTTTCACAGATAAATTAATTTATATCTGAATTTTTTTACCTATATATTTATTGATTATGTATTTGATGTCCACTTCCTAAATTGCATTATAGAATTTACACAAGATTAGTAATTGTTCGTATTTTTCATGATTTTGCCTATGCAAAGAAAGGAGTGGCCCTTAAAAAATGAATCGTCAGACAAAAGATATCCAAAAAGTAAGTGCAGCCATTTTATGTTGAACGCAGATAACAAAGTATTCAGAATACGCCACGGAAACACTGATTTCCGCTCATCAGAAGATTTCAAAAATTGGAATTTCTCTGACGATAGCTGCTGTTACGAGAGATGTGCTATGTTTTTGAGAGTGTATTATAACATCTAGAACATTAATCATTGTAAACTTTCTTTAAAGGAAAAATCGTTTGACTTGGCAGAAATTCCAAGTTGTTAAGAGCACAAAATGAAAGGGAACGATATTTGTTGTCAAAACGTCAATATGTGTGACAGGGTTCACATAAAAGGCGAATTTTAATACAGAACCTGTGATTGTTTCCCCACTCCTGTTTCGCATTTGTTTTACTTTACATTTTTATTTCTCTTTCTGATTGGTTTGTTTTTTCTGAATTTCATCCCCGTCCATTTTTTTTGTCTTGTTTTTACTTAGTTTTGCTTATTATTTAAATTGTCTTGACGTTGTTTCTCGCTCTATTTTTATCGCCTTGTTTTCTGTTCATTTCTTTGTTTTCACATCTTGCTTTCTCTTTATTTTATTTTAATTTCTTCCCCTTATTTTAGTTTAATTTATTTATATTTTCATTTACATTTTCGTCCATATTTCATGTTTAGCGTGAACTTGCTGCACGCTCGTTTTTCTCTCGTTTTTATTTGCTTTCTATTTATTTTTCTGTCTTATTTATTTTTCTTTATTTCTCTTATTTTACCGATATTTTTCTTCGTTTCTTTTCTGTCGTCCGTCTGTATTTGTGCTTTTTTCCTTCTCACTCTCTCGGTATCCAATTCTTCACCAAAGATTAACTCGCTTTTATCCTTCTTTAATCTTTCTTCATATTTTTTTCATTGTTTCACTTTCTCCTTCTTCCTTCTTTCAAATTTTTCCGTTTATTCTTTCATTGTCTTTATTTGTTTAATTTTGTTCTGTTTTGCTTCATTTTTCTTTATAACTTGCTTCACTTTTCATTCATCATTTCTTTATGTTTCGTTCTTTTCTTCTTTATTTTTTTCTATTTCTTTCCCTTTATGATTCTTTAATATTTAGTCTAATTACGTTTTTAAATTAGCATATACTCCTTCGATTTATTTTTTCTTTCGCTTTTTCTCCAATTACTTTTATTTTTTGTTAATTTATCTTTTCTTTCGCTGAAATCTGAAAGCGAATCGGCATTGCGAAAGACGCATTCCAGAAGCTACGTAGAATATTAAGAGACAGGAAAATTTCGTTAGAAACAAAAACGAGAGCACTGGATTGCTATGTAATGTCTGTTCTTCAATATGGCAGCGAATGCTAGACAATTACATTAAAGATGAAGGAAAAACTTGAAATGTGGTTATACAGGAGAATGCTGCTGATATCATAGATCGAGCATCTTATCAGCAGCTTTCTTTGATGATGAAGTTTTGAAAAGGATATAAACAAGAAGGAAATTAATACTGAGCATCAGGAAAAGAAAGCTGAAATTCCTGGGACATGCAACGGAAGAAGGGTTTGGAAAATCTGATATACACAGATCAGTTAGAGGGAATGTGTTGTTGGGTTGTTTTCGCACTAAAGGTTATAATCGTGCAATGTCGGTTGCTAATCGACTTAACGTACCCAAAATGTTAGGAACTTGGTAATCGTTTACTGAAGTATTCGGCTAACTTCGACTGATATCAACTGCCTAGTACTCCAATAGAAGTCTAAAGAACTCCCATGAACTACCCAAGTACTTCCTAAGAACTTCCCCCATTAACTTCCTGTTAACTCTTATTAATATAGGAGGGAGAGTCAATTAACTGAGGAATAGGTGTGTTTCACCATAACAGAATGAGAGATAGGGCAAAGCAGCGGGTAACATACTTGACGGGTTTGAGCAAATAGATGAAAGAGCGAGGTTCAGGTGGGGTAACAGGAGAAAGCGTGCTAAGGACCACCAAGAGTAGGGAGACGTGGTGGGCAGTGATCACCAACACCTTGAAGAGGCATGGCACATAGAAGAAGAAGAATGTTGCTTTCATCTTAGTTTTCATATTTCTCCGTCTATTTTTTTCTTTTCTTTTTGATATACTGTACATTCTTTATGTATATTACTTGTTTCTCCAGTCTACGGCTATGTCGTGTTGAATACACCGGTCCTCGTCTGATCACCGAACTTAATGAACATTGAGCCTGGTCAGGACTTAGATGGGTGCTCATTTGGGAATACCAGGTGCTGTAAACGTAAGGAATAAGAATGATCCACCGGTCCATCTAGGTTTGGGGGTTGGGCGCAGGTCTAACAACCATGCCCCATAAAAACAGTTTGTTACGGAAACAGTAACAAAAAGTTACTGCCCTACCCACCATTGGGTGTAAAAGGGTGAGATGATGACTTTGTTTATCCAGAATGTTTTTATTATTTCTTTTCTTTTATATTTTTCTCCCGTTTTCATAGGCCCTTTTTGCATCTGTTTAATATTTTTAATTTCATGCTTTTTCTTTGCTTTTTCTCGATTTTAATTTCTTTTTTTGCCATAATTTTATCTCTGGTATATTTTGAATATTTCACTTCCATTGTTGGTGGAACGAAAATGTAGCACAAACAGAACATATTTTGTTTTTTTAATCATATCACCCAAAGCAAGGCAGTTTACTGCCACTGGTGTACAGGGGGTTACATAAGAGGGAAGTTATGGGAAAGAGTGACAGGTTATAGGGGGTGTCGGGCATTGGGTAAGAGAAGGATGATATTACTAACGAGACTGGAGTGGATGGAGAAAGAAGAGAGAATGCGAGTTAGTAAGATAGGAGAGGACTATTGACTTTACATTTAAATTCTTGGAGATTGTAGTTGTTGGGGAAGCAAGTAATTGGAAGAGAATTCCACAGTGCGAGAAAAGAAGCTGTGGAGTAGAATTTGCGTTTATATTTCATTGGTTTTACAGTAAAATTGTGGGATCTAGTTGCTAGTCTTGTGGCTCGAGTAAATTCATATATAGAGGACACCAGTGAGCTAAGCTCATCGGAGTAAAAGCCGTGAAAGTATTTGTAGAAGAGGCACAGAGAAGCCACATTGCGCCGATGAGAAATGGACTGTATCTGAGCTGCAAAGTCGGGATCGATCATTACAGATTCTCCGTTGGATTTTGTCAAGGACCCCTAGGTGTATAGCAGGAGCACCCGACCAGATATGGCAGCAGTATTTAATACGCCATGTAAATAGTGATAAAGCAGCAAGGATTCGCCAGTGAGAAAATAGTTAAAGTGTTGAAAATAATTAATCACTACAAGGCCGCTTTTGAACTTTAACAAGAGAGTTAAGTGTTCTGAGCAGCTTCAGCCCAAATATTACAACAATACTCCATTTTTGGTTGTATCTGGTACTTGTATAGACAAAATATAACGGTAGAAACAAGATACTTCCTGGAACTCTACAATGAGCGAAACATGTCTGGGTCACAATGGACGTTCAAGGATACTCCTTGAAAAAAGACCCATACATCATGATAGACAAAACTTCTGTCTCTTTGTTATAAGTATGACTTCTCAGTACGCCCATAGATTTTCCAATTTATTTCAACAAATTCTAATAATTTTTAAATATATGTTTTTTTTTACTAATGTTCATCCAATAGCTGTTCATTACTGAATGAGGTGGATTATAAGATAATTTTTAAATATATGTTTTTTTACTAATGTTCATCCAATAGCTGTTCATTACTGAATGAGGTGGATTATAAGATAATTTTTAAATATATGTTTTTTACTAATGTTCATCCAATAGCTGTTCATTACTGAATGAGGTGGATTATAAGATAATTTTTAAATATATGTTTTTTTACTAATGTTCATCCAATAGCTGTTCATTACTGAATGAGGTGGATTATAAGATAATTTTTAAATATATGTTTTTTTACTAATGTTCATCCAATAGCTGTTCATTACTGAATGAGGTGGATTATAAGATAATTTTTAAATATATGTTTTTTTACTAATGTTCATCCAATAGCTGTTCATTACTGAATGATGTGGATTATAAGATAATTTTTAAATATATGTTTTTTTTACTAATGTTCATCCAATAGCTGTTCATTACTGAATGAGGTGGATTATAAGATAATTTTTAAATATATGTTTTTTTACTAATGTTCATCCAATAGCTGTTCATTACTGAATGAGGTGGATTATAAGATAATTTTTAAATATATGTTTTTTTTACTAATGTTCATCCAATAGCTGTTCATTACTGAATGAGGTGGATTATAAGATAATTTTTAAATATATGTTTTTTTTACTAATGTTCATCCAATAGCTGTTCATTACTGAATGAGGTGGATTATAAGATAATTTTTAAATATATGTTTTTTTTACTAATGTTCATCCAATAGCTGTTCATTACTGAATGAGGTGGATTATAAGACAAGAAAGCAGTGAAGATTATGAAGATAAAAAGGAGAGATAATGAATAACCCTAAACGTGAAGTGAAGTGAAGATTGTAGCTTTTGGCGAAGCACTCACGAGGAAGTCTGTTCCGAAAAAAATGTTAGCCGTGGAGCTGTTTCAGTAAGACTTCGTTCTTTAAAATGTAATCAATAGTGTATGAGATTGATTCAACCACGTAGAAGTAGCAAGCTAGTTCTTGATGGGCTGGTGATACTATGTGGCAGTTTTCCCAAAATGTAAGAGTGATTTTAAATAGAAGGAATATGTGGCGATCTATACTACTTCTTGGCATTTAAAAAATATTCCCATTAGTAATCAAGTATTCAGTTAAACTCATAAGCAGAAATAGTTTAAAATGCTTCTTTTATTTAAGTTTTTATTTCGGACTTGATCTATGAGACAATGAATTTATGAACCTGCTTAAGTGTGCAATTATATTTTCCAAATTTGGGTCTAAACATATTTATAAATGGCACTTTGTCTGTGTGTGTGTGTATGTGTGTGTGTGTGTATGTGTGTGTGTGTGTGTGTCCGTTACCTATAAACTCCGAACGGCTGAGCCGATTTTCTTGAAAATTTACACAGTTGTACTATAGGCAACTGCGAGTGTTCTTAGCTAGGTTTTGTGTGGAGGTTATAGAAGGAGTGGTCCGATTTTAATCAAATTTGAGACACTCATAGACAAAGACATAAGAAACGATATCCAGAAGTTTCAAGGTTGCAGTTCTTACAATAGTGCAGAAAATTTATAATATATAAAAGGCAAGATGTTTGTGCGTGTGTTTGTTTATTTTCCTGTATGTCTGTATTTTCTTCAGACCTTTTATTTTAGTTTTTGCTTCGGCTTTGGCTCTAAGTAGGTATAATTGTAGTTCTTAGTCTCAGCCATGATACCATTTACTCAGATTACTTATTTAGCCTTCAGAATTCAGTTTACGACGGAAAACCTATTTGATATCGATACCAGGAAATCAAAATTTGACTTACATCCATTCATTTCTCTTTTTGTCTACGGATTCGCTTTAACTGGAAACAACTATTGCTTTTTAGTCTTTTGTTTCAACGTCCAAAGAGTCTGAGCTCCAGGACCATGGATTAGTTTTAAAGCTTTCATTACACCCGAGCAACGCCAGGCTATACTGCCAGTACTTCATAAACTCCAATCAGTCAAATATTTGATTCTGCATTGATCTCTCTCTCTCTCTTTCTCTGTTTTTGTTTCTATGAATACAAGATACATTAATATTACAAAGAAGATCAACCCCCTTTTGTTTCTTTCTAGCAAATGTTTCGTCTCATAATGTTTCGTCTCCGATGAACTTAAATCACTGGTGACTCCGCCACAAAGATTTGCTCGTGCAACCAGACTGGCAAGAAGGTCCCACCAATTTACAGTTAGATCAACAAAATGCAGCCGACAATTCTACTCCATGAGCTTCTTTTCTCGCACTTCCCGCCGGTGGAACTCCCTTCCATATAATTGCTTTCCTGACGGCTACAACCTCCAGAAATCTAGATGCATTGTCAATAACCACCTCTTATCCACTTGACTGTACTCCTTTCTACATCACTCCGTATATCTTGTTCTTTTCTTTTCTCTCTACCTTCGCAGCTGTTTTCACACCTGTGTTCCCATTCTTTCTTTTGCCATTTCTCTGACACCTCCTGTAACGTGTTCGTTTTTCTCTTCGCTCTCCTCTTGTCTAAGCTTGTACTCTTATGTAGCCCCTTGCACATCAGTGGTGGTGCCGCCTTGCTTTGGGTGAAAGAATTAGAAAGAATTGCAGACGGTTTGCTGTCAGTATAGGTTATAGATTTTTTTTTAATCATATCACCACGGGCAAGGTGGTAAGGCCACTGGTGTGCAGGGGGCTACGTAAGAGTGAAAAGATTGGAAAAGAGAAAGCTGGAAACCACATCCTAAACAGGGAACAAGGGATGAGCCTCTTCACCTGTTCAATAGTCGTGGGTGGAGTGTGAACCAGGCGATAGTGCAGTCTATATGCTCCAATTGAAAATAAAAAAAAATAAGAAAAAATGAAAAGATTGGAAAAGAGAAAGCCGGAAACCACATCCTAAACAGGGAACAAGGGAGGAGCCTCTACACCTGTTCAATAGACTTTGGTAGAACGTGAACCGGGCGATAGTTCAGTCTATCTACTCCAATTGAAAAACAAATAAGGAAAAGTGAAAAGATTGGAAAAGAGAAAGCCGGAAACCACATCCTAAACAGGGAACAAGGGATGAGCTTCTACACCTGTTCAAGATTATTCTAATGTCTTTCCCGAATATTTTGAAGTTGCCGACCACAGAGTAACCATATTGTAATTCCTGGATTTCCACATCTCTAATTCGTTGTTCGCACACTGAGCTATTCCTCTTGCTGACACTTACACAATCTGTCTTCTTAGCTTTGATGATCAGTCCCGTTCTTCTCGCTTACATTTTTACTAGATTGTCTAGAAGTTTCTGCCGTGTCCTTTCTATGTCTGCAACCAACAACGATACAAATAGATTTACCTCATTATCCAGTCCTATTTAGAGACTATTTTAATAAAAAAATATAAAAACAGAGATCGGCTCTCCAATTTACAGGACGAAATCAAATGGATGATACACTGCAAAAATCGATGTTTAAAATTATAGCAATTTAATTTACTTTCATGATGATACATATCAGGTGCAAGTTTCCATCGGCTAAATTATGTTAGAATGAAACCAGATGCCTCGGGATGTATGCTTACTCGTAATGTTGAATGTATATGACAATGTATATAAAATAAACTGATAAAATTGAAACCAAGAAAAATAGCGTTTTAAGTATGCATGTCGATTCAGTCATATGACTGAATGTTGGCTAAAGATTTATAAAACTAAAAAGAATGATCTGGAGGAATTTATTCCGTGTGAGAGATGAGATATATTTTAGTCAGATATGTAAATGTGTGTTGTGATGCAATGGATATCGGCTCAGAAGGAGAAATCGGAGATCCAAGTTCAAATTCCAGTTGAATTTACTTACGCGCAAATACCTTTGGGAATGATATTAATCGGTTTCTTCCTTCCATTTATTGGTTAAATAGCAGGACAGATTGGGTTCTATAGCCTTGGTTGGACACCAGTCTACCTCAGAAAATAATGGCATCTTACTATGGGAAAATTTTCTGCTCCGTCAGTAATGTCTCTTTAGAGGTATGATGGCCCGAGCGTGGATCACGTATGGCTCTTAAATGACCGATGCAAACTCGTATTATTATAACGAGCGAAATTTAAATAAAATTTACGGAATAGATTCATGGAGATGGATGCAAAGCTGACATTTTTTGAACTCGCTAAGAAGTAATACTTAAATTAAAACTGGTTCACCAAAAAATAAACAGTTCCCTAATACCATGTCAGGACGTATAAAAGGTGCTGGGATCTATGCATAGGCATCCAGTCCCGTTCCAGAGTTTTTATTTTCTAAGCGTTGCTTAGATGTCGTACGAAACCGAAAGTACGGGGTATCCAGTGAGAAACGAACTCACTACCCAGTTTTAATATCGAGACAAGCTTATTTACCATTATACCACGTCGACGTGCCCAGGTAACCAGTTAGAGTTGTGGGCTGTGTTGACTGGATTTTGTTGCATTTAGTGGATATGGACTTACAGATGCTTACAAGATATTCCGTAGCGGCTTAATGGGGTTGACCTTTGGTGTGAGCAGGGTCTCCTGTAGTACTTGGAAGTTAGCTGAGTGTAATGCATTTAGTTTGTGGCCCTCACATTCGAAATCGCCCATTTTGGGAAGGCGAGACGGATAAATAAATGAACGGAATTTGATGAGATAAGTTACTTGAATCATAACTACCAGAAAACATATTCATGCAGAAAGATAGATATTAGTTTTCAATAAGAATCGTTGATATTTCATACTTTTCAAGGCCACCTGCATGTTTATAAATGAGGTTTGTGAATTACAACAGAATCTACTTGCCTAGAGTCATATCATGTTCAAACACCGATTCCATAGTATGGCTGAAGTTAAACAAGGTCGGGCCTGGTCCTTATGTAGATGGGGAAACACTTGGAAATACAAACTGCTTTTAGCTTTAGTTTGCAGGAGGTTTAATAGCTAGAAATTTTTTTTTATCTAAGAGCCGGGTTCCAATTTGATTCATTATATTCAATTACGTGCGAATATCATGAAAAAAAGGTATGCATCTACCTCTTTACCCCAACTATGGATTAATTGGTAAGTACTGTATCATTAAAACATTGTTATCTGCAATATATATATATATATATATATATATATATATATATATATATATTTGCAATCTAAAAATATTTTCTGACTTTAAATAATCTGTAGGAAACAATGAAATCAACCAATATAAAGAATCCACGGCATCGTTATAGATCAACTGTCAGATTTTCCAATATTTTAGTAATAGCCTTGATCCATATACGCATGCGGGCTCCACCACACTCATACTCGGCCGTTAGCTAGATATGTGACTCGTATTATCAAATGAAAAGGTTTTACACTTACTTTTTTTTTTTTAATCATTTCACCCCGAGCAAGGCGGAAACGCCACTGATGTGCAGGGGGTTACATAAATGTAAAAAGATTAATTAGAAAAGAGTGAGGAGAACAAACTAGTTAGAAAGGAACAATAGAAAGCAGGTGCGATGACAGATACATAGGTGGAGAGAAAGGGAAGGTTATACAGGGGTGGGGAGAGAGCTAGAGTCCAGTGGTTAGTAGATGAGTATTGACTTTGCATTTACATTTCTGGAGGTTGTAGCCGTCAGGAAAGCAAGAATACGGGAGAGAGTTCCACAGGCGGGAAGTGCGAGAGAAGAAGCTGCAGGAGTAGAATTGTCGTCTGCATTTGGCTAACCTGACTGTGAATGGGTGGGACCCAGTTGCCAGTCTGGTTGCACGAGTAAACACCTGTTGAGGAGGCATCAGTGACATAAGCTCGTCCGAGCAGATGTTTTGCACAACAACTGATTCCATGGCTTTAATAAATTCAATAATTTTGGTCGAAAGCGCAGGATCTCTATGAATTGCTATGTAACTAGTAGAAGTTGTTTACTGGTATGTTGAAAACCACCAGTGTTAAATCGCAATACCATATTTGTTGTGTGTTTAACATCCTTCTCAGGGGATTCTTTAGCTACTGATTGTTTGAGATCATTATCACCACCACGAAGTTGTTAATAGATATTGTTAACAAGAAATTTTTTTTAATCATTTACCCTCAAAACAAGGCATTTTACTGCCACTGTTGCGCAGGGGGTTACATAGGGGAAAGTGATGAGAAATAGGGGTTTGTTTTAAGAAATGTCCGGAGGAGGGTAATAGACGGATGAGACTACCTGTGTAATGGGAGTGGAGTGGATGGAGAAAAGAGCTTGAGAGAATGGATACTAGTAAGTGAGATAGGAGATGTCTGTTGACCTTAACATTTAAATTCCTGGAGATTGTAGCTGTCGAGGAAGCTAGCATATGGAAAGAATTCCACAGGCGGGAAGTGCGAGAAAAGAAGCTATTAGAGCAGAAATTGCGGTTACATTTTATCGGTTTTACAGTAAAACCGATCTAGTTGCTAATCTAGTTGCTAATCTAGTAGATCGTGTAAATTCATACCTAGGGGGCACCAGTGAGCTAAGTTCATTAGAGTAGAAGCCGTGAAAGTATTTTTACAAGTGGCACGGAGAAGCCACGTCACGCTAGTGAGAGAACGACTGCAGCCGAGATGCCAAGTCGGTATCGATTACATTGCAGATTCTCCGTTGGATTTTGTCAAAAACCCCGAGGTGAATAGCAGGGACACCCGACCAAATGTGGCAGCAGTATTCAATACATGGGTGGATGGTAAATTTATATATGTGCAAGATGGATTCAGACGGGAAAAACTTCCTGGTCCTGCACAGTGAACCGACCTTCTTCGCAGCTCATTTAGCTATGAATTCAATATAGTCATTCCACTTGAGGTCCGCTGGGAGCGTTAGGCCAAGGAGGCGTAGTGTTTTGCTCTCAGGGAGGCTAGCCTGATCCATGCTAATGGGGGCGGGGGTTGTAGGAGCGATTGTCTGTGATGGTTAATAGATAGCAACTTTGTTTTGGAAGCATTAAAATTTACGGATACAAAACCACAGATGCTAAGTTTAATACGGAAATCTCTACCTGTCAGAAAAAAACTACATAGGCGCAACTTCTACGAATATAATATTCCCACATCTACGAAAATAATAGAGAATTACTTTGGAAAAACCCTATAAACTCGATCGTAACATATAGAAACAAAACAGGTCATAAATTCAATTCAATAAATGCAATCATAATTAGTAAATAACATAATTTATAAGGTAGAAAATACTTGATGGTGATTCTAATAGTAATGAACAGACGTGAAACACATTTATTATACCAAGATTTTTAAATTTAATACTTAAATGAATCTAAACTTTGTCTATGTACCACCACAACCGGCGTAATTCTTTCTCGCTCATGCATAATATCCCCAATCAACATACGAAGACTTCTTCTTCTTCGATGTGCCCTGTCCCTTCAGGACGTAGGCGATCATGGATCTCCACGTCTCCATATCCCTTGTGGCTCTTAGTATGTTTGCTCCTGTTGCTCCTGGTAACCCCCGTTCCGTCATCCACCTGATCAGACCCTGCAAATATGTTATCCGCTGCCTTCCTCTGTCTCTCCTTCCTTCTATCTGTCCAGTCAGTATCAGGTTCTCCAGGCTCTCCTTCCTCATTGCATGTCCGAGGAACTTCAGTTGTCTCTTCCTGATGCTCAGCATCAATTTCCTTTTTGTTGCCATTCTTTCTAACACTTCGTCGTTGCTTGTATGCTCAGTCCACGATATCCGTAGCATCCTTCTGTAGAACCACATTTCGGCCGCTTCTAGTTTTGTCCTCATTTTCGATGATATTGTCCAGCATTCACAGCCGTATTGAAGAACTGACATCACGTAGCAGTCTAGCACTCTTTTCTTCGTTTCTATTGAGATCTTCCTGTGTGTTAGTATTTTGCTCATCTTCTGGAACGCGTCCTTTGCCATGCCAATTCGCCTTCGGATCTCCGTGTCGCACTTTCCATCTCCTGTTAGAACACTTCCTAGGTACTTAAATTCTTGTACTTGTTTGATTCTGTTATCCCCCACCTGTACTTGACATTTTGGGTTGTATCTTTTGCTGATGACCATGCACTCAGTTTTCTTAAAGTTTATTTGTAGTCCCTTCTTGTCACTCTCCACTGCTACTTTCTGTATGAGATCTAGAAGTTTCCTTTCCGTGTCCGCAGTCAGTACTGTATCGTCCGCGTATCTTATGTTGTTCAGGTTGTGGCCTCCAATAAGAAATCCTGGTGTGTCATCTAGGGTCCTCAAAATATTCTCGCTGTATAGGTTGAACAAATCCGGTGAAAAGATACATCCTTGTCTTACGCCTTTTTCTATCTTTGTGTATCTACTGAGGTCGTTACCTGTCCGTATGCAGGCCGTTTGCTGCCAGTAGAGATTCTTGATTATTTTTATGTCTTTACCGAAAATGTCGAGGTTGCCTAGCATTTCCATCAATTCTTTGTGTCATATTTTGTCGAATGCTTTCGCGTAATCAATGAAGCATAGGTACAAATCTTTCTTCATTTGTAATGCCCTTTCAGAGAGCATCCTAATCATGAATATGGCGTTCCTTGTTCCAGTGTCCTTGACGAACCCGCACTGTTCCTGCTCTATCTCTGGCCTGATTCTGCTTCTCGCTCTATTCATCAGGATTCTGACAATCAGTTTTGTAATGTGACTCATTAAGCTGATAGTTCTGTGTAGTTCGCACTCGTTTGCACCAGGTTTCTTCGGCAGCGCTATAAATATCGACTTGCATAGGTCGTCTGGTATTATTCCGCTGCTATAAATTTCGTTTATTATGTCGGTAATCTTTTCTATGCCATATTCTTCTAAGGCTGTCAGCAGCTCCATCACTATGCCATCTGGGCCAGGTGCTTTGTTTCTGTTCATTTTGGCCATTGCAGCTTCCACTTCGGATTTTAGTATTTCCGGTCCATCCATCTCCTTGTGTATTCTCGGTTGTTCTCTCTTGTCGCAAAAGAGATCCTTTATGTATTCTTCCCATCGCTGGAGTATTTCCTCTTTTTCTAATATGATTGTCTCTTCCTTGGATTTTATGCATCCTGTTGAGGAGCAGGTTTTTTGTCCTGTCAGTTCTCTTATCTCTTTATGCATCTCTGCTTTGTTGTTCCTGCTCAGTCTCTCTACTTCTGCACATTTGTTGTTGAGCCATTCCTCTTTGGCTTGTCTGCATTTGTTCCATATCTCCCTGTGAAGTTTTTTGTACTCTGCTCCGTGTCTTGGCGTTATTTTTTGTCTCCTTTGCATCATGTGGAGGATCTCTTCGGTCATCCACTCATTTTTTCTTCTGCGTCTGATTTCCTTTGGGGCTATGTTGTTCGCTGAGGTCACCATCGCTTCTTTTAGTGAATCCCATTTTGAGTATCCTTTTCCAATTTGTTCTTCATATTTCTTTCTCACGCTGTTATTATATTCTTTCTGCAGGGTGAGATCGTCCTCTAGTGTGTCGTATTGCAGTCTTGGTGATATGCTGGGCTTCTTCAGTCTTCGGAGTTTCACTTTTAGTTTGCAGATGACTGGGACGTGGTCACTTCCGCAGTCAGCACCTGGGTATGTTTTGCATTGGACTACTGCGTTCCTGAATCTCTTGTTTATAGTTACATAATCTATTTGGTTCTTCGTGTCCCCTCCTGGGCTTCTCCATGTCCATAAACGTCGTGGGTGTTCTTGGAACCAGGTGTTAGTAATGACCTGGTCATTGGCTGAGCACCATTGGATCCATTTTTCTCCTCTTTCGTTGCGCTCTCCTAGTCCGAAGTTGCCGTTCGTGTCTCCTTCTCTATCTTTACCTACCTTTGCATTTAAGTCCCCCATTATTATCCTAACTTCTTGGTTTTTGCACTGAGCCTTAGCACTGTCCAGTATTGAATAGAATGATTCTATTTCGTCCTCCGAGCTTTGAGTTGTTGGCGCATAGACTACTATAATAGCTATATTGAGGGGCCTTCCCCGCTGTTTAACCAAGAGGTCTCTCTCTGACAGTTGCCAGTATCCAAGTACACATCTCTTCACTTGTTTGTTTAGTATTAAAGCGACCCCTTTTTCGTGTTTTTTACCTCCTGCATATATTATCCTGTGGGTGTCGCTACTGAAATCTCCTTTATTAGGCCATCTTGTTTCACATATTCCTAGGATGCTGATATTCAGTCTGTTCATCTCCTGTTTAACATTCTCTAGTTGTCCACAGTTCAGTGTCCTGACGTTCCATGTTCCTATAGTGAGTTTGTCTTTGATTCGCACAGTTGCAGGGTAACGGTCCAGAGACACCTGTTGCTCATGTCGTTCTTTCCCGGGCGAGGGACAAATTTTGGAGTAAAATGTCCCCTTTACGCCGTTGGTGCTAACAGTCGCCGGATGACGGTCAGGTGGCACCTGTTGCCCATGCCGGTCCTTACCGAGCGAGGAGTTGCTTCCTTGGGAAGTAACCCCCTTCACGCTGTTGGCTTTCATATATTTATTGTGACTATCCATGATTGAGCGGGGGTAGATAGTGGAGTGGTATCCCGTTGCCTTCTCCACGATGATTTATTGAGACATCACCTCTAGTTAGCTGGCCGTTGACTCTTTGAGAGTTCTTCCGCCCTTTGTAGGTTTATATTTTTTTTTACCTACAGGGATGCTAACGTCCCAATTAAGTATACATATAGTTGATGTAAAGAAAAAGAAAAAAATACTAAGTTAAAGTCGAAATGGAGTTCAGACAAAAGAAAAATTTAGTATATTTTTATGAAACAAAATTAAATGGTAAAAACAGACACAAACTAGTCTAAATTCTAAGAACCTCGCAGCAGTAATTACAATCAGCATACTTTACCAGTAGTCACAAGAAATATTATGCATATTCGACATTTTGGCAGACATCTTCTGACTTTCTTTGGTTCTATCATATACATACTGATACGGTGCTGTTAGGAACACGTGGGTTTTTTGTTTTTTTTGTTTTTTGGAAGGGGTTGAAAGAAAAGGATTGCTAGGAGAGAAAGGACGCTAACTTTTTTTTTCTTAGACTGAAGACGGGGAGACGAAGACTACATATAAAATAAACACTAGACACACACACGCGTATACACATTATCCATCAGATTGTACGTAGAAATGTGGGATAGGAAATTAAGATTTAAAATCAACCTTCATCTTCAGTTTTACAAAAATTCACAATAACGTGTGAAATCCTGGTTTTTCCCCAAGTAGAAAAAGGATTGACCACGTGCTTTAAGAAAAAGTCAAAACCGGATTTCGTAAGTAGATGTTAAACTGATTTTCTGACTAATTGAAGCGATCCAGTACGAAAAATCTAAATTGCTATAAATGGCTTCGAACAATCACTCAGCTGGGAGCAGCGAGAGAGATACAACTAAAATGTAACTTCAACTTCAAGTCGACCCGGACATAAGGTCACATCGCACCTTGTTCTCTTTTTACTTCTATCTGGTATGCTGATTCATTCATTCATTCATTCATTCATTCATTCATTCTTCTTCTTCTTTTTTTTCTTCTTCTTCTTCTTCCAAAGACACTTACCGAACAATACATACATACATACGTACGCATAAACATTTTCCAACAACAACAAAATTTCTTCAACTCTTAATACACTTAACTTTCTAATTGAACATTAATTTCTACCACAATTCATGTTATCCTTTTCATTAATAAATTTCTATTTTAAAATTCAAAATGTGTATTTTATTCGTACACTATTTCACACTGATTCACACGTTCCAACCTGCCGACAATCAACCTTCTGATGATAAGCTTCTGATAATTCTGATGAGAATTATGGATAAATCCGTAAGCTATTGGGAGTTCGGTTATGTCTAACACAAGGCCGAATCAAATAAACATTAACCTTCTCTCTACGGCTACAGAATTTCCAACAAGGATTGAGATGCACAAAACATATAATAATTATACACTTGAAGGCGTTTCCACCGTCGTATGCTCCGGTCTTCTGCGGGTGATATTTACTGGAATTTTGAAGCAGCTTCTTTATTTAGTCTACTGGGGTAGATTGTTCCGGGCTTATGTACCATGACATTTGATATCTCAACTTTAGTTAATTACTCTTGATAAATCACCATGTTTGGTTCTCTCTTTTAAGGCTGGGAATTGAACTCACGACTCTTTGTGTCAATTCACTTTTGGATCAGTCAGATGTCCCAGTGGCTAAAAGTGTTGGCAAAGTACGTTGAATGAGAACAATCTATTAAATAAAGGATTCTGTTCAAAAATTCAATAAATGCAATCTGAAGAAAGAATTAGCTTTACAATGGCGGAAACGTTGAGGATGGGTGAGTAAAGATGAGGATAACAGTTAGAACAATGTAAATAGTGTAAATAGTTATAGTGCCTCTTCTAACAAATATGAACAGATATAGAATGCGTGATTCAATTATATATATATATATTTTTTTTTCTAAACATATACTATTACATATAAGAGACAATGAATGTCTATTATGTTTAATCATGATTCATAAACGTCGTATTTTGGCTTTAATTTCAGTTGAAAATAAAGACAACCCCCACCCAATAAAAACCAGTGGACAGTAATAATCAAATTAAACTCATTATATATTATAAAAAATTAAAACAATTGACCTCATTGTCTCTAATAACCCTACAAGCACTAAACTAAATTCTCTACAAAAAACCAATATAGTGTACCAATTTACATGCCCATTCAGAGATTATATATATATATATATATATATATATATATATATATATATATACACCGTTCATTCAATAATGAATTTGAACACGCTCGGATATTGGTGTGTTTACATTCTATATAACACGCTAAAATCCACCTTCTTCTACCGAGCGCCCATAGCTCAGAGTTAGAATCGCCGACTGATGTCAGTTTGGTCGGAATTCATTCATGGCTAGAAGCAGTCGGATGTCTAAACGTATTGATGAGCTATGATACAGGGAAACAGTTGTCTGAGGATTTACGCTCTCACACCCCGATTGAGCACTATGGAGGAATGGTAGACTATGAAAAAACAGTAACTACTCACGCATCAGATCTGTTTGCGGATGACTATTATATATATATATATATATATATATATATATATAATAAAAACTTATTTTGCTACACAAGAGTTGTCGTGTTTCAGTGCTATATTCAGTACCTCATCAGACGATATAACAGGAAGATATACGCCCTGCCGGAAAAAAATCAGGTGATTATGTGTTTAAAGGCATGATTCGAGCTTAGTCTAAATGCAAATTCTTTGTGTTCAAACGATCTAAAACACGTAAGATCAATTGACGATTTCTCTCAGTCCTAGGAGAGGCAGGTTCAAATCCCGCCAGAGGACCCATATTTTTCTAACGAAATATGTTCATTATTCAAACCGATAAATATCAATATAGTGCCTTATTATTAAAAATAGTGTATACTCAAATACGAATATCCATTAAAATAATGCTTAAACAAATATGTATATGTATAGTCATCTGCAGACAGATCTGTTTCGATGTATCACAGACCATCAGTACGGTTAGACATCCGATTGCTTTTAACCCAGGATCGAAACCCAACCGATATGGCGTCAGTTAGCGATTCTACTTCTGAGCTATGGGTGCTCGGTAGAAGAGGGCAGAGTTTTAGCGTATCATGTATCATACGCCAGTAGCCAGAGTGTTCTAATTCATTACTGAATGAGCGATGCGTAGATGCTAGAGTGGCTACTCTTTTTTCAAAGTCTACCATTCTTCTAGAGTGCTCACACTTATGTGTTTGTATATGTAACGTGTTAGACAGACATTTTCGATTATATAGCGGCTGTCAAAATGAGAAAGATTTTACGGTGACAGACTTACGTGATGGAAATGTCTAGTAAATAGGCTTCTATTAAATTGTGGCAAGTCTGTCTCTCACGTTCTGTATCTCGGTATGATTCATATCTAACTTTTATCTGATTAAACTGATTACATTCCTCGAGTATACTCTGGGTGGATTTATATTACCATCCCTACCCGCTTTCTAATGAACTTGAGCGCTTCTTCACACTGATGTTGGCGCACGTACATACATCTGTGTTTTATATCAAACTCTCTCTCTCTCATCAAACTCTCTCTCTCATTGTACTAGCATGGATTCGGTGTGTGTGTGTGTGTGTGTGTGTGTGTGTGTGTGTGTGTGTGTGTGTGTGTGCGCACGCGCAGTCGCGATATTTCTTCAGCCATAAGCGAATCTAACTCTCTGCAAGTTGCCGTCTTCTATTATTTGAATATATTTTTGATCATTTACGGATATCTTTGTCTTTATAAAGCTATTTATCTATTCAAACGTGTCAAACAGGTTACGCGGCAGATTTCTAACGTTTGTCTTGTATTTATTCCACTTTCTATGCGGTTAAATCTCCGAGATCTGCTCTCTCAGTAGGTGTTCCACGAATTTTACTTGTTACTTGTCAACAAGAGATAAGAGATGTATTTCTAGTTTTTATTCATCATAAGACTTTCTTGTTTCTTCCATCGTATGTCATCATTTGTCAGTGGGAGGGCACTTCGTCTTTTCTGCATCCTCTAAGAAATTTTTAATTATTATAAAACAACATCTTCCATTTTTCACAGGATATTTGACAAGTATTCACTGAATTAGTATACGAGACCATCTTCGTTTTTCAGGAAATTTGTTCAGGATTCTCTGCGTTAGAATACAAACCCATCTTTTCATATTTTTCGGGATATTTTTCCACTGCTTTAAAATATAAACTCATTTTCCTTGTTTCTCAAAATATATGTTCAATATCAACTGCCTAAAATACTATTCCATCTTTGATTATTAAGATATTTGTTAAGTATTCATTGTCTTAGTGTACTGCGTCATTTTTTGTTTCTCGGGATACTTACTGGCCTCTAGCTCTCTCCCCTCCCATGTATAACCTTCTCTTTCTCTCCACCTATGTATCTGTCATCGCACCTTCTTTCTCAGCTTTCTATTGTTCCTTTCTAACTAGCTTGTACTCCTCACTCTTTTCTAATTAATCTTTTTACATTTATGTAACCCCCTGCACATCAGTGGCGTTTCCGCCTTGCTCGGGGTGAAATGATTAAAAAAAAAAACTTTTCAAGTATTCGCTACCTTAGGGTAGAGACCCATTTTTATTATTTCTCGGGATATATGTATAATATTAACTGCCTAATATACGACACCATCTCCTTTGTTTGGATGCAGTTTACCGTCATGCCCAGGAACCTGGAGAATTTTACACTCACATGACATTTTGAAAAGAAGATGAAGTAAAAGGAATCACCGCTAAAATTCATAACAAAATCATGTAAATTGATGGCAGTACATTGAGTGGGAGAGATGGTGAAAAGACAAATCTTACAAAAAGCTGCAAAATTAGGATGCTGTGAAGCGCCTATATTCTATAGAGATACGATAAATAAAGTCAAATATATAAAATAGTTATAAATATGTTCATACATTTCTTGTTCGCTGTGATTCCATTCTGAACACTCCATTTTATTTTCAGTGTTTCTAATAAAGTGACTATATTCTTGGAATTTTTGCCGGCCAAATTGTCTTCATTAGAATGCTGTTAGTTTACTAATATAGCTAATCAAGCTGTTTGTGCGAAAAAGTTCTAATTCATTTGGATTCTTTGGTAGCACTTTGAAAATACTTCTGCAGAAATTTTCCAGTATTTCACCTCTGTCATATATTTTGTTTACTTTAATAACGTTTTCAGTACCAAAATTGACAGTCAGCATCTATCTTAAAACCCATCCTGATTCAGTTGCTTTAGTCTTCTTCATCCTTGCTAACCTTTTGACCAAACTTTAGATTTTATAATGCATTACTTTATTCTTCGTATTGCTTCTTATCGTTATCATCGAATCTATCTATCTATCTATCTATCTATCTATCTATCTATCTATCTATCTATCTATCTATCTATTCTTGTTTAATTCTTTAATCTATCTATCTATCTATCTATCTATCTATCTATCTATCTATTCTTGTTTAATCTTATCTATCTATCTATCTATCTATCTATCTATCTATCTATCTATCTATCGTCATAGTTTTCTTTCCATGTTTACATATCAGTCTTTCTATTTCTCTCAGTTTCTATCTATCTATCTATCGTCATAGTTTTCTTTCCATGTCTACATATCAGTCTTTCTATTTCTATCTATCTATCTATCTATCTATCTATCTATCTATCTATCTATCTATCTATCTATCTATCTATCTATTCCCTAACTGCAGTAAGATTTTGCTTTCCACTATGATGCTTAAATCCTTAGATATTATACATTGGATAATCTTCTCACCTGTTGTTTTTTTTTTCTGTGTTCTGCAGTTTTTCGATCTTATTTTTAATAGTAATTTGATAGTAATTTAATAGTAATTTATTTTTAATAGTAATTTGATAGTAATTTAATAGTAATTTATTTTTAATAGTAATTTGATAGTAATTTAATAGTAATTTATTTTTAATAGTAATTTGATAGTAATTTAATAGTAATTTATTTTTAATAGTAATTTGATAGTAATTTAATAGTAATTTATTTTTAATAGTAATTTGATAATAATTTAATAGTAATTTATTTTTAATAGTAATTTGATAGTAATTTAATAGTAATTTATTTTTAATAGTAATTTGATAGTAATTTAATAGTAATTTATTTTTAATAGTAATTTGATAGTAATTTAATAGTAATTTATTTTTAATAGTAATTTGATAGTAATTTAATAGTAATTTATTTTTAATAGTAATTTGAATAGTCATGCACCATTACTATTATTACACCATTTGTACTTTTTTTTGCTTATATCTGTTTCTGATATTTCTGTCTAGCCTCGTTTTATTCTGCGCTAAGTCAACAATTGTAAATGACAAAGAATTCTCTCTTTTTTAGTTTTTCATTCCATGGAATCATTTCTGATGCACTTACTCCTGCTTCACTTAAACTATTCCATTTTGAATCTCAGACTAATACTGCATATTTATTCTTACTATTTCGTATTGTATGAACTTCTTCTTCTTCTATGTGCCTTGTCCCTTCAGGAGGTAGGCGATCATGGCTTTCCGCGTCTCCCTATCCCTTGTGGCTTTTAGTATGTTTGCTCCTGTTACATCTCGCAACCCCCGTTCTGTCATCCATCTGATCAGGCCCTGCAAATATGTTATCCGCTGCCTTCCTCTGTCTCTCCTTCCTTCTATCTGTCCAGTCAGTATCAGGTTATCCAGGCTCTCCTTCCTCATTGCATGTCCCAGGAACTTCAGTTGTCTCTTCCTGATGCTCAGTATTCATTTCCTTTTTGTTGCCATTCTTTCCAACACCTTTCCCACGATATCCGCAGCATCCTTGAACTTCTTTTCTTTTATCACACCTGCAGTCAACACATTGGAATGCTATGGAGTTCATAAAGACATCTTTCTATGAATTACTTATAGAATAGTTGACTGTTTGCTTATATTTTTTACCAGTCCACTGTTTGTAGTGATTTATTTTATTAAGAGTGATCGATAATTAGTAGAGCATTATATATGGCAATACATAAGAATTTCCTCTCTTTGTCTTTTGTCCACTACATTGAGTTGATCAATAGCTTAAAAAATCTAGTAATCGTTTCACAATGACACGCGATAAATTTTAAAAAATTTGCAACATTTATCTCAATTCACTTCATCTCCCGCATGAAAGATGTCTGGGTTTTATGTAATTTTAAGTCTATCTCCGTTTAAACTTATAATCAAATTTCTCCTATCATGACATGATTTCTTATTAGTTAGCTGAGATTAAGCTAAAAAAAATCACTCTACCTTAATAGTCTGGATTTTGTCAAATATTGTGTTGTTTTCTAAGTTTCTATATATAATAATTCCTAACAGTAAAAAATATTTCACTGGCTGACGAGATGCTAATAAGATAGTACCGAAACACGACAGCTCTTTTGCTGCAGTAAACTATAATTTTATTATATACCTATGATAAAAATATTACTATATATATATATATATATATATATATATATATATATATATAAAATCCCCAAATCTACAGTGCTCAATCGGCTAACGAGAGCATATATAGAAACTTCTTAGATTCTTTATATGTACATTATATCTATCTATCTATCTATCTATCTATCTATCTATCTATCTATCTATCGAGAGAAACAGATCTGTCTGCAGATGACGATAGATAGATAGATAGATAGATAGATAGATAGATAGATAGATAGATGTTCATATATAAGATGTAAGAAATTTTCAATTTGCGTATCAATTGTCCTCGGTTTATAGCATACACTCTTGTGCAAAATAATTGAAACATAACATATGGTTAGTTTTAGAACCACTGGCGTGACAGGGTGTTATTAATTTATATTTTTCTACTTCACATGAGGTCATTTACAGGGATGTGCATGTATGAATGTATTACTGAGTTGTATAATGAAATTATTTTGGACTTGTAAAATATTGCGTAATCAATGATTGCATCAGGGTTTTTTTTTTACGCCCAGGCACTATTGTCTCGACTGTCGATGAATTGCCCTGCGGTCATTGTCTGCGATGAACGTTACTACAAGGAAGCGTACGAAAATTGTAATGCTACACGAACACACTGACAAGCCTTACAGAGAGATCGCAGATATTGTTGGTGTCAGCCTTTCAAGTGTCAGTCATGTTATCAAGAGGAAGAAACAAACTGGATCCATCATTCCAAAACTTAAAGAAAATGCGGTCAGAAGAGAAAAACAATGCCAAGAGACGACGTATCACTGACCAGGGAGAGTGTGAAAGATCCTAGGAAGACATTATTGATTGTGTTTTAATTGGCACAAGGGTGTACATTGGAGTTTAGCGACTTATATCCTATGCAAAGAAATATTTATTGCTTTTTAACTTAAAACATAACTCATATTTTGGCATGTACTACTCAGTTACTAACTATGTCTGAAGAGTACAGTCTGCCTCACTGGATATCGTAGCTTTAGCATATATATATATATATATATATATATATATATATATATATATATATATACCCGCACACGCGAGCGCACGCGCGCACACACACACACACACACACTCACATACACGCATAGATAGATAGATAGATAGATAGATAGATAGATATGTATATATAGAATCCAAGAAATTTTCATTTTATTTAAAGGATGTGATGGATAAATGGACAAAGGTAGGATCTTCTAACAACCTCTTCTTGGCCCAGAGCAGCACTCCCTCCTCAAAGCACTTCATATGTGCTGAGCCTGGGTCCCTGTAGGAAGAGGAATGAAGACATAACGTCGCCATCACAAGTGATCACTCCAAACACCTTAGTAATCACCACGACTCTCATCCAATTCTTTTCGAATCTACTGCACTGTTCTCAAATTAACATTGAAGCACTTCCCGCGCCGATACTTACCAGTACAGCGTGCTTTTTCCAACTTTATGGCGGATAAAATTGCTTCGTAGTGCTCTTTTTCTCACTGACGGTATCCAACTGACCCGACTATACAGTGCAGATGTCAAAATAAATAAATAAACAAAAAACAACGCGAATGTGTGACATTAAAAATATAAAAATGGCGGTAACTTACGCATCACATCATGTGCGCATAGAGTCCGTGTGCCCTTTAAGAAATGTATAGAAATTTGTATTTGTGATAGAAATAACCCGTAAAAAATGTTATAAAGTTTAATGTACCTACTTTTAAGTATAGTTATTGAATAATTCTTTACCACAAAATTCGGTACAATTTTTAGAAAAGTAAAAAAATATGAACTGCAAATTTTTTTTTATTTTTTTCAATTGGAGTAGATAGACTAAACTATCGCCCGGTTCACATGCACCCACGTTTAGTGAACAGGTGAAGAGGCTCATCCCTTGTTCCCTGTTTAGGATGTGGTTTCCGGCTTTCTCTTTTCCAATATTTTCACTCTTTTCTTTTTTTTTAATTTTTTTCAATTGGAGTAGATAGACTAAACTATCGCCCGGGTCACACTCCACCCACGTCTATTGAACAGGTGAAGAGGCTCATCCCTTGTTCCCTGTTTAGGATGTGGTTTCCGGCTTTCTCTTTTCCAAATTTTTTCACTCTTAGGTAGCCCCCTGCACATCAGTGGCGTTACCGCCTTGC